>OU898279.1:81414713-81899713 GCA_918026665.1 Diabrotica balteata
AGAAGATCATAAACGATGAGATAGATAAGATGCTAGAAGAGAACGTGATAGAAAAATCTAATAGCCCGTACAGTTCCCCCATCGTCCTAGTAAAAAAGAAGGATAACAACGGATACAGATTTTGCATCGATTTTAGGAAAATCAACGACACTCAGAAAAAGATGCCTACCCATTACCGTACATCAATCATATCCTAGAAAAGTTAAAATCTGCAAAATATTTTACCACGTTGGATCTAAAAAATGGATATTGGCAAGTACCACTTTCCGAAGCAAGCAAACCCTTGACCGCTTTCATAGCACCAGGAAAAGGACTATTCCAATTCAAAGTACTTCCATTCGGATTACACGCCGCCTCCGCTACTTTTCAACGATTAATAGATACAATAATCGGCCCAGAAATGGAACCACATGCATTCGCCTATTTAGACGACATAATAGTACTGGGGAAAACGTTCGAGGAACATATGGAAAACTTAAAAGAAGTACTTCACAGACTACAGCAGGCCAAACTACGAATTAATATAGACAAATGTAAATTCTGCAAAGAAGAGATAAATTATTTAGGCCATGTAGTAAACAAGACGGGAATAAAAGTGGACGAAAACAAGACAAAAGCCATAGTCGAATATCCCGCGCCAAAAACCGTTAAACAACTACGCCGATTTTTGGGCATCATCTCATGGTATAGGAGATTTATAAAAGATTTTTCACGAACTACAGCCCCTTTAACAAAGCTACTAAAGAAAAAACAACATTGGACTTGGGACAGAGACCAAGAGGAAGCATTCAACAAAATAAAAGTACTACTGACACAAGCTCCAATACTGATCTGCCCGGACTTCCAGAAAAGATTTTTTTTACAATCGGACGCTTCGAACCACGGTTTAGGAGTAACTTTAGTACAAACAAACGACGAAGGACAGGAACAAGTCATCGCTTACGCAAGTCGAAACCTAACAAAGGCCGAAAAAAATTACAGCGTGACAGAAAAAGAACTACTAGCGATCATCTTCGGTGTAGAAAAGATGAAACCCTACATCGAAGGATACCCATTTTCAATTATCACAGATCATCAAAGTCTACGATACTTACAAACAATGGAAAACCCTACAGGTAGAATAGCTAGATGGGCAATGCTGCTGCAACAATTTGACTTCGATGTCATTTACAGAAAGGGCTCCCAGAACGTCCTGGCCGACGCGCTCTCTAGAGAACCAGTAGATCTGGTTTGCATAATAAACGTAGAAGATGTAGAACCCGACGAATGGTACAATAAAGCTTTAAATAAAATCCAGACAAATCCGCAACTATTTCCAGACTACTCTATCAAAGATGGACTTCTCTATCGACACTTTTGGGACAAATACGATTTAAAAGGGACAGAGGTATCCAACCCTGGAAACTATGCATCCCAAACCACAAGAGACAACAACAACTCCTGGCAGAAAACCACGAGCAACCGACCGCAGGACATCTAGGAATAGCTAAAACAATAACCCGCCTATCTAGAAAATACTACTGGCCAGGGATGTTTAAAGATGCCGCAAAGTTCGTCAGGAACTGCAAGAAGAACTGTCAGCAATTTAAGCCGCAACAAAGCTTAACTCCAGGCCGCATGCAATCTACACAAATTCCCCCACATCCATGGCACACCGTTTCAACCGACATCATAGGACCCCTTCCAACATCCAGCAAAGGAAACAAATATATAATGACATTCCAGGACACTTTTTCAAAATGGGTCGAAGCCATATACCGATCAGAACAGCAACGGCAAAATCAGTCTGTCAGAACTTAAAAGATAAAATCATTATGAGATTCGGATCACCCAAAGAGCTAATATCAGACAACGCAAGAACATACGATAACAGGGAAGTACGAAAGTTGCTAGACGAATTCCAGATTTCTAAAAGAAACATTCCGCCATATTCACCCCAGAATAATCCAGTAGAAAGAACAAACAGAGTAATCAAAACAATGATAGCTCAGTTCTGCGATAATAACCATAAGAAATGGGACACGAGCCTTCCAGAACTACTATTCGCATATAATACAGCTAAACACGATTCAACGGTTTTCTCCCCAGCCTTCCTGAACTTTGGACACGAACTAGAAATTCCAAGTAAAGTCGTAAAAACCCCAAACGACACACAACATACCGATCAAAACATAAAATGGCATAAACTACAAGAAACATTCGAACTAGTACGTACAAACCTGGCAAAAGCTTTTACAACTCAAAGCCATTACTACAACTTACGACGAAGAGAGTGGAAACCGACAATAAACGACAAAGTCATGAAAAGGGAATACCAACTCTCAAATGCCGCCAAAAATTTTAACGCCAAATTAGCACCGAAATTTTCAGGCCCATATACTATAACAAAAGTGTGTTCTAATGTAATATTCAAATTAAAACACGACGATAAAAACCGTACAATAACAGCTCATATCAAAGACCTAAAACCCGCATTTACCGATTTCCCTACTCCTTAATCAGTCCAAGCACTTACAGTCAACACCAAGTAGTGACAGTATATTTTAATACAGTTTACCAGTAACCTTCAAGTATAATGTCAGACACGTTAGAAATATATTACAGTGACATAGAAATGGACGGCACAGTTACGCCGCCACCATACACCGTTCCAGAGTTAATATCACCATTGGGGAACACACCAAAACCTAACACCCCGGGCAAAGGCTGCGAGCCCCTGATAAAGGCTATTTCCAAATTTAAAAACCTTTTCGATGAACCAGCCATGGGCATCACAAAAATTCAGAAAGTCCAGTCAATTCCAGTGTCAATCCCGCTGCTCTCACTAATTCCGTCGCAGCATAAAAGAAAAAATACAGACTGAGACTCCCGAACCGGGTGCTGAGGATAAAAACCAATAATTGAAGCCCCACGAAGGAAGACGTTTTTTAAGAGAGAGGAAGACAATTTTTTTTTTAAGAAGACGATATTTATTTTTTTAGGGCGGACATTTTTTATTTCGATGTATTGTAAATTGTTTTTTAGGGTAACCAAGTACCTGGCAAGGAATAAAAATAAAAAAATTTTGTTCCAAAATTTTTTTTTTCCCAGGAAGAGGGGGTGTAACGATGAGTCCAAGCCATCACCGTTAAAAACCAGCGTGCGCGCGAACCAACCCATGAAGTAGGAGTGTATCGACAGTAGAAAGGGCAAAACTTTGCTATATAAACCGCATTATTTCCTCATAGAGGCAGAATCGTCAGGTGTTGACTGAAGGTTCTCTTCTTCCCTACCCCGGCTTGTGGACGTGTTGAGTTCACAAGTTGTTCCATACCGCCGTTATCCGGAGAGCGTGTTGTTGAGCTCTCCATTACCCGTACTCCGAAGCAGTCGTGTTGAGACTGTCGAGGAGTGTCCTATTAACCCGAATCACTTAAGGGACGTGTTGAGTTCCTTTCTTTTCTTTGTACCTATCGTCCGCTGTTATTAAATCGACACATCGTTCACGTAAAATTCCGAAAACACACTCGATTGCCGATAACACTAATTTCATACGACAAGGTCAAACTTAATTTGAATAAATAGGCCAGGTACTGAGAAGACTAAACTAAATTGTAAATATGTACATAAGATTTTTGTCAATTTAATTTAAGGAAGACAAAACAAGTTTTATTTTTATTTTGAACTCTGTCTCTGACTGTCCAAAAGCTACCCGGATAGTGACTCCTACGAGAGGACGTCACACCTTTTTAATCTAATATTTCTCATGGATGCAAATAAATTAGTGAAATGAATAAAACTCATTTATTTTTCTATGTAGGTTTCCAAATAATATTGACGATCGAACTATTTTGGTAGCAAATTTAGGAGAAAACAAAGATTTTTTATTGTAGCATTGTTTTGATACCTATTAAAAATTAACTTGAATTCAACTATATTTTATTGTATTAATTTTAAAGCAAATAAAATTGTATTTTAATTTTTCTATAAAGACGTTAATAGTTAAACTATCGTTTTTTTTAAATTCTTTGAACGTGTTTTTATACATTACTACTACTTTCAATTTTTAAAATCTGAATAATTTCCCGCGAGTAAAAATTCAAGCACGCTTATGCTCATTGCGGAAGCATCACATTCTATCTAAGCTTCAAAACATTGTGTGTTAAAGGTATCTTATTGCTGTGTCCATCTATGTTTATACGTCCATGGTTCAAATTCACTCATGTCATAAATAGGCATAGTCATGTCACAGAATAATAAACAATCAGAATGTCCACTCTCAGATGCCGCCTTTAAAGTTTTTCACCACGCGCGCCATGTTTTAGAAGGAAAAATTTATGATTTGTGAGGTTATATAATTGTTTATATTTATGTTTAATTATATTATATTTATGTTATCATATTTAACAATGTTAAAATAATTGTATAGTAAGTCTATGAATGCCGTAAGTCAATTAAACCGGGTTAATTTTTCTATGCACACCACATAAAACAACACTGGTTCCCTCTAAAACATGGCGGAACGTCTGCGCGAAGGAGATGCGCATACTTAATTTTCCATGGAGAGTGGGCATTCTGATTGTTTATTATTCTGTGGTCATGATAAACAAGCTAGTTTATGTATTATACAAAACACGTGATATAAATGTATCTTACCATAATAGGTTGGCTTGGAAGAGGTGCCGTTTTAAACACTTCGTCTTCATCATCTGTTTCTGCTGGTGGTGGTGGCCTGACGGGAGCTCCATCGAATGGAAGCGGAGGACGTGGTGGTGCTTGTTCTAAATAATGAAAACATTTTTAAAACCTGAATAACATGCATTTTTAAATATTAATACAATACAGAATAGATACACAAGATATCAATATATGAAAATTATATTTTTTTAATACTATTTTATACTTAATACTTTTTAATACAAAACTGTACTATTTTAAATTTTTCATATACACTCATGGACAAAAATATAGAATATTTTGGAATTTTAATAAATTCTAATCAAACAGGTCGGTTATTGTGAAGAAAAGTTTGTTTTAACAATGTTTAGTGAATAATTTTAAGTTTTTATGCGGAGAAAATTGCGAAAAAATCATGCTTAATGTTAGGTAAATAAGGTTATTTTACTCTAAACTTAAATGCTAATTCTAATTCCTTAAACAAGTCTTTTTAACGGAAACAAATGCATGATCAGTAACGAATATTCCCCTCTAGATGTTATTACTGCTTGTATAATTCTCGGCACACTTGCAAGTCAATTTTGGCCATATCCTTGGGGAATAGCATTCCATTCATCATGTACAGCAAGCTGAAGCTGCTCTATCGCATTTGGAACGGGATTTCTTCGTCGCATGTGGCGGTTTAGCGGCTCTTATATGTGCTCTATTGGATTTATTGGATATAATTACAATATAATTGCTCACTTTATAGATACAAATAATATACCGATTGCGAGAGGGGTCAGGCAAGGATGCGTCTTGTCTCCGACGCTTTTCAACGTGTACTCACAGGTCATATTAAGAAAAGCATTATGGGAAAGAAACGAAAAGAGAATAAGAAATGGTGGAGAAATCGTACACACTATGAGATTTGCAGATGACACGGTAATTATGGCTGAGAGTATAGAAGAACTACAAACTTTACTAGATGCAATAAATAGTGAATGCATTCAAATGGGACTTGACATCGAACCGCAAGTTAGTTTGGTAGTGACTTTTTTCAGTGTTCTTTATACGGAAAACATTTTATATTTTACGTTTTTTACTTTTTTTGATACGTTTTTACGTGATTATGTTTTTATACGTTTGATAATTTTAAAATATTGCGTCCGTGGTGCGATAATAATTATGTAGCTGAATGGAACCCTCTAATCGATTGGAAGATTTACAAATGCGTGTAGTAAAACGTAAGCGACATTTTCAATACCTATCTGATGATGCCAAACGTTTGCTAAAAAATGTTTATGAAGGACTGTGTGCTGAATTGTCTAAATCAGAGGCAATTGCAGAAACATGTTTTTTAACCAGAGTGCCCAAAGCAACCTGCTACAAAATTATAGGAGAAACATCTTCTAGACATAAGAGAAAGGATTGTGGCAAATTCAGAAAAATAGAACCGCACTTAATTGAATCTATAACTAGAACAATATACCAAATGTATGCGGCTAATATTTTTCCAACTATTGAAAGCCTTCGAAGTGAATTAGTTCGAAAGTGCATTCTCTCGTGTTCAGCAACAACACTTCGATTATTTCTTAAAGCCAATAATTTTAAGTACAAAACTATAGACAAGAGACAGACATTGATGGAAAGTACTAGAATAATTTCTTTAAGAAACAATTATATTAGACAGATAACTGAGTATCGAAAAATGAAACGAAATATTGTTTATTTAGATGAGACCTGGTATGATACTCATGACACCGTGAAAAAAAGTTGGACAAATAATAACAAAAAGTGTTTCAACTCAGTACCGCCCAATAAAAGAAAGAGGATTATAATTTTACACTGCGGTGGAGAAAATGGATGGGTCGACGATGCATTATTAATATCTGCAAAACAAATTAAAAACGCGTCTCTGGATTATCATGACGATATGGAAAGTTCAATTTTTGAATCATGGTTTAAAAAATGTCTTCTTCCGAAATTACTTAAAGATAGTGTGATTATCATGGACAACGCATCATATCATTCAAGATTAATGAAAAAAAACGTCAAATAATAGTTGAAATAAATTAAAAATTCAGGAATTTTTATTCACGGAAGATTTGTATTTTAAGACATCTTATATTAAAAAGCAATTGTTGGAGGTTGTTCATAGTAAACAATACGAAAAGGAATATGTTGTTGACAACTGTGCTCGTAGTAACGGGCATACTGTGTTTAGACTTCCTCCTTATTATTGTACATTGAACCCAATAGAGTTAATATGGGCTCAACTTAAAGGAAATATAATGAGAAGAAACGTTGCTCCAAAATTTTTTGTCTACTGTTCTCCAGTTAATTAGAAGAAGAGAAGACACAAAAATTACAGCAACCAACTGGAAAAATGTAATAAAAGTAAAACATGTAATCGAAGTGGAAAATGACTATGTTATGTTAAATATTTACCAGCATTAACGAAATTACCTATAAAGTTAGATGATACGAGTGATACTAGTGATAACAGTGATTCTGAGTAGATAGTAAGTACCTATTAGGTGTTAGTTGAAACCTTTATTTCTATTTTAATTGTAGATATTCTCATTTTGCTTATATATCTTTGAAAACAGGGTATAAACCATCGAGCAAAAAGACAAAAGAGGGAATCTAGTCCTTATGAAAAGGAGACCAAAAAAGTGGCCTCTGATGGCGGACATATCCGGAAATGCGAATGCGCCAAATTTAAATTTTCCGACACTTATTAACAGTAGCTATATAATATTTTTCAGAATGTGTCTTAGACGAGAAAGTTTTAATTAATTATTAATGGTAATAGTCTAAAATGCAACACAATTGTTAAAAAACAATATAAATAAGATTTCATGTGACATTTGGGACAAACAATAACATAACCCAACTAAATTTGATGTCAAACAAGGAGAGAGACTCTCTTTCCTTGTTTAATGTGGCCTCTAAAGATCGCACTTCCTGTCTAACAATATTTTTGCCCCCACTACCTTTACATTCCCTCTTTTGCCTTTTTGCTCGATGGTATAAACACACTTCTTGATAGGACAAAAATTATTAATGTTTTAGGGGAGGATGTTATCTGAAACTGTCACTGTCATTCTCGCTGAATAACTACTATTATTAACAATATTTTATATAGGTATTATTATTTTACAATAAGTTCTGTTCAGTCGAGTCGATTAGTGTTATCACTCCCAAGATATATCACAGAAGTTAAAAACACCTATATTTTTTATTTAAACTTTATAGAAAATGAAACTTTTTGGTAAATAAAATTAAATAAAAGTAAAAACTTTTATTTAATTTAAAATTAGATATCTACGCTACTGTTCTACTAGTTTGTACTACAATAAACTAGTGATAACTCTAACAGCGTTGCCATTTTACTAGTATTTTGCTTGTTTTGGTCTCTGTAAATTTTCTCACGAAATTACGTGCCGACTATATCTGTATTCGATGGGGAGAATTATAAAATGTGGAAAAAAGGTCTTATGCTATTTTTAAAAATTAAAAAGTGTGATGTTGTGGTAACGAGACTGAAAAATGAAATTGATACAGAATGAGATGGCGATGATGTAAAAGCAATGAATTATATATGTGGTGCAATATCGGATAGACAGATGGAGTATATCGACGAAAAAACTACGGCGTATGAGATGATAAAGAAGTTTGATAATTTATATTTGAAAAGTCAACGGCATTGCAGATAGTATGTAGAAATAACTTGGAGAGATTAAAATTGAACAATTATGGAGACAGTGCAACATTTTTTAGTGACTTCGAAAAAGCTATAAACCAGTTAAAAAGCGCGGGTGCTAGTGTGTCAGAAAAACAAAAATTGAACTATATGACAAACGACAAACAGCAGAAGCTCGTGGAGAGAAACGCGAGGTAGACAAGAAACCGGAAGAGGAAGCTACGTTAAGGGACATGGCCACTCACGTGGGCAGCGTGGAACTCCTGGAACAAGTGCACAGCGGTTCAACCGACAAGGACAGAAGAACGAAGAGCGGAACAGCGCTTGGCTTACAACATTTCAGGATGCGCCAGTTAATGCGCAAAATACTGAAATAGGTAATGTAAATAATTATATTGAAATAAAATGGCTTTTAGATAGTGGTTGTAAAGATCACATTATTAATAATGAAAAATTGTTTGATAAATGTAAATTACTTAAAGATCCCATTATTGTTTATTTAGGAGATAATAGGGTTGTAAAAGCTACAAAAAATTGGAAATGTTTTAAGTTACTTTGATGTTTTTGGTAAAAAGAGTTTAGTAGATGTACAAAATGTTTTTTATGTAAAAGATATGAAATCAAATTTGATAAGTTATAGCAAAATAACAGAAAATAATAAGATTATTTCTCAAGATAATATTTCAAAAGTTTTTGATAAATTTATAATATTTTATGACATAAACATCAATTTGCTTAATTTAAACGCACTTTAAATATGCTTTACGAATTTTGAAATATTAATACTTAACAAAAGATTTAAAATTGTTTTATAACAAAAATGAAAAAGTAGGTATTATTGATTGTTATGTGGATGCCAATTGGGCAGGTGATCATTTAGATAGAAAATCTACAACTGGTTTTGTACTAAGATTGTATTGTATAACATTGTCAGAAGCAGCAAGTGTTTGATATTGAAAAAAAAAGCAAATTGATGTTTATGAAGATAACACTGGTACGATTAGTATAGCTAAATATGGCAATTTTACAAAAAATTCTAAGCATGTTGAAATTCATTATCATTATGTAAATGAATATGTTAAAGAAAATATTAGAAATGTGATTGAAGTATATTCTGATGATAATATTACAAATATTTTTAAAAAGTCCTTGGGGCCAAGATAAATTTCGAAGTATGTAAAATTTGAATTAACGTAAATGAAATGTAAATGTAAGGAGGCGAGTTGAGAATGTAATACATTTATATTGTATACGCAGTATATATATTGGTGTAAGTGTAAGTGAAACGCACCCATAGTATCATGGGTTGACATTAGAGACAGTATGTAATCAAATCTTAAATTTTGAAGACCCATTATATATGAAAATATTTGAAAACTTATATACGCCTATCTAATACAGATATCTGATTCTAAAACATTAAATCATAAATAAATCCTCCACAAAAACATTTAAAATTATAAATATTCGGGATGGCCCGTATAGTAAGGTAATTTCAGAAACCAGAGGATAAAATCTATTAAAGAATTATGAAAAAAAAAATAAAAAACGATTAAAAAGCTGAAATAAAAACAAATTCAAATAAACTTAAATATAAACAAATATATATATATATATATATATATATATATATATATATATATATATATATATATATACACATATAAATTACTTTTGATTAAATTGTTTTTAATGTAAATAAATATTATTCATCCTAAAAAGTTTTACTTTTAGTTTAACATTATGTCGTTTAATATTACTCAAAATGTTCACAGATTAGTTCTTTCTAGAAGTGAACGATGTGTGGGTTCCACGGCAACAGCTACGGCCCCAAGTATGTATTGGAGTAAAGTACAGCAGTAAAACTGATTGTTAAACTTTTCGTCAAATGCGCTTTATCTTCCTAACTAAAAGTAAGTTTCTCCGTGTTAATGATGATTCTATATCTTTCGCGTTCCATTTATGCCTTGATGTAACAATTGTCTATTGTCTTTTTTAGGGGAAAAGTTGTCAAAAATGAACCTCAGTAAAACCGTTAACGTTAATAAATAAAAACTTACAAAATATTAAATGTACATAAGTCGAAGTTCTTATGTTTCAATATTTTTACGTGCCTAAACAATAATATGCCTTTAAATAATATAATTATATTACCATCCTCGAGAATATATTCAGGAATAAAACTTGATCTTCCTGTATGCATGTAAAAAAGAGAATAGATGGTCTCGTAATATATGCTTCTATAGCAGAGTTATAAATTAAACAAAGAAACAATACAACTTCGAAAAAAAATAAAAAACTAGAAAGCTTTTACTTAAATTGATGCAAAAATACCATTTACATTTTTTACAATATTCACATGAATTTAAAATTATCAGTATTATGTTTTAAGTGAACAGAAGACCCGGATGTTTTTTTCGCTATTCTTTATCCACTCCGACCACTTTAACTTGGATGCCGGGATTCATCTATATTGAGAACGTTTTGTGCATTTACTATTCAAAATTATATCTTCCTGTCCATAGTTCATTATTAAAAAGAAAAAGTAATGTCTGGCGCAAATGAATTCGACCAAATATTTAGTCAGTGTTACCACTGTGTGGAGTTACTCTTATAATTAAAACGGCAATAACTCTCTTTGGCGTAGTAGGCAACGCCTACGAATGTTTGGCACTAATCTGGTTGAAAGTTATTCCAAATTTCCAGAACTTTACCCTTTAAATAAGGAATTGTGCGAACTGGTATAGTTCGAAGTGTATTTTTCATCTGATGCCAAAGAGTCTCGATTAATGAAAGATCAGGACTGCTTGAAGGTCATTGCAAAACAGAAATATTCAGTTGCTGCAACCATGATGTTACGGATTTCGCTGTATGGCAGACTGCGCCATCTTGTTACAATATAAATCTCCCATTTGGCAGTTAAAATTCATTAATGGAGGGCATTAATAGGTGTAAAATACTTTTGTACTTCCTAACACTGTCATCAAAAATGTGGGGAATAAACCTTTCTTTTGAGGCAATCTTTGTGATACTCTTCCCTTGGCATTCGAATATCTCTACTTCGTGTATCATCAACACAAACCTCAAACTTAGATTCATCACTCCAAAATAACTGAATCATATTGACGTTGGTGCTTCAGTTTGGGTGCTCTTTTGTTCATAAAAATCTTTTGTTTTTTGTTTCTTTGTAAGAAGTGTTTTTTTTTTGACTAAAGTGTGATGATAAGTTTGAATATTTAACATGAGATAAATGTTGTATGTAAAAACTTACCTTGTAAAATCTATATACCATTATATAAATATATATATATAATAATATATATATATATATATATATATATATATATACAGTGTGTCCACTAAAGTTCGCACCATATGGGAAACTTTCTTAATATTAGTTTTACGAAAAAAAGTTATTCTTCATAAAAAGTTCTGCATGGTGTAAAAACTAAAATACAACCATCAGATATTAAAATTTTTCAGTCGTATACGAGGTATGTTCAAAAATATGAATTTTACCAAGAGCAAAGTACCTCAATTTTTTATAATGTCGAAAATTGTTATCAAGAAAATTTATTTAGAAGTCTACAACATGTTCAAATATATAGCCATGTATACAAAATGTTTAAAATGGAGATTTTCTACATTTTGCTATTGCATGTCTACCCTACAACAGTAATAAATGCATAAGTACATTTTTAATCAAGTTGCCATGATATTTACATATCTGACATTAAACGTAAAATACATATTTGACAGTTACAATAAATTCTAATTAAAGATGCCGGTGGTATTGAATTTAGAAGAAAAAATAGAAATTGTGCTAATTGTGGGTGATAATTATAAAACGTATCGGGAAGCAGCTGAAATATTTAATAACAGACATCCAGGAAGAAATATACAACATACAACAGTTATGAGACTTATCGTAAAATTCAAAGTATACGGAGATGTTAAAAATAAATTCAGCAACAAACGTGAAAAACGCGTTGCAAATGAGGCGACGAAATTAGATGTAATGTTATCTACAGTGCAAGATCCTAAATATTCTCTAAGAAAGAGGGCATTGTTGTTGCAAAATGCAGGTAAAAGTACAATTGCAAAAATTTTGAAGGAAAATCAGTTTAAACCATATAAGCCTAAATTTATTCATACATTGAAACCTAGAGACTACGATAAGAGAATGAATTTGTTTTCTTATTCAAGAAAAAATTGAAGACGATCCTTTTTTTGTTAGAAAAATAATGTTTTCAGACGAAGCTACATTTAATTCAAATGGAACGGTGAGTTCTCAAAATTGTCGATGGTGGAGTGACAACAATCCTAACTTCACAATTAGGACTCGTGATCAATATGCATTTAAAACAAATGTTTGGTGTGGCATTTACAAAGATAAAATAATTGGGCCATTTTTTTTTTCGACAATCCATGACCTCTCAGAATTATCTAAATTTCTTACAAACTCACGTGTGTGATTTTATTGATGACCTATCACTCATGAACGGCAACAAATATGGTACCAGCAGGACGGCGCTACATGTCATAGTACATTGGAAGTAAGGCAGTATCTGGATCATTTGTTTAACGGAAGAGTAATCCACAGATATTCAGAGACTTTTTGGCCAGCTAGGTCGACAGATTTAACCCCGTTAGATTATTTCTTTTGGGGTTACTTGAAAGAGAATGTATACAAACAAGGGCCGTTTACAAACGTCCAACATTTGGAAAGGGTTATTACGGAAACCATTCAGACTATAACTCCCAACATGATTCGAAATGTGTTAAGAGAATTTTGTCGTAGAACGGAATCTTGTATTGAAAGAGAAGGTGGGTACGTTGAGGCAATGGTGGTTTGATCTAAGAAAATCTATTACTTAATATTTTTTGCAAATATTTTTAACAACTTATTGTTATAATTGCTATTCATGTTAGATTGTAAAATAAATAACGTTGTTATGTGTACGAATTATTTTAAAACATCAACAAAATGCTGCAACAGTCAAGTTGGGAAACTAAAAGGTTATCAAATTTTTGATAACAAATGAGTTAAATGTTTGTTAGATATTGTACCGTTTTTAAATAAAACGAGCGGTTCGAATTTATATAAATATATTTATTTATAACTTTACAGTTCGGAATTCTCTTATCAACTAAACTTATTCCTAAGATCGTTACATATATATACTAAAGTTACTATTTTCTAGAAAGTTCCCACCTCTAGGCGAACGCGACAGATCTTTCTCGAAATATCGAGTCGCTTTCGAGATGCCGCCGCGCCACATGGAAGCATGAGGTGCTGTTTCGAGATGCAACCGTTATACGTGCCTCGTTAAATGCACGTTCGTAACACTGCTCCCCTCTTAGATCTGAGCGTCCCGATCAGCAACTCTATATGTAGGCCCAAGATGGCGGAATCTACAGGACTCTCTAGCTCTGCATGAACCCCTCAGAAAGAAATAACAGTCTACTGTCTTTGAAGGACACAATCTCTTTGGATTAGTGCAACACACGGTAATTCTTACACCGGTTTCTCGGAAGATCACTTCTAGCATGCTTCTGACAATCTTCCAATCCAGATTATCTAGTGCATGGCCTATCTTGGGTAAGGCCAAATTCTTAATGTCGTAATTGCAGACGATTTTCTTCAAATTAGTTAGAGCACACCATATATCCTCGTAGGTTGCCCTGTCTGTATACGACTTCCTGGTCACCATATACAGCAAAGATCGAGAACCATCTTCTAATCTCAGTACTCTTCCAACTTTAGGCTGCTGGTTTTTTAACTCGTCCAAACGACCGAACTTCTTATAAAATACAGATGAGATTCCTTTAGTCATCTCAAGATCTTGGGCAACACAGTGGGCTAGAGAGACGTTATGCGGAACACTAAAAAGATCCTGCTGAACTTCTGTCGTCACGCCGAATCTAGCATTCTTTCTCTCTGCGTAATTTGACATAAACTCCTTAAAGCTTGGTCGCCGTTTATCTTTGATCTCATGTTGAAGGATTCGTGCTTCTTCTGTTTCATTTGAGCCAGCATAAGGTGCAAGCCGATTTATGTCAACTACTTTTGGTTTACCTTTCGGTAACTTTTTAATTCGGTATATTACGTCATTTATTCTCTTTTTAATTTCATACGGACCCTCCCATTGTCTTTGCAATTTAGGAGACAAGCCACGACGACGTTGTGGATTATAAAGCCAAACAAGATCACCTACTTTATAGCTTTCATTTTTGCATCGAGAATCATATTGATCTTTCATCCTGTCACTGGCTAACTGGATGTGTTGTCGGGCAAGTTCATGAATGTTGTTCATTCTTAACTTCAGGCGGTCGACATAATCTTCGCTTGCAACATGTTCTTCGGAAGGTCTGGAGCCAAACTCTAGGTCGCAGGGCAAACGAACTTCACGACCTAACATCAGGCAGGTTGGAGTCTGGCCGGTAGTTTCATTCACGGCCGAGCGGTAGGCCATTAGGAATAAATGAATGTGCTGGTCCCAATCTCTTTGATGTTCTGATACAACTTTGGACAGGTGTTTACCCATCGTTCGGTTCATTCTCTCGACCATTCCATCTGATTGAGGATGCAGGGGTGTCGTTCTGGTCTTATTGACACCAATCAATTTACAAACGTTTTGGAAAAGGGTCGACTCGAAGTTTCGCCCTTGGTCGGAGTGGATCTCCAAGGGAACACCAAATCGGCTAAAGAATTCTTTAACAAGTACCTCTGCAACGGTAGCAGCTTCCTGATTTGGTATCGCATAGGCCTCAGTCCATTTTGTAAAATAATCCATTGCTACCAGGATATATTTATTTCCATCGTTTGTCTCTGGAAGTGGACCTGCAATGTCGATTGCTACTCTTTCCATAGGACTACCAACATTGTACTGTTTCATGGGTGCCCTCTTTTTACCAACTGGACCATTACTGGTTGCACACAGTTCACATTTCCGGCACCATCTTCTTACATCATCTTTACAGTTCACCCAATAGAACCGTTCTCGAACCTTTTGCAGAGTCTTCGTAATACCAAAGTGTCCACCTGATGCACCGTCATGTAACTGACGCAATACTTCTGACACTTTACTTTTAGGTACAATCAACTGAAGCTTAGATTCTGTACCATCATCGTTCTCAAAGGTTCTATAAAGAAGATCATCTTTTAGCACCAGGCAATTCCATTGGCTCCAGTAACACTTGACTTCAGGACTACATGCACTTATGTCTTGCCAAGAGGGCCTTTCACTTCGACGCATCCAATCTAATACTCTTTTTATACATGGATCATCTGCTTGAGCGTCTTGTAGTTGTTGAGGCTGCCATTGATCATTAATGACGGTGGTTCGTCTCACGGGGCAAAGTCTTTCTTCTAATTTGAGACAGTGATTACAATGTTCACTGCACGGCCTTCTCGAAAGCGCATCAGCATTTAAATGAACTCTTCCAGCCCTGTGCTCGATCTCGTAATCATATTCTTGTAATCGTTCTAACCATCTTGCCATCTGGCCCTCTGGATTACGGAATTGTAGGAGCCATTTTAGAGCAGCGTGATCCGTGCGAAGAAGAAACTTTCTGCCATACAAGTATTTATGAAAATGCTCGCAAGCCTTTACTACGCCTAGCAATTCTCTCCTGGTAACGCAATAGTTTCTTTCTGGTTTCGACAAGACTTTGCTAAAGTAAGCGATGACTTTCTCCTGCCCATCTTGGATTTGGGAGAGGACAGCTCCTATTGCACTGTTGCTTGCATCGGTATCCAACACAAATTTTCCTGCCTGTCTGGGGTAGCTTAAAATTGGTGCGCTGATCAGAGCCATTTGTAGGTGTTCGAAAGCTCTTTGACATTCTTCGCTCCATGTATATTCTTTGCCTTCTTCTGTCAACTTTGTTAATGGCTTGGAGATGTTGGCAAAACCTTTGACAAAACGTCGGTAATATGTACATAGGCCAAGAAAACTTCTAATTTCGTGTTTATCTCTTGGTACTGGCCAATCCTTAATTGCTGCAAGTTTTTCAGGATCAGCTGTTACACCATTACTTGCTACAATATGTCCCAAGTACTTCACTTCTCGTCGAAACAAGTGACATTTCTTCGGACTCAACTTCAAATTTGCTGCCCGCAATCGTTGAAAGACTTCTGTCAAATTATTGGCATGTTCATCGAAGGATCTTCCTACTACAATTACATCATCCAAATAAACCAGGCATGTTTTCCATGTTAGACCTCTTAAAACTGCCTCCATTAATCTTTCAAATGTGGCCGGGGCATTACATAAACCAAAGGGCATAACTGTGAACTGCCAAAGCCCTGATCCTATCGAGAATGCGGTTTTCTCACGATCAGCTGGCTCCATGTCTACTTGCCAATATCCACTTTTCAGATCGAGTGTGGAGAACCAACGAGAACCAGAAAGTGTATCCAAAGTGTCGTCTATTCTGGGCAAAGGATAACTATCTTTTTTAGTTACCGCATTGAGCTGTCGGTAGTCAATACAAAAACGTGTTGAACCATCTTTCTTCTTTACTAGTACTACTGGTGATGTCCATGGACTGTTTGATGGTTCAATTACCCCTTGTTTGTTCATATCTTTGATGATGTCTTCGGCTTCATCTCTTTTCGCAAATGGAAGTCGTCTAGGTTGTTGTCTGATTGGCTGAGCGTCTCCGGTATTAATTTTATGCTTTACTATGCTTGTTTTGCCATTATCCTTCTTATCAATGGCAAAAACGTCTTGAAATTCTATCAGCATAGACTTCACTTTTTTAGTTCGTTCATCATCAAGATCTTGGCACGTTTTAATCATCGTCTCAACAAGCTCCTTTGGATACTTAGATTTTGACGGTTTCTCATTAGTACTCATGGAACAAATTGAAGCCACGGGAACACACTGTCCGATCAAAGTTCTTTTACTTAACTTAATAGCAGTTCCTTTTAAATTCATAACTCTTACAGGAACGACATCTCGAATTCTCACCAAAGCTTTTGCCGTTAGGAAGTCGGCATTGTTCACATCTTCGACCATCTTTAAACTTCCCTCTCGGCAGTAACCATCAGGTCTGGCCATCAAAATTTTCTCACTATTACCGGGTATCGTTACGTCACAAGTAGTTATTAAGCTGATAACATCTTCTTTGTCTTCATGAAATGGCAACTCTTCACCACCGATCTCGAGAACTCCATCTTTGACATTCAATACAGCTCCAACTTTCCGTAGTAAATCCATCCCCAATATGAACTCGTCAGAGATCTCTGCAATTAATACTCGATGTTTCACTGTGGTCTGGCCAATGGATACTGACATATTAGCCTCGCCATATGTATTAATTATCTCACCAGTTGCTGTTCTAAGCTTTACTGTTGCAGGCGATAATTTAAGATGGTCTCGTACTACTTCTGGTCGTGCTATAGTTCTTGTTGCACCTGTATCTACCAAAAATGATATACATTTATTATTAATACGACCCTCGATGTACAAGCTATGAATTCCACCGGAGGACGTAATGTTCACAGTTACTATGGGGGCTGTGTTTCTCGAGGTCGGCAGTTGCCCCTTAGTGTCGACCCGTTCTAGTTTTCCGACTGTTGTATCATTTTCTTGCAATTACGGCGAATGTGACCTACGTCACCACAATTCCAACATCTGGGCTCGCGTCTCTTCGGCATCGTGTTATGAACTATTTTTCGTACCATTTCTTCTAGACGTTCATCGTTTAGTTCGTCGCCTTCTTCAATGGTTCTTACTCGATGGCTCCGTGAAGTTTGACTAGCTGTTTCATGTTCTAAGGCAATAGCGAGCGCTTCATCTAGAACTTTCGGTCTCGCTAGTCGTAAAGCTTTCTGTAATTCACTTTCTTTTAACCCATTGACGAAGGTATCTACGGCAATTTCATCGAAAATGTTGTCTGGTACCTCCGGATAAGCCAACCGCACTATACGAGCAACATCTGCTTCAAACTCTTGCAAATTTTCACTTGCTCGTTGAACTCTACTTCTTAGTTGCGCCTTGTAGACTTGTTGTAGATGGGCATCTCCGTAACGTTTGTCTAGTCGAGTAAACAAGGTCTGGTAACATTTTTCTTGACCCTTAGGAATCGATCTTAGGATATCCGCAGCATCACCTCGTAAAGCAGCAGTCAAGGAAACAGCCTTTTCTTGTTCTGTCCAATGATTGGCTGTCGCAATAGCTTCAAATTGTCTAAGGTATATGGACCAAGAGGACTTTCCATCAAATGGTGGTAATTTGAATCTCATATTATGTGTCATTTCGTCTCTAGATGATTCTTCTTTCACTACCGGATCTAAAGCTACCGTATTAATTGGTGGTAGCACTTTCGTGTTAGTTATCATGGTCTCTAGCTGTTTGATCTTCTCTTCTACTTTATCGAATGTTTTAGAAATTTCTTCAAATTTCTCATTGTTCTGATTACATATTTCTTTAATAATTTGTGAAGTCTCGTCGTTTTGTCTAGCTACTTCTTTAATAATTTGAGACGTTTCATCGAATCTTTTGGAAACGTTCTCGAATTTATCATCATTTTTTTTAGAAGATTCTTCAATCATATGCGACACATTTTCAAATTTTCCATCAATTATTTTTGTTAAAACTGCTTCATCTGCTGACTGGAACTGGAATGTCTCTGGGTCATCTCCATTTTTGTTAAGAACATTCTTTAGTCGTTCTTGGAGGATCTTCTTGGACCCGCTGCAATCTTCATCGCGTTCTTCTAGTTGCTCACGCAACTGTTTTACTGAAAGTTGTACTAGCAGCATCTTCGATCAGGCACACACGTACTTTTTAAATGTTCTTTCGTACAACGATCACTACCGAACTACGCGGATGTTCCCGACGAACAATACTTTTCAAAAGTTCAAAAGTCTCTTTTTTCCACTGTTGGATTTATCTTTAAATAAATCAATTGTCCTCACACGGTGACACCAACTGTACCGTTTTTAAATAAAACGAGCGGTTCGAATTTATATAAATATATTTATTTATAACTTTACAGTTCGGAATTCTCTTATCAACTAAACTTATTCCTAAGATCGTTACATATATATACTAAAGTTACTATTTTCTAGAAAGTTCCCACCTCTAGGCGAACGCGACAGATCTTTCTCGAAATATCGAGTCGCTTTCGAGATGCCGCCGCGCCGCATGGAAGCATGAGGTGCTGTTTCGAGATGCAACCGTTATACGTGCCTCGTTAAATGCACGTTCGTAACAATATGTTTACAATTTTAAATAAATTTTCTTGATAACAATTTTCGAAATTATAAAAAATTGAGGTACTTTGCTCTTGGTAAAATTCATATTTTTGAACATACCTCGTATACGACTGAAAAATTTTAATATCTGATGGTTGTATTTTAGTTTTTACACCATGCAAAACTTTTTATGAAGAATAACTTTTTTTCGTAAAACTAATATTAAGAAAGATTCCCATATGGTGCGAACTTAAGTGGACACACTGTATATATATATATATATATATATATATATATATATATATATATATATATATATATATAGAAAAAAAAAGAAATTTAATCTTTGCAGATAAGTTAAATAGTAAACTCTTAAATATTAGGGAAATCTACAAGAAAAACTCTATAAACTCTAATTACAAGTAGTTCTTTTGAATATTCAATTACAAGTAGTTCTTTGAATAAGCTCAAAGCTACCATACATTTCCAACGTTAAAAAAAAACTTTTTTGCACATAGTAACAAAAAACTCCACTATGTTGTTACTAGCTAAGTTTTTTAACATCCTAACTCGACATTTCTAAAATTTACGGTAAGATAAATGTTTTTTATTAGATAATATATGGTAGCTAATTATAATTTATTCTCTTTCAGCCCTGAAGACGCCAAATTAATTCTCTTTGGCGAAAACGTTCGGCGAAACAATTGATACACATTAGAGGTTTTCTGGCAGATTTCCCCAATATTATATATATATATATATATATATATATATATATATATATATATATATACATTACGGTTATTTCATTTAACATTGTGTAATATTATGCACATAATATGTACTCGTATAATGTCCGCATTAGGTACATGTAAGCGTTCTAAAAGCACATGCAAAATATATAGCAACCAACACCATTTACAGCCAATTGTGTAATTAATTTATCTCAAATATTAACATTGTATTCTTCTTACATATACAATCGAATCGAATACTACGATGATACTTTCTAATATATCAAAATAAAACATTCCCAATAACAGTTATCGCAGCCAAATAATTAAACAAATACCAATTCTGGTACGCCATCGCATATTAACAATTTAGTTTAAATAGAATTTGGTTCGCTTAAGCCAACGAAAATTGTTTGATATTGTGTATATCTCGAAACCTGCTCAAAAACCATTTTAAGCTTTCCCCAGGCACACTGCATTATACAGATACATTTTTCAAGACTTAAAACAATATATCATGCTTACTTCTGACACCATCACAATGCTTGAATAAGCTTAAGTAAGCTTAAAACTAACTTGAAGAAAGCGTGCAACAGGGACCATTAAGAAAAAACGTTACCTGTTTTGTGATAGTTTGAATCTAATTCTTGATGAAGCAAATCAGAATTGTCGCCTAAAAGACGACACAAAAGGGGAAAAATTAGTGTGTAATCTTAGAAAAGCATAAAGAAAATACAACCAATTTTTATTTGCGCTTATTAAAATTTTCATACAAAAATCAAATTATCATTAATGACCTGATACTCGTAACTATCTTTTTTCCATATGCAGTGCTAGCCAAATTACACTCCCTAGAATGGCCAGTTTGGTCACCGAACTTTACACTATTAGATTTTTTCTGAGGGTATACTTGAAATCTAAGGTTTACGCTACAGCACCCGACAGTATTGACATTTTTAAACAACGAATTGTTAAGGAATGTAGGGCAATTTCCCCCGACACATTTAACAGAGTAGGAAAAGAGTTTAGCAATAGTAATAATAGTAATAGTAATAGTAAAAATTACTGCCAGGTAGTAGATGGAGCACATTTTTGAATACCTAATATAAGAACTGATTCTTAAATCTCTTTGAATTAAATGTGAAACTACAATTTTAGTATTTATTTAATTTATTCATCGAACATCATCAGCTTAAACCCAAAAAAAATTAATATGATTGAATATGTATGTATGTATTTATATATGTTTACACTGTGTCCAATTAAATCGGTACCATATGGGAAACTTTTTTATTTTTAGTTATACGAAAAAAAATATTCTTTATAAAAAGTAAGTTCTGTATGTTCTAAAACCTAAACTACAATCATCAAATATTAAATTTTTTTAGTTATATACGCGGTTTGTCAAAAAATATGAATTGTGGATACTGCTCACTGTTACATAAAATTTTCTTTTAATTTTAATAACGTGAAATCAGGGAATAAATAGAAATATATCGCAACAGCCCAACAAAAAATACCAAATAAATTATGCTCAAGGCTTCCAATGACGTGGAAAACAATATTGAAGAAGACAAAATTAATTAAATCAGGTACAAGATCGACAAGTACGACCACTCCTACGTATACATGTATAGGGTCCAATCACAAGAAGCTCTGCCAAGAACCGTTCGAGCCAAGCTCGCCAAGATCTTCTATATAAGTAACCGCTCCGACCGGAAAAGGCATTTTACTTTAAGCACCAACAAGCAGCGTTACTACCTGACTTGACAATGGAAAGTGCGACCTTGCCGAAACTTCGTCAAAATAATGGTTTTCCTTAAAACAAAAATTATATACTAAAGCATTTCGCTTTGCGAAATATGACTCCACTGCCTGCCTGGCAAAATCGATATAATTATTCACGAAAAGAAGCTTCGAAGTAGGTGATCTTGTCTGGCTATAGAATCCACAACTACGTCGAGGCTTGTCCTTAAAGACAATGGGTAGGATCGTATGAAATTAGAAAGAGTCAGTGATATAACGAATTAAGAAAGTGTCAAAAGGGAAACCTAAAGTTGTCCCCATAAACGACAGATATAGTGTGATCATTGAAGTACAACAATATCTTTTTACCATTCTAGAAAATGTTTCCATAGCTCATTGAGTCAACCAAGACATCAACATGACCAAGGGAATCTCTTCAATATCTAACAAAAAGTTCGGTCGATAGATGGCCGCAAATGGTTACTTAAACTTGAGACCAAGATATCGTCTACTTAAAGAGCTTTAACAATGTACAAGTGAAATTTATAATTTTCTATAGTAAAGTAATATATGGACTTACTTTATTACCACTTATTATTCAGTGCAAAGTGTAAAATTTACCTGAAAGAAACTGAATATATACAGCGTGAAAATGAAAGATGGTATCAACGATTAGTCATCGATTTTTTTATTATAATTAAATAAAACAATTCCATTTACCAATTTAAACTTTTGGAATAATGTTCCCCGATTTTACACCATTACTGGTTTGTTTTTATTTTAGACTTTTTATTAAATTATTTTTTCTGGAACTGTCAATAAAAATTGATTGTATTTAGGGGTGTAAAAAGGAATCTGGGGAAAACAATACATTACGCAAATATACCTCTTGCCCATTTCGGTAAAGGACTAACACGCCCCTGTTGATGATGAGCAGGACTAAGTGACCCAACGTCCCCGCTAGGTGTTGGTATATTTCGCAATGGCTCGCCAACTACAAATTTAGCATTAACATTGCGTTAAAACTACTGAGCAAAAATCAATTATATACAGTTTTAAGCTCAATAAAAGCATTGTAAAAGTAAATAAATATCTAAAAATTTAACATTTTTTAGTTTCAATTTTACTAATAGTTTTTATATTAAAGTTTTAATTTATTATTTTATGCATTAGAGTTATAGTAGATATAGTCTCACTTTTTATAATAATATTAGCATTATTAATTTATTTTATATAAAAAAAATACCAAGATAAAAACAATATATACAGCAAATTTATGTTCCCAAAATTGGGAACAAAAATGAATATTTACAGGTCTGCAATGTTGGTGACGCTGAACCAAGACTTTGAATATTGATTGACAAAAACAATAAACGAAAGAAAAAACAATTTAATCTGGTAGAAAATTATTATTTGAGAAGGGTCCTAGGAGGATCCTAGGAGGAGCATCAATACTCTATAAAGTGACCAATGATTATAAATAAATTAGGAAGGTAAGATTTCACTACAACAGAAAGTATTCTTGAATAAATCTCTAATTTAACCCCAAGGCTTAAATTTTACAGACGTATTCTATACTACAAAATATGATGAACTACCAAATTTCAACCTTCTAGGTTCAAAATAGCGGTATAATATGAACAAAATACTCCTATATGGGTAATTAAATTTTTTTCAAGATTTTTTTTACATATTTTATTATTTTTTGGAAGCAAAGCTTTCTTATCGCGAACTGCGGACAGAATGCATTGATCGGTAAAATATATTGGGCAGAGGTGTGAAAAATAAAAACAAAAGAAACGAGATAAAACGAGGGATCGTGCGACCACACTACGTGGAGTAGTAAACGAAGTCTCATACGTTTTTCTTAATAAAATGAAATAAAATTAAATAAATTAAATTAAAAACCATCGCTCCGTATTTAGACGATAATAAAGCTCTGCTTCCCCTCTTCGGTCACTCACGGATTGCCACATCACGTTTTTCTTGCATAGCGGGCTCTACATGCTCGAAAATTATCCAAAAATACATTTTCGATGTAAAATTTTCCGCTTAACACGATCCCGGTATTACAATTAGTCGACTATTAAAAAATTGGAAAATCCTTTTTTTTTAAACAAAATCATATCTCAAAAACATATCTTTTTTCTTTCTAAATGTAGGAAAGTTTTTAAAAACTATATACTTTACGGTAAAAATAAGTACAGCTCTTATATCAAAGGATGAAATAGTATTATATTCGTTTGAATGGCCAACTACTCTAATTTTCCGAAATTTTATGTCGGCAGTTTTCTGTAATTTCTCATTATTTTCTCAACCCAAATGTCTTTTCGAACATAGATTTGAATTCACCATAAAATTGTACAGAAAATAGTGTATTTTAATAGGATTTTTTAGCAATTAATTAGATGTTTAACTGAAAGATATAACAGTTAAAACAATAGGTAAGTTTGCACAATAAATAAATTATTATTAATTTGCTATCAAATGAACTGAAAATAATGGAGAGTTTTTAACTTTGTCTTAATCTTTTATTAGTTGTATCTGTTTAATACATTCTCTTATAGTTGTATAACGTGCCTTCGTGGTTGTATGATATGGCACTGCTTTTTAAATAAATACTTTTAGAAAGATTTGTAAAATGATACTTGTATGGACACCGGTCTTAATCCCGATAATTGAGACATTTTTTAATATATGTACTTAAATTATTATACTTAGCACATGAATATATTGTGTACCGTCTCTCGGTAGGGCAGTAAATATAGACTTTTTCATACCTACATGCTAGATAACATGAATCAATACAGAACTCTTCTACAGGAATTTCCATCAGAACGATCGAAAGGATAACAAGCGAGGCAGAATATTCTTTAAAAAATACCGGCAGGGTCCAAGCAAAAAACTAGTCATAAGATCAACCATAGATTTGTCGGAATACTAAATAAGAGATATTCGCAGAATAATGTACGATTTTTATAAGACAGACAAATGTCGGTTTACGGTAATAAAATTAAGACAAAACATTCACAGCAATTTGGATATTACAATTTAATAGACATTTTAAGGCGACTTCGACGCAAAATAAAATTTCGTTGATGGAGAAGTGTTATTAAGAAGGAAGATAAATACATGGACAGCGGAATAGTGGTTAATAACGCCATGAAAATAGCTTCAATTATTATAAATGTTAATAATGACTCTTCCAGTACAGAGTTTTCTTCCGATGATGAAGTAAATTTACCATCAGAAAATTATTTTCAATTACCACTTTTCTATACTTGATACTCGTTTCAGTGTTATAATAAAACTAAAATATTAAAATTAAATAATTACTGTGATACATTAAGTTATACCATAGGACAATCAAACAATTGTTATTTATTCTGTGGTTATACAATATGCTACATTTAATTTGAAAGATAATATCAATGTAGTTTTATTTGTTTATTAAATTCTGTCATAATTATTATTGTCTTTGTATGCTAAATTAAACAAAATATTATAAACCAGTGGCTTTCTATTTAAACCGACTAAAAAATAATAACAATTTAATCTTTCTAATAATATATTAAAGCTTGCAAAAAATATTACTACTTTTTTAATTGTGTAATTATTATTTGAACTATACCATTACGTCAATGGAAATACTTATCATAAATAGTCAATCAATAGAAAAAAATTATAGGGCGTTAACAAAATCTATTCCTCTGTGACTTTGTGCGCATTCCGTCGCCAACTTAACTGGTGTTAGCTTGTACTATTGTAATTTATTAGTTGTATTAGACCCTTTTAAAATAAATTATTAAAACTTAATATTTATTTAATCTTTTCTCTGAAATTTTAATTTACACGTAAGAAATATGCGTCTTGAAAAAAAAAACCAAAAATCCTACTAAAAAGGAGTTATTAATATTTATCTTAATGTTCTTTTTATTCTTGCTTGAAAAATAGGTATTAATGATTAAAAATTATTTGCGATTTTGTTTATTTTAAACAACAAGAATATATCTAAATTTCTATAATTGCTTTTTTTTGGTACAGCCCCAAAATTGTAATCCATAGGTCCACATCGGTTTCAATATCTGTTTGTAAATCAGTACTTTGTTCTGGATGGAAAGTTGAGAGTACCAATCTATCAGCCAATACATTATTTTGTACTTTATCTATTCACTTTTCTTTTTAACATGCTCCTTCCATTTGAGTTTGACGTCCAGATTTAAACGCAGATATTTCGCTGTTTTCTTATCAGGAACAATGCTGCTGTTTAAAATATAGAATTTTTCATATAAAAATGATTGCACGTCATTCAAGATTTACGATGTCAGAACTCCACATCGTTGCCAAAACATCAGAATAGTTAGTAAGTGAAGAATTTTTAAAATGTCAACTATTTGTCAAACTATTATATTAACAGTAAACACACTTAGTTTTAAGACTATTGCAACACAATAAAATACATAAGAAACCATTTTAATACAAAATTATAATATATTCTAAATTTGAAAGTTACCTCTTTTAGAGCATTAATAGTAAAACATCTCGCCATTCTTTCTTATTCAAAATAATCTATATTATATGAAAACTTATTAGCTTTCTACAGACTTCTTCTTCTTAACGTGCCCTATCAAGTCCCCTTGACGTTGGCGATTAACATGGCGAAACTGTCTCTGTCTCGAGCTATTCTAAATAGTTGCTCAGCTTTCTTTACTCCTGTCCACTTCCTGATATTCTTCAACCAAGAGGCCTGCTTTCTACCAATTCCTCTGCGTCCTTCGATTTTACCCATCATAATAAGTTGAAGAATATTATATCGGTCTCCCCTTACTACGTGTCCAAAATACGCCATCTTTCTACAGACTATTTAGTTGTTTTGGCATAGCACAATCACAATACACAACAATAATTAGTTTTTAAAACTATTAATTTAAATTTACTATGTATTTATAAATACAACTTATATAAATACAATTTATTAATATATAATATATTAGGATCAAATTGTATAAGAAATCAAAACATTAACAAAATTCTTACTTTAGAAAAGCGGCAACACTTTAAACAATTTTGCCACACGTTGAACTGTCAATAAAATTTGAAGTATTTCCGTATCAGTTGCGTACAATTGTCTAATCTATTTAATTAAAATTATTATTTTGTGGAATATTAGACTTTATTTCATAAAATTTATATTAATAATGACAAATGTTTTTGGTTATTTAATCAATATAATTCTAAAATTCACAATATAATGATGATTACATTTTTCTGATTATTATACCATGTTGACGCCTATGAAAGATCGAGCAGTTCCGTATGGGTTTCGTATTATTAGCTGTGTTAGAAAAATTTGAACTCTAAGGTTCTGGAAATTTTAAATATGTGACGTCACTTTATATAAATTGTAACGTGCAACGTACTGGTCCAAGAACCCTACCTTGTATAACCCCTGCATTTATTGGCTTTAACTCAGAGTTATTACTGCTGAACAAATTCTGTCCCCTTAAAATGCTTTCTTTATTTTAGTGATTATTCTATGAATCTGGCCAACTGTGGGGTTTTTATCACGAAATCGAAATTGGCGTATCGGAATATTTTTTTGTTCAATTATATGGTTCATTCTTCGTAGCAGCATTTTTTTCAACACCTTTGAGATTATGAATAGCAATGAAATTGACCTGTATGATGTTAATTCATATTCATCTTGTTCTACTTTGGGTATCACTGCGACCTCTGCAGTTTCCAAAGTATGGGATAATTCTTTTGTAGTTGTTAATTTTATGTTAATAGAATCATTATCTACTCGTTCCTTGTCTTCATGAGTTTTCTCAGGGTTTGGTTGAAATATGTTTTCTAAATAATCAGCGAACGCATCCACTTTCTTTTTGGGATTTCTTGCCCATGTTCTATTTTCTTTTCGTAACGGAGGTATATGTTGAACTGGCATATTTATCTTTCTGGTCGTCTTCCAGAGGGAGTAATCTGTGTATTAATCATCAGTTAGTCTCTCAGGTACTTACTGATTGATTCGTTTTTAATTTTAGCGATTTCTCTTTGCAGCTGTGTTGTGTGAGCCTGTTTAGCTTATTTTTATTTTCAGTTATTCGAGTTTTCTGCCATACCTTCTCAGCCTTTCTTTTTTCCTGAATCAAGTCTCTAATTTTTTTAGGGTAATTGTTTCCTATTGTTTTTCTTTGGATTAAGGGTGTGTTGTTATACGCAGTTTATTGGATGTTTTTATCATAAATAGATCAGTTTCTCTTTCAAATTGTTTTATCGTTTGAATAAATCCATTGAACTCAATTTTCACATTCATTTCTAATTGGAAGTTTACCAGGTCCATAAACTTATTGGAGAACGCAGGTTTCACTTCAATATTAATAATTTGCTTACTAATGGTTAGTAGAACTGGGAAGTGGTCAGATATAAGCTCCTCTACATCCTATATTATAAAATATGTTGTTACACCTCTGGATATGAAAAAATCTAGGAGGTTCTGTTTGCGGGATTCTGTTTGCATCACTTGGCAGTAAGTCGGTTTGCCAGCAGAGTGCCACCTGAATTTGTGTCTAGTCACAACATGCTGCAATTCTTTACCTTTAGGTGATGAGAGCCTATCACCTCTACTATGGCAGAAGTGAGCAAGAAAGCAGTAGTGTAAGCTACAGGCAAAGAGCAGGCCTGTGACGTAGGAAAGGTCTGGACAGAAGATCGAGGCGACGCGAAAGGTATGGATAGCGTCATAATAAATGTCGACGAACACGCTGTTTAAAAAGTTCTTAATATGAAAAGGATACCTTACATCTTTTCGGGTGGTGGAGGCAGGGGCAGAGATAAAAAAAATGTAGGATATGCCTTGCCTTCGGACACCTACAATGGAACTGCAAGGGCCAAAATAGAAGAGAGTGTTGCTTCCAATATGGCAACGAGGTAATTTAACTGCTGAATGCAAGAAAGAAGCAATATGCCTCAATTGTAATGTACCTGGCCCAGTAGCAAACTCAAGGAGGTGTCCTAGGTTCAACCGTCTGGTTGAGGATAAGCACACTAGACTCTAGTGTATAAAGACAGTTGAGTCCAAGCTCCGAGGTAAAGAGATGACAAACACGGGAAACAGAAGTAGGGAGTTGAGGATACTCTAAACAAATGTTCGAACGGCTAGATTGTCTCATTATCTGGCTAAGGCTGCTGCCACAGAAAAGAGACAGACATACTGTTTACGGCTGAGTCAAACCCAACAGCGGTTAAGAGGAGAGGCTGATGTGCAGATGCGACTGGAAAGGCGCTGTACGAATCTGTAACAGGAAGCTGCGAGTATATGAAATAAAGGCAAAGGAAGGGTATATGGTGATGATGGGTAGAGATGATGAGCATGAGAAGAGAATGCGTGGTGCTGGGAGATTTCAACGCAAAAGCCGCGGAGGGGTGGTCCCCCATCACCGATCCTCGCGTTAGAATATTACACACAGTACAGATATTCATTTGTAAATATCACACTTATTTACGTTTTCCAATTAAATTTCAGCTGATTCGCTGATATTTTCGGTAAAAGTCAGGCAGAAATTTAATTTGCTTTTGTCATGAATTAATACAACGTTGCTACTCCCGAAACCGAGGCGCACCATCTTGCTGTAGCCATAAATCATTTCTGTTTGAAAACAACCGGTTCAATTCTGGCAGCAAGAAAATTTGAAGAAATTCTAAATATTGGGAACCTGTTAAGTTTTCTTCGAAAAAGTATGGTTCAATAATCCTATTATCTATTATTCCCACCCAAACATTAATTTTCTCTGGGTATTGAATACGGTACTCTTGCATCCAGTGTGGATTTCCCGTAGCCCAGTACCGATAAGTTTGACGATTGACATGACCGTTTAGTAGAAATGTAGCTTCATCAGAGAAAATAATATTTTTTAAAAACATCGGATCTCTGTTATTTCGTTCCATTATAATGTCACAAAATTCAATTCGTCTATCAAAATCATCTTCCATAAGTTCTTGTACTAAACTTACTTTGTAGGGATGCCACTTTTCCTTCTTTAGCTGTTTAAGAACTGTTGAATGGTCCATCATTATCTAATGCTACTTGCTGTGAACTGTTATGAGGATTATCTTAAAAAGCTAACAGAACGTCTACTTGTAGGTTTTCTACTACCTTTAGGAAGGTCTTTAACATGACCCGTTTCTCTAAATTTTTTCTCAATTTTGCTTACAATGGATTGTGAAATTGGTTCTCGACGGGGGTATTTATTATTAAATAACGCACATACTTCCTTCTGCGTACGTGTTTTATCTCCATAACCAATCATTATGATAATTTCAATTCTTTGCGTTTCAGTTAGCTTCATGTTCAAAGATACAAAGACTTTTTGAATACATTTACTACAATAATACTATTAATCACTTGACAGAAAGATAATTAAGTTTGAATGTCCAACTATCAATGTTCATATTGATAAGGTAACTAGTTTTTTTTTAAAAGGTAAAAAATAGATAAAAAAGACATTTCATTACCAGTGATGGCCTTTATAAAATTTATTTTTGAGTGTCAATAATACATCATATCAATACTTAATAAATATTTATTGTAATAATAAATATTTAATAATTTTTTTAAACAATTACAAACATCAAATACTCACATATATATATATATATATATATATATATATATATATATATATATATATATATATATCAAATACATCAGACATATTGATATGGCTGCATAGGTATTTAAAAGACCTTTCAAATGATGTATTACAATACTCCCCCTCTCTATTTAAAAATTTTAGCAATGACGTCATCACGGTCACATAGATGACCTCAAAAATAAAAATGTATTCTTACGAATAGCTTATTTAAAAATAAAAATCGACGGGTTTCAGGATTTTTCCTTAAAATCTCCGGTTTACGAAATAACGAATTTATTCCTTTCATTTCCACCATACTGTATATGAATTTGAACTCTTTTCAAGTTGCAGTAATTTAGCATTACCAAGAAATGCTAGCATTTTCTAGTTATAAGTCATGTATATTCGTTTAGTGTATCGTTTTAGACTTGACACCGTTGTCGGCTTTTCAATATTTCGATTTTTTATATATTTAATTTTTTACATTTAACAGGAATAACCTCTATAGGTAAAATCATTGTTTTTTTTTTATCAATACGGAATCAATAGACGTTGTCAAAATATATATTTACCTACACGGTAGGTATATAAATATCTATCGGTTTGGTTGAGTTAAAAGAACAAAAAAATATCCTACTGACCGGTTTGCTGATTCCTTGGATTTAATCGGTATATTTTCATTTAGTTGCATATTAAATTTAGCAGGTAATTTTTTAACAGAGAATTGTGGTAAAGTTCATTACTTTTTGCTATTAAAATAATAAATAACTATATAAATGTGTAATTATATTAGAATTATAAAATTGGTGAAAATGTTGTCAAAGTTAAAAATCAGAAAGAAAAATAAAAAAACTATTAAAAAACTTAAACTTTTTACGTAAGAATGAATACCTGAAAGTAATTTGCAGTACCTACTTTTTGGTAAAACAATTTTTGGAAAATTTTGAGGTAAATGCTCGACTATCGGGTTTTTTATAGGTAGATATTTGGGATTTGGTCTTTAAAGACTCTCAATGACCGAAAGTTTAAAATCGGAAAGAGACATCTTCTTTTGATATCTAGTGTTATATAGGAAATATTCATTCCGCAAGATGAGCTGAAAAATATGTACTTTTTTACCTTAGACTCTCATGTTCGCATGAATAGTAGCTCCGCATTTGATCACTTCTTAGGTATCTCGGATACCAATCCTCTTCTTGATCTAGTTCTAACCATCTGATAAATAAATTCTGAATATATCTTGTATATGTCTAGTTAATTTCTCCACTTGGTCAGACATATTCCTTCAGGACTGTAAATACTGACCACTTCACGTGTTTTTAGTTTCTTTCAAGACAACACTAGAAATTATCCATACTTTTCTGGTAGTCATTCAGACGGTTAATCTTAATTATCCCCATATGGAATATTAGCCCGAGAAAAGTCTTAAATTATGTTTGTTTTGTCTCTTTTCAAAACGCAATCCTAGATTTTTCTGAACAACTTTGTGCAAGTATTTCGTCAGCACATAAATTTGTATTGGAAATAATCAGTCCGTAAAATTCGTCATTGGGTATAAGGTCGACATAGTCTATGAGATCATATCCACTTGAATCTACGTCTAATCCGTCTCTAAGAGCAAATGGTATTTCTCGATATTAAATATCATCATCGCTTACGGTATTATCGCTATTATATTGTCAATGAGAGTCACTTCCACCATTCATTAAATCTACATCGTCCTCGTCAGATGCTTCTAAAAATGATTGTAATTTAGCAATGGTCAATATACGTTTATGTTCACATCTAGCTTTTTTAGATGTTGAAGACATTATTTACATTGATTTTTTTTTACAAATACTTACGACTTCCAATACTATAAGGGCACTTGAAGCACAATAGGTTTTTTACACAAAAATAGTTCCTGTATGAGTAAAATTGTTTTTTAATGCGCTCATTAAAGCAAACTAGACATATTGCAGTTTTGCCATCACATTCTTGACAGTATGTTTTAACTTTTTTAACTTTTCTATCGGTCTTTCTACGAGTCGTGCTTCTTCTTAAAATTTTGTACACATCTTGTACACTTTCTTCTCTTTTTATAATCTCGCTTTGCCTGAGATGGTATTTTTTGGGTGTAACTGGTCTGAGGGTTCCAACGTTTCTTTATTTGCCAATGCCTTCGCGAGCTCTATTCTGAACTCAAGGATAGGTGACGTGTGAAATTGGTCGTAAAAAGTCACGAAATAGTGTCCAACAGTAAGTTTATAGGAAGTTATCCGTATACCATTTTGTTGTCATTTCAAAGTCCATTATCGTATCTGCACCATAGACGTATATACTAACATATACTGAGCAGTCTCTAGAGCTAAGTGCCGACACCATTTTTTTTGTTGTCCGTTGTGTCTCTGTCATACATTAAGTAAGTATATCAGCGTCTCTTTTGGTGAAGGAGTGAGAGAGTTGCAATACGTTGGAGAGCGACAAATCGCACAACCGCAAGAGATGTTGTCGTCAGTACGTGCGACTGGTAAGTTCGTTCTATGTTAATATACACATACGTGTATGTTCTGCGCGTAAAAGCTAGATTAAATTTTCATGCGACGTTGCCGGATTTGAAAAGATAAAGATAACTACCGTAGTAGTGAATGATGAAGTCAAGGAACTTGTAACGTTATAAATGTCACATGTTTGTTATTTTTTTTAATAATTATTTTATTTAAATTTCTTTTGATTTTATTCGTTTATTAACTTTATCTTTTATTTTACTATTTTTATTCAGTTGTACAACAACAGTTGGCGTCCATTCAACTCTTCAATAAACTAAATATCCTATTTAAACTTTATTTTTCATTTTCAATCTTCATTTATTTCCGTAATAATTCCTGTATTTCACTCCAGTCTGTTCTATATCACAGAAATGGTACATATATATTTCTATTTCTCATTTCAGTCGACAAACGTTATTGTTATTTGTCAGTTGACAACTCTGTCCTACCATGTCACACTTCAATGCTAGTGTTTATAATGTCTTTTGCTGATTTACGCTGGTGCTTGGATTGAAAATTGATTTTATTTATTAAATCTTTTTCTGTCGTGAGTACTAACATTTCTAGTTGATCAATTTTTTTTATATATCTGTCTTCTTTTAATTTCGTATTTACCTTAACCTAAAACTACAACGTTTTATTTTTTAATTACTATTTATAACCAGGAATAAGCCACAATTAAAGATAAAAATACGTTTATTGACGTTTCAATTTCCAATTCGGAAATCGTTCTCAAAATACAAACAGTAAATTAAACAAATTTTGTTTTTTGTTTAATTTACTGTTTGTATTTTGAGAACGATTTACGAATTGGAAATTGAAACGTCAATAAACGTATTTTTATCTTTAATTGTGGCTTATTCCCAGTTATAAATAGTAATTAATTTACAACGCCACAAGAAAATAGCTTCAGAACAATGTTTTATTTTTCAATGTATTATTCTTATATGCAGTTAGTATATCTTTATTATAATTTAACTAATTCATCTAATAATAATTATATTCATTTTATCCTTGCCAATTTACTATTTTCCATTTAATATTGCAATTATTTGAATTTTTATATGACAAGGAAATATTATATGATAAGGAGGTATAAGTGGCTAACACAAGGTTACTTTTCTATTTTTTTTTTGTCTAATTCATTTTTATCTGCCTTTTTAGCTGAAAAATGATGCAGCACATGGTCGACCATGCCGCAATAACTGCAGCAGCTAAGTAGAACCCAACGACCACCTGAAGATTAAAAGTATCTAAGGCCAATATCGGCAACTAACCATTACATTCTGCTATCCTATGAAACCAACATCAGCAACTAAATTCTGAAATCTTTTGAAGCCAACAACATGATATCCAGTGATGCCATAAATATCATTTTATATTTGTAAAACTTATAGGCACCATTTGCCTTGTGATTTTGTTAAATTTTAATTTAATATTAAAATTTTTAATTTTTATAGTTATTTCTTCTAGTTCCATGACCGTTATCGATCGTTGGATGTCATGTTGGCTAGCATATTCGCTATCGTGACTTTATTGACAGCAGCTCTAAATAACGATGTAGTTGATTTTCCATACCATTGCCTTAGATTTTTCAGCCATGATGTTCTTCTTCTACTAGGACCACGATTACCTTGGATCTTTCCCTGAATGATCAGATGTAAAAGATCATATTTTTCAGGGTGTCTCATAATATGACCGAAGTATTTCAGCTTGCGTTTCTTTATTATATTGACCAGTTGTGTTGTTTGGTTCAGCCGTCTAAGGACCTCCTCATTTCTAACTTTGTCGACCCAGCTTATTTTCAGTAGTCGTCTGTATACCCACATCTCAAAGGCTGCCAAGCGTTTAAGCATAGCCTCAGTTAGGGTCCACGCTTCTACTCCATACAACAGGACAGGAAAGATATCATACGAACTCTAAGTTCAATGCTAAGATCGTGACTGCAAAGTACGTTTCTCATTTTTACAAAGGCAGCTCGAGCTTGTTCTATTCAGCTTTTAATTTCTGCGGTTGGATCCCAGCTCTCATTGATATTACTGCCGAGATACACGAGTTTCTCTACTCTGTCCAGTGTGGCATCTCCGACTTTTATACCGTCATCATGTATATAATTTTGTTTGCTAACTATCATATATTTGGTTTTCTTAACGTTGAGTTTTAATCCATACTGATCACAAGTCTGTTTTATTTTGTTCATTAGATTTTGAAGGTCTTCTCCGCAATTGGCAAGGACTAAGGTATCGTCGGCATATCTAATATTGTTGACGGTTATTCCATTCACAATAATACCTTCGGTTGTCTCCATTAAGGGTTCCTTAAATATTTCCTCCGAATATAAGTTAAAAAGTAAAGGCGACAATATACAGCCTTGTCTCACTCCTCTTTTTATATTTATTTCATCCGACAATTCTTGTTCAACCTTTACTCTTATCACTTGATGCCAGTATAGATTTATAATTATTCGTAGATCTTTACCGTCCAATCCAGCTGTTTCCAATATTTCTAGCATTTTGTTATGTCGGACTTTGTCAAAAGCTTTTTCAAAATCGATTGCACAAATATAAACATTTTGATTTATATCTCTGCATCTCTGTACTAGCACCTGTATACTAAACAAGGCTTCTCTTGTACCCAAGCCACTCCTAAACCCAAATTGAGTATTGCTAATTCTGTCCTCTAACAGCGTGTAAATTCTGCTGTGTATTACTCGCAGAAAGATTTTCAAAACGTGACTCATCAGACTTATTGTCCGATAATCACCGCATGTCTTTGGACGATGTTTCTTAGGTATTGTGACAAATGTCGACTTTAACCAATCAGTTGGTAGTATCCCAGTGTCATAAATTCTGTTAAAGAGATTACACAGAGCTTTAATTCCATTTTCTCCCAAAAACTTTAGTATTTCAGCACTTACTTCATCGGGGCCAAGTGTTTTTCCATTTTTTGCCGTTTGCATTGAACGTCTTACCTTACTTTCTGTTATAGATGGACCTGATATAGCAATCGGTGTATAGTGTTCTACTCTCTCATCTTCAAATAATTCAGAAATGTAGTTTTCCCATTCTTTTAACTTTTCATTGATGTCTAATATTCTGTGTCCGTTTCTGTCTTCTAAACTTTGGGATACTTGTTTCCATTTGTTTCCAGCGACCTCTTTCAATTTATTGTGCAGATGAAATGTATCGTGTTTCTTTTCATATTGTTGAATTTCATTACATTCTTTACTATGAAATTGTGTTTTCGCGTATCTTATCTTCTGCCTGATTGTTGCGTGGATCCTCTTGTATTGTTTTTATCTTTATTTCTGACTTCTCTTCTTTGATCCATAAGTCTCAGTATTTCTTCTGTCATCCACCCTTGTTTTTTTCTTGCTTTTAGCGCACTCAATTTTGTTTCTTGAACAGTCTTTAAGATGTCTTTAATTCTCGTCCAGTTTTCCTCAGTACTTTCTTCTTTGCTTGATGTTAACTTCATCTTTTGTTCTAATATACTAGTTATTTCTTGTTTTACAGTATCATTTAGCATCGTTTCTCTATCAATAGTAACTGTTTGCTTATTCGTCCTTGCAACTCTTTTTAATCTCAGTCTTATTTTTCCTACTAAAATATTGTGATCTGTTGGTACATCTGCCCCTGGATATGTTTTTACTGATAATACTGAATTTCTGTATCTCTTATTTATACATATGAAGTCTATTTGGTTACGAAAAGCTCGTTCAGGTGTATCTGCTGGTGATTTCCAGGTGTAAAGACGACGTTTTGGAAGTTTGAAAATTGTGTTCATTATTACTAATTGCTTTTCTACGCAAAAAGATGCCAACATATCTCCTCTTTCATTTCGTATTCTCAGACCATATTTCCCCATGACATCTTCCTGTTCACCTTCACCAATCTTTGCATTAAAATCTCCCATGATAATATTGAGATCGTGTTTCTTTGTAGGTGCTAATACTTTTTCTAAATCATGATATAATTTTTCAATTTCTTCTTGTTCATAGTCTTGTGTGGGTGCATATACTTGTAATATGTTCACATTAATTGTTGATTGTATTTGTATCATCAGTATCCTGTCTGAGAATAGGACGACGTTTTTTACAGCTTCATCTGTTTCCTTCGACACAATTATTGCTACACCATTTTTGTGTTTTGAGCTGTCTTCTCCTGAATAGTATACAATGTGGTCATCTACAGTTACTTTTCCAGACCCCGGCCATCTCATTTCACTTATTCCAAGGATACTTATATTTAGATGCTTCATTTCTTTAATGGTGTTATGAATTTTTCCTGGTTCGTACATGCTTCTTACATTCCATGTACCTATTTTTCTTTCTTTAGAAAATGTGTTTATGTTTCTAGCTGACCGGGAGATTCTTAGCACCCCTGCTCCATTTAAGGAGCGCCCGTACTCGGGGCCGTTGTATTTATCAGCCATTTCCATGATTGTTTCTTGGGAAACTTAGGCTCTAGGTGGTTTCCCGTTGCCTTCCTAGAGTGTGTAATAGAAGGAAATATAGTGACCCGTCTGCCCTCGGAAACCTAATAGCCATTCGGGGTCGGAAGAAACAAGAGTTAGCCAAGAGAGGCCGATAGGAAAGATTAAAGACATTTCACTCAAGACAAGTTGAAAAAGAGTGAAATGTGAAGGCCCTTATGATGCGCCAGGTGCGTTTCATAAGCGTATGAGTATTAATATACTTTGTGTTCCCGCTCATACCTCGGGGTATTGACTACAGACTGTATGGCTCGTCCAGCATGCCATAGCATGGAGGGAAGGGCACATGACATTTTTTACAATGTAGGCACCTCAACTCCACGGTCTGACAACCCGTGTTGTCCCGTGTGATAACCCATATAGTTATTTATATACAATAAATATAATTAGTTAATATCTTGGTTTATTTGTCCCAGCCAAACTCATTTTTCATTTTTACTTTTAAGATAAGACGTTCTAAGATAAGACGGGCAAAAGAAATGCAGAAGTCCACCGAGTTGTTACAAAAGGAAAAAGTAGAAAAAACATCGTAGTTAATAGCTTAAATCTGAACTTTGAGGATCCCAAAAAATTTTAAAAACAGTACGGAAACTGGCAAAATATACTTGTCTGATAGAATTAAAAGAAGTTTCTGAGAAAGAAAAAATGATGCAGAATAAATACAAACTAAAAAGCTTAAAAGAGTCACGAGTTTATAGAGCATGATAACACCAAGAAGAATCGAAGAAAGAAAAACTGCGAAAAATGAGCTATGGGAAGATAACAATAGAAGGAAAGTTATGGAAGTGGAATAGAGAGAATAAAAAATTAAAAAAAGCAAAAAAAAGATAAGGGAAGATAAGACTGATATGAAGGAAATGACCTAAGCAAGGAGTAAGGAAATGATTACTGGTTATAATGAGTTGGAAAGTATAAATAGGAAGAATAATAGAAGGGAGGAAAAAAAGAGCTGATATAGCTTAAAAAGAGAAAATTCACAAACAAGATGATACTAGCGACCTAGAACATTAGAGGGTGCTTTTATGAGGGAGCGTTTAAAGAGCTAACCAATGAGATAAAGACATACACAATAGACATACACAAGAAATTAAACAAATGGTAAATGAAATAACGGAATTTGAGGGCGTAGCGCTATTTAAGAATAGCGGGAAAGGATACTGGGAACAGGTTTCGTAGTTGCAAAAATTGTCCTTCAGACTAATCTCCGACAGAAGGTGCGTAATATGTATATAGGTTGAAAAAAGGAATATAAGCATAATTAACATACACGATCCGAAGGTAATGATGATGAAACAAAAGACCTTTTTTACGAGCAACTGACTGATCGGTATAAGCATCTACCAAAACATGATAGTAATTGGTGATTGCAATGCAAAAGTGGGGAAAAACCTATGTGTAACGTAATACATGGAGTACATAGCAAGCATGAAGTGACAAATGATAATGGCCAAAGGATAAATAGTTTTGCGATGGAAAAAATATGGTGATGAGGAGCACCTAGTTAAAACGAAAAGAAATACAAAGGGAACCTGGATGTCTCTTGATGGAAGGACGGTTAACCAGATTGACCATATATTGGTGGAAGGAAACCACATGAAATTTATAAGAAATATAAGAGGTACGATAGGAGCCGAAATGAAGTCTTAAAATATGAAGAATGTCTTAAAATAACAGAAGAAAAGAGAAGATTAAGACAATTGGCATTAATAAATAATAATGATGGTATGGACCAGAGTTACAAAGAAGAATAACGAGAAGGGTATGTAGACGATAGAAAAGAGAATATACGAAAAAATAATACAAGAAAGTTAAAAAAAACTAAAAGGAAATACCAGAATTATAATGCATCAATGAAAAAGGAAGATAAAACTGACACTTAAAAAAGAATCAGTGATGGGTATATGAGAGAGGCCTTCGAGTGAACTACTGAATGGGCAAAATGCAGATAAGAATGAAAATTTCGTTATACAGGATGATGGCATAATATTAGAACTGCTAGTGAAGGAGAGGTTAAAGATATAATTAATTTGGTCTGGCCTTCGCTGAAGGCTTTCGAACGAAAACAAGAAAATAATTACAAAATCTGATAAAAAGATTAGAAACGGAGGAAAAATATTTTGACCTAGAAATACACCAGGAAAAGTCAAGGAACACGATACTCCGAAATACAAACCAAAAAGAGTAGGGAGAGTTTACTTTTATATCCAATGAATCAAGGGAATACAATTTCGAGAGAGTGGTCTATCTAAGAAAAAGGTGAGGAAAAATAAGAACTGAATACCAAATTGACGAAGGGAAATAAAAAGATGGAAAGCCTAAGACCACCGATAAAATTAAAATATGTATCGAGAAAAACAAAATTAAAAATATATAAAATAGTAGTAAGGCCCACAGTGACGTATGGTAGTACGTCAAAATACTGTTGGGCTTTGTAAATAAATAAATATGCGTTCAGAATGGCAAATTTGGCCATTTGCAAGTGAATGAATACCAATTAATCATGTGATATAAGACCTGAGCTTATTATTACATTAAAGAAAATACGATGAGATTTGATTTTTTTTTAAGAAAAAGGTTTTTTTAATTCCCCGAATTTTCCTTGATAGTTAGGTTAATTTTAACAGCGGGATCGTGTTCAGCGGAAAATTTTACATCAAAAATGTATTTTTGGATATTTTTTGAGCATCTAGAACCTCTATGCAAATGTGATAAAATATGGGAAAAAAATTTATTGTTGGAAAAAATTGAATTAACCGTATACACCGCTATTTTGGACCTAGAAGGTTGAAATTTGGTAAATCCTCATATTTTACAGTAAGTGTACAATACGCCTGTAAAATTTAAGTCAAATCGAGATAAGTTGCCTGACCAACTTTTAAGTGAAGCTTGGAAAAGAGATTTTATATTTAAAATCTCATATAAGAACTAGATTTACCTTGCGCATTTTAACTTTGTGTTGTTTTTGAAGCTAACTTTTACTCTGTTAATACTAATTCATTTGATGTCAACAACGTCATTTTTAAAATTAACATTAACAAAAAATATCCTACCATATCGCTTATTCTGGTGATAAACGATAACAAGTACAACATAGAACGGTACTAATTCTGGTGCAACATATTTGTCATTGATATCAAATTGTTTAATATTATTTGCTGTTTCCACCCCTGACTTTTAATTTAATTCTGCTGAGACTTGTTTAGGCGGGAGCTGATCCTCGCCTATTATATCATCCATAATTGTTCCACCTAATAAATAAGAAAGTATTGTTGCATACTTTACAAAGAATCAAGAGTACTAAACGGGTCTAATTAAAACTCACTAAGTGCACTACCCTGGTCGAAAGATCGAATGAAATTTTATATATTTTTTATTAATCACTCATAATCCAAACTATAAATAAAATTTACTCAATACGTTTGGTAACACTTATTTACGTAATACATACAGTAGTAGCACGTTTTATTCTTTAAATCCTTTACCCACATCTGATGAAATGAAAATAATAGAATGAAATTACTATTTAAATGGAAATAAGCCACAATTAAAGGTTAAAGTAAGTTTATTGACGTTTCAGTTTCCACTTCGAAAATTGTTCTCAAAATAAAAAACATAAATAAATTATAGAAATTTTGTTTTTGTCGCGTGGTAAAATTCTTCTAATAATTTAAATTTAAAAAAAAAAACTCTGTTTTCTTTTAATCATCTATACTTCGCTGATTTTTTGTCAGCTTCATCAGGAGACAACTAAGATATGATTAAAAGTTATATAAAAATCAGTTTAGAATAAACAATGACTCACTTACAGATTTAGAGTGGAAAGTATTTAAAAAAGTTGTTGAACATACTTTGTTCAAAACAGTACTGACAGTATTGGTTAAAAGCACCTAGGTCACTAGTAATTAAATATAAAAACAGAGCAAACAAAAACAACCAAGAAACCATTAAAACGCAGTAAAATTACACATTAAAAATATACAGGGTGATTTAAAATATAATTGTTAACAGAAAAATTATTTGGACATACTAAGAATATTACAGTAGATATTGCTCAACTGTCCCGGGTCTGCCTTGTAATTTACTGCATAGTTTTCTCTATTTATATGACACATTTCCAAAAACAATCTTTTTTTGTAATTATTTTCTTGCTGTAGAACCCTGACATTTGAGTAGTCAAATTGATGGCCAGTTTTTAAGTGATGGTCAACTGCCGCACATGTATTCTTCCGTTTTGTGCAGTCACTTTTACCTGTTCTATTCCATTCTACAGCAAGAAAATAATTACAAAAAAAGATTGTTTTGGAAATGTGTCAAAGAAACTTCAAAATTCTTAAAATCACATCCAGATCTTTATATTTTACAATCAGATAAGGGAGGGTGTACAGTAGCAATGAACAAAACCGAATATATTGAAAAAACAGAAGGCTTTTTAAATGATAAAATTACATATTTTCAGCTAAAAAGAGATCCAACTATTACGATACAATTTTCTTATAATGAATTTATTAAAACTATAAGGAATAACTTCAACAAAAAACTGACTATATACAATGCATCTTGTCCAAAACTTCACTGCTTACCAAAAATCCATAAAGAAGGTATACCACTTAGACCCATTGTAAGCTCTATAAATTCAGTAACTTATGACTTATCCAAATTTCTTACTAACATTCTTAAAGATGCTTTTGACGAAGTGAACAACTATAATGCAAAGGATACATTTTCATTTGTTAATGATGTCAGAGAGTTAATTTTAGCGAAAGATTATGTTTTAATTTCGTTTGATGTCATATCGTTATTTACTAACATACCAATAGATCTGGTCACTAGTATAATACAGTCAAAATGGAATCTCATTCAAAATTATACAACAATTTCCAAGGATAGTTTTTTAACACTTCTGAACTATGTTTTTGAGAACCTATTTTACCTATTTTAGCTTTAATCATAAATTCCATCGACAAATATTTGGAGCACCTATGGGTAGTCCACTCAGCCCCATAATAGAAACTATCATTTTGGACCATTTGCTGGATGTTATTATTCCACAATTACCTTTCCCTTTACCCTTCATTAAAAAATTTGTAGACGATCTTATATGTTCTGTTCCTACTTCACAAATTCAAAACACCTATAACATCTTCAATAACTTTAACAAACATATCCAATTTACTTTAGAGATTGAAAATGATTGTTCGATATCATTTCTGGACATCAAAATAATAAGAACAGAGCAAAACAAAATATTGATAGATTGGTATCAAAAGCCAACACACTCTGGAAGATATTTAAATTGTTTTTTCAAATCATCCTACTCATCAAAAGTTTAATACAGTCATTGCAATGAAGAATAGGGTAAGGCATATTAGTAATGATAAATTCATAAACAAAATCTTAAATTTGCTGTTAAACATCTTTCAAAATAATGGACACCCAAAACATATCCTGAAAAAATTGATATTTAACTCTGACATTTTTAACGGTCCCACTGATATCGGAGCAATACAAACAATACAATATAAAAAACTTCCATTAATAAAACAGTTAACACCTTCTGTGACTAGTTTATTTAAACAATTTACTAACATTTAAATTGTCCAATATAATTTATTAGAAAACCGACAACTGTTTTCTAAATTAAAAGACAAGACACCAACTGTAAATAAAACTAATGTTATCTACAAACTGCCTTGTTTGGATTGACAGAGCTGTTATGTTGGCCAAACTTCTCAATGGCTAAAACAAAGGGTCACCCAACACAAAAGTGACTGCACAAAACGGAAGAATACATGTGCGGCAGTTGACCATCACTTAAAAACTGACCATCAATTTGACTACTCAAATGTCAGGGTTCTACAGCAAAAAAATAATTACAAAAAAAGATTGTTTTTGGAAATGTGTCATATAAATAGAGAAAACTATGCAGTAAATTACAAGGCAGACACGGGACAGTTGAGCAATATCTACTGTAATATTCTTATATATATATATATATATATATATATATATATATATATATATATATATTGTTATGATATGTAAAATCAAGAAAAATATTGGTTTGCTGAAAATATTTCAAAGTTCAAAAAGATTAAAATAATTCAGATAAGTAGAATAATAAAAAACATTTCGAAGAATGAAAGTTTTTATCTTTGGATTACCTATATTGAACAAAACGTAAGATATGCATAAATTATTTTCTTTGTTAAAATATATTTGAGTGACGTGAATAAGCTGAAGTGAAATCCTAGACAATGAAAGCGGGTTTTCCAAATAAATTTGTGCAGTAATTAGGACAATAGAATAGATTTTAGAAAGATATGTTTTTGTTAGTTCATAAGAGTTGGTAGAAAAAGATTAGTTTGTAAATAAGTTTTAGGAAATTTTATAATTGTAGGTAAAAATTTGTTTGTGTTATCGATATGAAGGAATGGGAGATGTATGACGCGTTTTGATTGGATGAGAGTGAAAAAAGTGGGATGGTTGGTAAGAGAATGAGACTTTAGTTAGTTTTTGAAGAAAAAAAGATAGTCAGTTGGTTTCCAAGGGTGCAAGACGAACGGCCGTTGTTCTCGGGTAGTTTCCCAGAGGTAGGAAGCAGTAGCAGTGAAAGTTTGTGAGTTTTTGTGTAGTTAGTGTATCTGACAGAAGCTGATCCAGTAAAAGATTGTAAGTCATATTTTTCTACTTATATTCCGAGTCACTGTTCAGGCCAACGAGAGATTAAGTTTATCGTAAAGACAAGATATTCCAAGAGTCATTTTTCACTCAGGCCAACGAGAGATTCAGTTTATTGAGAGGAGAAGAAGCTAGCATAATTGGAACGATTCGTGCATTTGAAGGAGATCATTAAGGACGATAAACTTACAATAATTTGTTGTAAGATTGCTGATTACCTAGGGAGCTGCTAAGGAACAAGGATTTGGACCACTCATCGTCATATAGAGATAGTTTTGTTTTTCTGCAGTTTTTTTTTCATTGATAACACAATTTTTACAATTACTTTGGAAAAGATATAAATATTTTTATTGGGAGATTTAGAATAAGAATTGAGATTTTGAGATTTTAACTAATATTGTTTGTACCATTAATTTTGAAGGTTCACGTTGAAAACATTTGAGTGTGAATTTTATTTCATTATTTTTATTTCAAAATATATTGTTATATCATATATGTTTTTTTTATTATTCCGCTATTCTTTGGACCTTACCTTTCACATGTAAAGCATAGATATTGAAGCACGAATATAACCCTGAGATAAAAGAATTCAAAAGTGTGATAGAATCATAATCATATCATTTAAATAATTTTAATTAATTAATTAATTAGCTAATTAATTGCTAGGCGCACTAAGATTTTGAATATCATAATAATATATATATACAAACAACAAAGTTTATTGGGGCTGCAGTCAGAAGTTTGGCCGGGATGTTACAGAAACACTCTTTTGACTTTTGGTCTAGCTTTCGGAATTGTTTAATTCCTTTATCAAGACACTGTAATTAGAAAAATGTGTAAATATTTACAATATATCACAAAATGTCAGTGTACTTACTAGTCGTTGAGATTATTTGTAAGAAGCTATGACACTCAACATTAATAACAAACATATAAACTATAACTTATACAATAATAGATACAATACATTTTAAAATGTAGTTAAAAATAATAAAAGTTCTAAAAATTCGTTTTCTACATCTTTTTGGTGTGTTTTAACTTACCCATAGAGAATAAAAAAAAATAGTATGAGTAAAAATTCAGTAGGAGTTCTTCATATGTTATTAATAGAAGGTAATGTATTAAACCTGTGTTGATGGTATGCAACCTGCAGGTGTATTATGGTGTGTATATGTACAAGTAAGTCTTTGTGTCATTTTTAATGTTTAGTCAGTAAATAACAATAAATATTACTCAATTTGTCTATATCAGACTTCTTATTTATACAAGACGCACTGGACTTTATTAAACACATTTCCAAGAAAACACGTTTAGAATGGTTATTTTCCCTTGCCACAATACAGGAATCCTCGAAATTAAATTCATGTTTTAAACTTAATGCATGTTCTGTCAACGCGCATGCGTTAATTTTTTTGGTTTTTATGTCGCTGCGATGTGAGATCACCCTACTGTGAAAATTACGAGATGTTTCACCAATGTACACGTTTTTGCAATTAGCACACGGTATAGAATAAATTTAATAAATTTAATACATTACCTTCTATTAATAACATATGAAGAACTCCTAATGAATTTTAAATCATACTATTTTTATTTTTGTTTTTTTTTTATTCTCTATGGGTAAGTTAAAACACACCAAAAAGATGTAGAAAACGAATTTTTAGAACTTTTATTATTTTTAACTAAATTTTAAAATGTATTGTATCCATTATTGTATAAGTTATAGTTTATATGTTTGTTATTAATGTTGAGTGTCATAGCTTCTTACAAATAATCTTAACGACTAGTAAGTACACTGACATTTTGTGATATATTGTAAATATTTAGACATTTTTCTAATTACAGTGTCTTGATAAAGGAATTAAACAATTCCGAAAGCTAGACCAAAAGTCAAAAGAGTGCCCCAGTGTCGAGTGACAACCGGTCTTAACCTGTGACGCTGCTTTTATACTCGCTGTATGCGCGGGAACGGTATGGGCTGACGTGGTCTGAACTGACGTGACCTGAGCGGTGTGAGCGGGAGGTCGCTGAAGTAGAGGTCGCCATGTTGGAGGCAATCGTTTTGCGTCATCACGCGTATTTAAGCTGTTAGGCCGTTTTTCGATTTCGATAGCTTCAAGAATGATTCTTGTTTTTAAGGAGCGGATAGGGGCGATGGTTTTTGCTTTTTCGAAGTCTATTTTGTGGCCTGTTTGAATGTGATGTTGGGCTAGGGCTGAAGTAGTATCGGAATGTTTGACTGATATAGAATGTTCGTAAATACGGTTATGGATTCTTCGGTTTGTCTGTCCGATGTATGTACGTGGGCAACTGGAACAAGGTATCTCGTAGACCCCATGGTCTTCATTAGGTATTTGGTCTTTTACGGATCTGACGAGATCGGACAACTTGGAGTGAGTAGTGAAGATGGTTTTGATGTTTAGAGAAAGAAGAGTTCTACTGATTTTGTCAGTGACAGCTTTAATGAAAGGAAGAAAGATTTTGGGTTGATCCGGCGGCAAGGTTTCTTTTTTGGACGGAATGGGGTTTAGATGTTTTTGAATGCTCTTATTGATTTGGGTTTTGTGGTAGCCGTTTTGTTAGAATGTTTGCCTTATTGAATTTATTTCGGATGACCTATAATTGATGTCGCTAAGTCTTATGGAACGAGAAATGAGAGTGTTGACCACTGAATTGAGTTGGGCGGGGTGATGATGTGACTGGGCATTAAGATATCGGTTTGTATGAGTGGGTTTCCGGTACACGGAATAGGAAAAACTGTGAGGTAAGTTTTTCTGAATAATTACATCAAGGAATGGCAAAGACGCTTCAGACTCGACTTCCATCGTGAATTGAATACTAGGTATGTATTCCATTAAGGTGGGAGAGGAAGAGATCTAACGCGTCCTTACCATGAGGCTAAATGACAAAAGTTTCATCAACATACCGTAACCAGCAGGTGGGTTAAAGATTTGATGAGGACAGGGCTGCTGTTTTGAAATGTTCCATGAAAATATCAGCTATTACGGGAGAGAGGGGAGATCCCATTGGGGCACCTTTGATTTGACGATAGAAATGATTTTGGAATGAATAGTATGTATTATACATGCAGCGTTTTATAAGAGATAGTGTGTCTTGGGGGATATAATGTTTAGAGTCCAAGATGGAAATGGTTTCATTGATAGGAATATTGGTGAACAAAGAAACAATGTCAAAACTAACTAGTATATCTGAGGGAAAAATAAAAATATTTTTCAGAAGATCAATAAAATGAAAAGAGTTTTTGACAAAAGACGAAGCTTTTTCGGGTAATGGTTGTAAAGATAAAGTGAGATGTTTTGCCAATTTCTGAGTGGGGCAGTTGTATGCACTAACGATGGGTCTTAGGGGAACATTAGGCTTATGGATTTTTGGAAGGCCGTATTTCTTTGGAATTCGGGATGATTTTTCTCTGGGTATAAGACATTTTTTGATGTCTGAAGGTAGAGTAGACTTATTTATGATGGATTTGGTCGTTTTTTCTAGATAAGTGGTGGGATCGTTTGGGACGCGTTTGTATTCTGTGGAATTGAGAAGTTCGAACATTTTGTCGAAATCATTAGAAGAGTTAAGAATGACGGTGGCATTACCTTTGTCGGCCGGAAGGATGACAATGTCAGGGTTGTTATAAAGTTCTTTAAGGGCGCGTCTTTCTGAAAGAATGATATTTGATGGTGGGGCTTTGAAAGTACGGAGAATTATGGCGACATCTTGTCTGGCAACTTCGGCTCGGTCGGAAGGAAGATGAGAAATAGCTTCTTCAGTTTGACAAATAATTTTCTCAGTTGGGATTGAAAGAGGTGTGACAGAAAAATTGAAGCCTTTTGATAGAGCTTTAGAAGCTGAATCGGATATGTGAATATCTGAGAAATTGCGAACAACAGTAGAAGGTTCTTGATTCGAAATGGGCTTTGGATTTTGTTGAGAGATAAGTTGGTCCAGTTTGCGTTTCTGGGTTTGGGTTTTGATGTCAGAAATGTGTTGGGCTTTTTGGTGAGAAAGACGATCGAAAGTGTCCCATAATAATGGGTGGATATTGAAAGAGTGAATGTCATTGTAGGTTTTAAGAAGTTGGGAATTTGTTGAATCTAAGTTGCGTGTGGAATGAATTGAACTTCTAAGAAGGGAAAAACCAGTTGCTCTAAGGATTTTGAAAATAGATAGAGATTTAGTGTGATGTTTAACTTAAAGATTTCGGAATGACTTGATGGTCACATTGTAACGAGAACGTTACTATAACATTCCGGAAACATTTTTTAAATAAATTTAAAATCTCAATCCTCTTAATGATTTTCTGAATCTTAAAAATTTAAGTTGGTATGAAACAGCGACACCAAGCGTCCAAGTTTGAAATCATAGTTTAGCTGGCTCAAATTGAGTATCCGAATCGCACTTCTGTATGAACTTTGGTAGCAGAAACTTAAGTCCAAGGTAGGGGCCACGTGGCGTGGTTTTTGGAATTTAAGTTTTTTTTATGAAGAAGTAATAAGAAGTTTTAGTTTGGGGTTTTTTGTTTGAAGTGTCCTATTTGGTTTATAGCCACTGTGAGCCGTAAGTATCCAAGTTATAAATAAAACGACAATAAAAAAAAGTCATCAGCCATTTTGAGATCCTGTATTGTCACGTTTCAATTCGATATACTTATCTGAACTTTTTCCATCCGTCATTAAGAAATATTCAACATCTAAATAGATAGTGTTAATTGATTTAAAATCATATGTATTTTAATTTTATTTCCCGGCCGTAAAACATAATTATCTATCGGTAAAATTGCTATTAAGAGTATCGTTAAAATATTCTGTCTTATTTTCATTAAAATTGTCGATATAATTAATCCATTTAAATTGTCAAACCATACGACGGTCAAATTATCTATAAATCCATTAAGTTTTTTTGCTCTCACAATTCATAAGTAACATTTATAAAACCTTTCAAGGTTCATAAACCTTGTTTTTTTTCCTCCTCTGTAAAGTATAAGAAAAAACTCTAAAAGAAATGTTTTTTTTAGCCTACCTTTGGGATTCCAACAGAAGTCGGGGGAAGAATTTGCTTTTGTTTTTTTTTAAATTTGAATAAGAAGTATCGATTAACTTGAAACCTAGTCCGGTTATACCTGGTTCCAGGCCTGTTTTTTTTCCTTGCCGTAGCTGCTCTCCAGAGGTCCAGATCTGACCTTCCGATTACGAAAATCTTAGGAAGCCAGCGGGAATTATCTCCCTTAAAATATAGTAAATCTGGATTAAGTTTATTTCTTAGATTAATTTTTTTACCTATGATATTTTTTGTATAAATTTTTTGTATATTTAACTTCTAGTATTTCATATAATAATAAGAGTCGTCATTTTTTTTAATAATTTATTGAATAATATTTAAATACAAATTGTCAACTACAGGTAGAGGTTTTTAAGTCCTCCCTTCTAACTCACTTGTATGGTTTCTTGTGTACACATTTAATCAGAGAGTTATATTTTTTAGATTTTATTATCAAAATATATTTAAACGTTTGGACACTTATCTCATCAAGATAGTGTCCTTATTACTTGGTACTCTTATATTCAATAAAGCCAGAATACAGAGTTGCATCTCTGAGGCAAATAAATTACCTTTTTAGGTCAGTTATTACCATTTTTTTTTCCATATTTTATTATTTGTAAATTTAGATCATCCAGGATCAGTTGTATAACCAGGGCATTTATTTTTTGTATATAACTAGATTAGCTGTACATAATTGGTGGTGGGTATATTAAATTTAGATTGTATATATTTGGCTAGGGATTAAAGTTTTGGTGAAAACTAAATATTTCAATTCATACCTATATCCTTTCTTTATTTTAGCAAACAGCTTTACAAGATACCTTGGAAAGTTTATGTAAATACTTTCCTGGCGCCCACTCACATTTTGGAGCAACTTCTATAATCATTTTTATTTATCTTATTTGTATACCTATAGTTTTTTTTTCTAACTCGTCATTCATCTTCTAATTCTACGGTCTCTGTAGGGCATGCAAATTGGCCGAATTCTCCTTTGAGTGTCAAGTAGTCACTCTCCGGCACCTTCTGCTAGCCAGCTTAAATTATATGTTATCATTTCCATTATCCTACACGTTTTGTTACATTGGCGTGCCACAGCACAAAGCACTTTTGTTACATTGGCGTTTCCCAACGTGGTGCCTATTTTCAGTTAAGACCGTAACTTATAGTTATTTTTTTTTCATTGCATAACATTCCTTATTATTTTTTATTCTTTCTTGTTGCTCTTTATAACTTATTTATTAATTTTTCTTTCTTTATTTAATTTACTATTTTAAGGTATACTTGTATTGCTATAGTTACATTTACATTTAAACCCTCACCTATTTTGATATCATTGTGTACAGTTGACTAGTTATTTACTATTTTTGTGTTATAAAAATTTAATAATTTAGACATTGCTATCTTTATATATATTAGCCAATCTGGGTGTATTCTTTGTATTTAATTGTTGATTGACCATATAATTGTTGAAATCATTGTATGTTATTTTAGGGATCCAGCTTTAAATATTTCGTTTAACTTTACTTTTTTTTAAATACTTATACATATATATTTTTTTTTGAATAACTTTAGTTCTTTGATTGATTTTGTGGTGTGTTGGTACATATTCATATTTATTTATATTTTTTTTTTCGGAAACTTTATATTATTCTTCGATTGATTTTGTGGAGTGTTAGTACATTATTTCCTTTGTCTATTTTATCTATTCATCAGCTATTTTTTATTTTCACAATGTCTACATTCAAGGTAGAACATTTTTTAGTGAAGGAATTGGATTATGAGTTAAGGATTAGGGACATCAATATTGATGAGTCTTCCAATGTTGATCTAAAACGCAAAATATTGCGTGGAGCTTTAAGGCAGGAAGAAGGAAACAGGAGTTTCCGACAGATTTCCGCCTCAAATATTCCTTTTGAGGTCCAACAACAGGAGATTGAAGAGACTGTGGATGATTTGGCGAAAAGGATAGCCGATTTTAGAGGGACTGTCCAAGATAGCCTATATTCCAGGCTAATATCACGCCTAGCTCACATCTCAGGTCGTGTTCATTTATTATCTGTTTCAGATGAGGCACAACAAATCTTCCAACGCTCTGTTTCTGTCCGAATCTTAAGTCTAGAGGGCGAACTTGATTCTCGAGTGAGTCCAATAGCAACATCAACTCCAATCTCTTCTGTTCAAGCAGCAAATGCATTTCTGCAACCCAAACCTGTTCAGGTTCATAAATGGGGCATTAAATTTTCTGGTGAAGGTCATTACGACCAGGTTATTTCCTTTTTAGATCGAGTGGAATGTCTTCGTGTATCGAGAGGAGTGAGTGAAGATGATCTTTTTGCAGCTTCTGCTGAATTGTTTACAGGTGCAGCTTTTACGTGGTTTAGAAACAATCGCAATAATTTTTCTAATTGGTCTGATTTGGCTCAGAAACTTAAGTCTGATTTTCTACCATATTCTTTTCAAGATGACCTTCTAGACCAAATCAAAAATCGTAAACAGAAGCCAGACGAGTCTGTTACGATGTTCATTAATACTATTTTAGGTATGTGTAGTCGCCTTGAAATACCTCTGACAGATTCTGCAAAGATTAAGATCATCCTTAAATGTCTATTGCCATTCTATCATCAGCAGTTGGCCCTTGTAGAGATCACTAGTATAGCTGATATTACGGAGAAGTGTAAACGTTTAGAAGAAACTTTATCTTGGTCTTCTCACCTTCCTTCCACTTCTCGACCCTCTTCTTTTAACTCTTCACATCACCTAGATACTTCCAAACACCGTTCTTGGCAATCCAAAGGCCATGAACGTAATATTACCACATTAAGTGCTGTAGTTTGTTGGAATTGTCGTGAGTCTGGTCATACTTTTTATGACTGCGGTATCCCTCGTACCCGTATTTTCTGCCATGGTTGTGGTAAAGAAAACACTCTCAAACGCAATTGTTTTAAGTGTTCGGGAAACGAACGATCGGAGGTCCGTCCCCTGAGCGTTTCTCCGTCCACACCCCTATCAGGGAGCCAAACCGATCCATCAAACAAAGCAACTGTTCCAACCACGTCCAACCATTCAAACCCATCTTCCAGTCGCAAAGGAAAAGGGGTTTCCACGAAAAAACCAACACACACCACACAGGATCACTCAAGAAAGTAACTTCTCAATATAATACATTTGATTCGCATAGATTATCTTCCCCAAATATCTTCCCAAATTTTAGTAATAAACATAATAGTAGCAGTGTAGTAGTTCCAATATCTATACCAGAGTCTACCACAATTCAGGAGGATTCTTTTATTTCTGATTCTTCTTGTTTGCCTGTTGCATCCTCTGATTGTGTAAGTAGAGATAATAAGTTTAGTTTAGTACCATTTAAAGTTTTTGACCAATCAGATAATGATTGTTTTGATTTGAATTCTTTATTAGTGAGAAAACATAATGATAATAGACCTTATCTTCCTATTAAGATTTTAGGACAATCTTGTTTAGCTCTTTTAGATAGTGGCTCGAACATTTCTGTGATAGGTTCACATTCATTAGCTTTACTGAAAAATGCTGAGATTTCTATTATGCCCATTTCTTCTCTGCAAGTGTCTATTGCAGATGGTACAGTTCAGTCTATTACAGGCAAATTTGAAACTGAAATCACAGTAGCAGATTTATGTAAACAAATTACATTCTATATTATTCCTTCAGTTCAGAATTCTATAATTTTAGGTATGGATTTCTTAAATGCTTTTAATAGCACACTAAATTGTTCTAATTTTTCCTTTTCGATTTCTCAATTTAATCTGTCCTTACTTAGTGCTATTCAGGATTTTACTAGTTTATCTAGTTCCGAACAAAGGCAATTAGAGAATATGATCTCTAAGTTTACAACTCTTTCGTCGAAAGACAAGTTAGGTCGTACATCCTTAATATCTCACACTATCGAAGTGGGAGATACCACACCTTTTAGACAATATCAATATCCTATTCCTCAGGCTTGGCAAGTTGACTTGGAAAAGGAAATTGATTCCATGTTAGAGTTGAATATCATTGAACCTTCCACGTCTTCTTACTGTAGTCCTTTGTGGTTAACCAAGAAAAAGGATGGATCTTTTAGGGTTTGCTTCGATGGTCGAAAGTTGAATAATATTACTACAAATCGGGATGCTTATCCTATTCCCCGAATAGACGTCATTCTCAGTAAACTTCAGAATGCTAGGTATATTTCTTCTATCGATCTATCTAAAGCCTTTTTACAAATTCCTTTGAGTGAGGAAAGTAAAAAGTATACAGCTTTTGCAGTTAGTGGGAAAGGATTATTTCAGTTTGTCACTATGCCTTTTGGTCTTGTTTCAGCTCCTCAGACAATGTGTCGTCTGATGGACTTAGTCATTGGTCCTCAGTTAGAGCCCTATGTTTTTTATTATTTGGATGACATTTTGGTTGTCACTCCTGATTTTTCTCTTCATATGGAAATTTTGGATAAGTTGTTTTTACGTCTCAAAGAGGCTAATTTAACTATTAATTTAGATAAATGTCAGTTTTGTCGTCCTAGTCTTAAATTTTTAGGATATGTAGTCGATAGTAAAGGTTTAAGGACTGATCCTGATAAAGTTACTGCTATTAAGGATTTTCCTATACCTAAGACTACTACCCAAGTCCGTAGGATATTAGGCATGTGTGGATATTATCGTCGATTTGTTCCGTCTTATTCTACCTTGTTGTCTCCACTTACAGATTTGCTTAAAAATAGGAAAAAAGGCCAAACTATTACATGGACTTCAGAAGCCGATGATGCTTTCCGGCGTATAAAAGAAGCTCTTACTAGTGCTCCTGTCATGACGTCTCCGAATTTTAAAGAGCATTTTTACCTCATGACAGATTGTTCCAACACTGCTTCAGGTGGTGTATTATTTCAGATAAAGGATGGTTCGGAACACCCAATAGCTTATACCAGCAAAAAGCTTAATAAAGCACAGAAAAATTATTCCACCACAGAAAGAGAACTTCTTGCAATTATTCATAGTCTTGATGCCTTTCGGTACTATCTTGAGGGTCGTAAGTTTACTATCATCACAGATCATAGTTCTTTATTATGGTTACATTCCATGAAAAATCCGTCACAACGTTTGTCCCGTTGGATTTGTAGGCTTTCTGTCTTCGATTATAACATTGTTCATCGCAAAGCCAATGGTGTTGTGGTTGCAGATGCGTTGTCACGTACATTCGATATCAATCTTTTAGATCTGTCCACTTTATCTCCAGATAATTGGTATCGAAAGATGATTCATAATGTCACCCAAGAACCTACTAGATATCCTGATTTCAAGGTGGAGAATAATATCCTTTATAAACATGTAATCAGTCCTGTGGAATCTTTATCGAATATGTCTGATTGGAAAATAGTAGTCCCAACAGCTAATAGGGATGAAGTGTTGAAAACCTTTCATGATGATGTGACATCAGGTCACTTTGGTTTCTATAAAACTTATAGTAAGATAGCTGAGCTATATTACTGGCCTGGTCTGCGCAACTCAGTTAAGAAATACATTTCGAGATGTAGAGTTTGTGCAACATGTAAACCGAGTAACCTACCTCAAGCTGGATTAATGGGTTCATTTAGGAACATTAATTTTCCTTGGCAAATGATATCTTTAGATCTTATTGGACCGTATCCACGTAGTTATTCAGGTAATACGTATTGTTTGGTTGTTGTAGATTACTTCACCAAATTCCCTTTAGTTTGTCCTCTTCGAAAAGCTACAACTCCAGCGATTTTGAAATTCTTAGAGGAACAAGTTTTCTTGCTTTTTGGTACTCCGCAAATAGTTTCGTGTGACAACGGTCCACAATTCATTTCAAAAGCTTTTAAAGACCTTTTGAATAAATATAAGGTCCAAAAGATTTTTTATAATGCATCTTATCATCCGCAAGCTAATCACACTGAACGTGTAAATCGCAGCATTGTTACTGCTCTGCGATCTTATACCTACACTGATCATAGAGCTTGGGATCAGTATATTCATTCAGTCGCTCAGGCCATTCGAACTTCTGTTCATGAAGTCACTCAATGTACTCCAGCTTATGTTAATTTTGGTAGACATGTTCCTTTGTCAGGTGATTATTTTGGATTAATTTCGGAGAATTCAGCAACCCTTCCTCAAGTTTCTGAGAAACTTCATCGTATGGATGATCTCCAAAACTTACCTCCAATCTTCGCTGACATTAGGAAGAAGTTGAAAGCTTCTTACCTTAGAAATCAGAGTCAGTATAATTTGAGGAAACGAGACATGCGATTCTTTATTGGCGATCGAGTTTTGAAGCGAAATTTTGTAAAGTCAAGTAAGGGTGATGCCATTTCTGCTAAGTTTTGTCAGAAATATATTCCCTGTACTGTCGTTCGAGTAATATCTCCTTTAGTATATGAATTAAAAGACAATTCGACAAATAGACGAATTGGTCAATTTCATATAAAGGATTTACTTCCAGACAATACCGTAGATGACATAGCATCCTCTTCCTCAGATGAAGATTAACTTAGGTTTGTCTAAGAAACTTAATCTATCATTTTGACTATTATTGTTTTGGCTCGGTTTTGATTATGATTTGGTATCTTCTTGGAACTTTATTATTAATCACCAGATATTGTATATGTACAGCTTATTCCTTGCTGATTATTTGATTATAAAGTTGAAATTATTAAGCCTTTTCATTCTTATTATTAGGTACACTTATCTGTGTTTACTTTATACTGGTATGGAACTATATAAAACACTACTATTATCTATTTTGTTTTTAATTTGATTATCATCTTTTGTTATTTGATTTGCCATGTTGGAAAGAGTGTTATGATTTTTTGTGTATAGATTTAGTCACTTAAATGGTCATAGTCATACTTTATGTTAATTAATATCCTGATATACTCTATGGGATAATTTTAAAAAGCAGTTACTAGAAACTATTTATATACTTAATTTGTGGGTTTTTTATATATACTCTTATGCCATATGGACTATTCTGCCTATGCATACTTGATTGAATACGTGGGTTCGAAGTTGTTGTTCAATTAGAGGCCTCAGTTGTTCGATGAGTATCGGAATTCACCATTTTCATGACGGGTTGTGCAGATGACTGGGCAGTAAGATATTTCGTTCATAATTAGCTAACCATCTTCAATTTGAATCCTAATTTGAACATTTTAGTCTTAATCTTGAGTGTTTCCAGACTATGTTCAATTCCAACTACAAAAGATTTCCTTTAGCTTGTTTTAGTCTCACTTATGTTAAGATATTCTTGTCATTGCTACCTCTATGGCTAGCATTGATAGATTGCTTTCTGAAATTAGTAAGTTATATTTTAATCAACAAATGACCGTTTACAGTCACATTCACTTCTTTCCTTATGCATTCACTTCTTGATTTTGGATTTAAAATAAGAACATATCTTGTTCTTTCTTAGTAATGTCATAACGAATCATTAATTTGCAGTTTCTACAGAAATTGGCCTGTTCGTTCTTGATGTTTTGTTGTTGATTAATTATTTATTTATTATTTGCTTGATTACTTACTTGTTTAACTATTACTTTTGGATATTTTGAGTAGTTATTGTTGGCTTACTAAATGCCACGTAGCTCGCTTATGTCTGATATTCTTATAAATATGTTGTAGCTACTTGCTATAGTTAGTGAATATCAGCATGTTAATTTGTTTTGATAGTGATTTAGATTCATGATTTATTCGATGAATATTATGGTTTAGGCACATATTACCGGATGTGGGTATATGTTGACCTAATTTATTTAGATTATTTGATTATAGTGTGAATTGGTTACCCATTTGCCTGGTCGATTATACCTCTGGATATGCTATTCTATAAATCTGTTGTCCACTGGTTTATCAATTTTGGATTTAGTGCCCAATTCAACACTTAAATGGGTCTATATATATTTGGCATTTTCTTATGGTTACTTTTTTGGATTGTCTGATTAATAGTTGGAAATTGGTGACTCATTTGCCTGGTTGATTATATCTTTGGATATGCTATTCTATAAATCTGTTGTCCACTGATTGATCAATTTTGGATTTAGTGCCCAATTCAATACTTAAATTAGTATATATGTTTGGAATATTTTTTATTGTCACTTATGATTTGTGAATCGGTCCACACCCTTGCCTGATTGATTATCTTTGGATATTCTACTATAAATCTGTTGTCCACCGAATAGTCAATTTTGGAGTCAGTGTCCGATTTCACATTACTTTGAGATATATGATTATTTGTCTTTATGACTATTTTAGGCTACATGAAAGCATTTTTGTTACATTGGCGCTAAGCGTTAATGTAGTTTATGTACTATAGATAGGATGTGACTTGTAAGTCACTTAGTAATATTTGGATATCTTTAGATTTCTCTTTCTTTCTACATTATTCATAATCTGTGGTTACTTGTAATCTTGCGAATCGATGTAGATTGTTATGAAGTTAGTTTAAGTTAGTGTATTTTAGCTACATTTGGCAAACTAGGGCCATGGCTAAAAATTTAAATTTTAGATTGGTTTGTATCATTTGCTTTCACTACAATGATGGAAACTTTGGCTAACCAACGGTTAAACGCCTGTTTGAGCTATTGCTATGACTGACGGTTCATACCTACACTATGATTGTGGTTAGATATGAAAAAAAAAAATTTTTCATTAAAATTTTTTTTTCTCCAAGTAAGAGGGGAATGTAACGAGAACGTTACTATAACATTCCGGAAACATTTTTTAAATAAATTTAAAATCTCAATCCTCTTAATGATTTTCTGAATCTTAAAAATTTAAGTTGGTATGAAACAGCGACACCAAGCGTCCAAGTTTGAAATCATAGTTTAGCTGGCTCAAATTGAGTATCCGAATCGCACTTCTGTATGAACTTTGGTAGCAGAAACTTAAGTCCAAGGTAGGGGCCACGTGGCGTGGTTTTTGGAATTTAAGTTTTTTTTATGAAGAAGTAATAAGAAGTTTTAGTTTGGGGTTTTTTGTTTGAAGTGTCCTATTTGGTTTATAGCCACTGTGAGCCGTAAGTATCCAAGTTATAAATAAAACGACAATAAAAAAAAGTCATCAGCCATTTTGAGATCCTGTATTGTCACGTTTCAATTCGATATACTTATCTGAACTTTTTCCATCCGTCATTAAGAAATATTCAACATCTAAATAGATAGTGTTAATTGATTTAAAATCATATGTATTTTAATTTTATTTCCCGGCCGTAAAACATAATTATCTATCGGTAAAATTGCTATTAAGAGTATCGTTAAAATATTCTGTCTTATTTTCATTAAAATTGTCGATATAATTAATCCATTTAAATTGTCAAACCATACGACGGTCAAATTATCTATAAATCCATTAAGTTTTTTTGCTCTCACAATTCATAAGTAACATTTATAAAACCTTTCAAGGTTCATAAACCTTGTTTTTTTTCCTCCTCTGTAAAGTATAAGAAAAAACTCTAAAAGAAATGTTTTTTTTAGCCTACCTTTGGGATTCCAACAGAAGTCGGGGGAAGAATTTGCTTTTGTTTTTTTTTAAATTTGAATAAGAAGTATCGATTAACTTGAAACCTAGTCCGGTTATACCTGGTTCCAGGCCTGTTTTTTTTCCTTGCCGTAGCTGCTCTCCAGAGGTCCAGATCTGACCTTCCGATTACGAAAATCTTAGGAAGCCAGCGGGAATTATCTCCCTTAAAATATAGTAAATCTGGATTAAGTTTATTTCTTAGATTAATTTTTTTACCTATGATATTTTTTGTATAAATTTTTTGTATATTTAACTTCTAGTATTTCATATAATAATAAGAGTCGTCATTTTTTTAATAATTTATTGAATAATATTTAAATACAAATTGTCAACTACAGGTAGAGGTTTTTAAGTCCTCCCTTCTAACTCACTTGTATGGTTTCTTGTGTACACATTTAATTAGAGAGTTATATTTTTTAGATTTTATTATCAATATATATTTAAACGTTTGGACACTTATCTCATCAAGATAGTGTCCTTATTACTTGGTACTCTTATATTCAATAAAGCCAGAATACAGAGTTGCATCTCTGAGGCAAATAAATTACCTTTTTAGGTCAGTTATTACCATTTTTTTTCCATATTTTATTATTTGTAAATTTAGATCATCCAGGATCAGTTGTATAACCAGGGCATTTATTTTTTGTATATAACTAGATTAGCTGTACATAATTGGTGGTGGGTATATTAAATTTAGATTGTATATATTTGGCTAGGGATTAAAGTTTTGGTGAAAACTAAATATTTCAATTCATACCTATATCCTTTCTTTATTTTAGCAAACAGCTTTACAAGATACCTTGGAAAGTTTATGTAAATACTTTCCTGGCGCCCACTCACATTTTGGAGCAACTTCTATAATCATTTTTATTTATCTTATTTGTATACCTATAGTTTTTTTTTCTAACTCGTCATTCATCTTCTAATTCTACGGTCTCTGTAGGGCATGCAAATTGGCCGAATTCTCCTTTGAGTGTCAAGTAGTCACTCTCCGGCACCTTCTGCTAGCCAGCTTAAATTATATGTTATCATTTCCATTATCCTACACGTTTTGTTACATTGGCGTGCCACAGCACAAAGCACTTTTGTTACAACATGATTTAAGAAAAGCAAGATCACAGAGAAGACGGTATTTGCGTGTTAGAATATTAGAAAAGAATTTAGTGAGAATGAAAAATTCCTCCCCGTAGAGGCGAATAAAATGTTCGGATAGATTTCCGCGGTCAGATGAATGAAAATCACTAGGTTCTCGGAAAGAACCGCGTTGAGAATGTAATGCTCGACGTTTCGGCTCCCATTTGGGAGCCATTATCAAGAGGGATACGGTTCGGGGTCTCAATATATATATATATATATATATATATATATATATATATATATATATATATATATATATGTTATAACATACAAACTAATGTTGTCTGTATTTTGGGAACGATTTCCAGAGTGGAAATTGAAACGTCAAAAAACTTACGTTAACCTTTAATTGTGGCTTATTCCCGTTTAAATAGTAATTACTTTAAAATGCCACAAGAAAATAGCTTCAGAACAATAATAGAATAAAGACACAAAAATAGTTATTCACTTTAGATTTATCAGATATGGATGTTTAAACAGTAAAACAGAATATTTGTGAAAATCGAAAGACGTACTAAACATCAGATTAGGTATATACCTAGAGTTAAAAATATTTAAAAAAATTCAAGTCTATTAATACTTTTATAATTATTATAAGATACTAATTATACGTATTAAAAATAGCGTATTGGTTTTTCTTTAAAGTAATTAAAAACACACCACTGACAAATACAATGCTTTTACTGAAATAAAATATTAGAAAGCGCCCAATATATACCTTTGTCAATAAAGTAACGGTTTGGAGTAGTTTCTGAAATAAAATAATTTTGTTAAAAACTATTAATATTGTTCAATGCAGATTTGCGAATTATGAAGCATATGTACAATACTTGTATTTTATAAAAAGAAAAAAGTGTTTTTTATATTGACGTTCTTTCGGCAAAGCAAACATGAAATATATTTTTAATTGGTTTTGAATATGTATACAATTACAATTATATGTATAGAATTATGGCAAATCATAGATTTATGATATATATATATATATATATATATATATATATATATATATATATATATATATATATATATATATATATATGTGTGTGTGTGTGTGTGTGTGTGTGTGTTCCGAAAGATTTCCTGGGTATAGAATTGATCCTAGAGCTAAACTATTATAAGAAAGAATTAATATTAAACCCCACAGTCATCCGGGTCGAACCGCGTCGATTAACTTTTTCTCGAAAACCCACCCATACCAATCGTTACTTGCAATCCAGATCAATACGTCTTTGCGATGATGCAAGTAGATCCGCTGAACTCTCTAGTTTAAAACAAGCCCTCATCCAAAACGGTTACCGTGAAAATCACATCAATAGGAGTATACAGCCATCAGCATCATTCTCCAACTCAATCTCAACCCAAAGGCAGACCTTCATCATACGAAAGCTTTTTTCCTTACATCAAAGGTATCACTGAAAAAAATCGACAAAATTCTTAAATTAAGAGGAACAAAGACAATATTTACCCCCCAACAACAACTTTCATCTCTTGTCCGATCAATCAAAGACAATATTCCAAATGAACAACACGGAGTTAATGAAATTCCTTGTACAAATTGCCGCCCACCCTATATAGGCTAAACAAATCGTAGAATCCAAAATAGGATTGATGAACATTTCATTGCTGTACGTAACTCCGATTTAATGTCAGCTCTAGGTCAACACCATCTTCATACAGGTCACAAAATTGATTTTGAAAACTCTAGAACAATAGCCTTCATCCGCTTCTATAAACCAAAATTATCCGAGAAGCCATAGGAATTGAAGAAAAGCAATGTTTTTAAACGATAATCGACACAAAATTTAATGGGTACGCTACGCTTTGGGAAGACTGCCCAATAAAACGAGAACCTGGATCCCGACCAAAAAGATTCATGACTCCAAGTGATGACTGTTTTTTGATTGTTTCCCTATTTCACTCAATGAGATTTGTTGATATAATTTGTTGATATGAAATATCTAAATGGGATGACAATTCGTGGTTAGATGGTTAGCAATCAGTCCAGATCTCAGTTCCCTGGATTGTGTTTGAGATGAGTGTGACAAGTATTCTAAACATACACCAGCTCAAAGTGCTACCCTGGAGCAGTGAGTTACGAATGTAGTCGTTTTCAGAACTCTTTTAAAGATTTCGTCATTTTAAATATTGGACGACCCAAAACATCTTTAGAAAATAGTTGAAGCATATCCTCATGAGAATATTTTATAATTGAAAATAACCTTAACATTTCAAGCAAAGCCTTTATTTCAATTACATTTGTGCTTCTGTAATTGGAAGTATTGGTCGAAGTAGACAATTTTTCTTTCGTTATAATTTTATGGTTTGTCCAAATTACAATTTCTTTTCTATCATCTCATTATCAATCAACAAATTCCAAATATCTAACTTAGAAGGTTTATTTTCCTGTTTAACGCTGTCAGGACAGGTAATCCTCTGACAATATTATGTATTTAGGTCCTTGTGTTTCTCGGAGATTCGTCCCCCGTCACTGAAAGATACTTTTTTTCTTTCGATACGTTCACATGATTCATCTAACTTCAAAAGCTCAGGATCTGAATTGGATTCTTCACCGCTAGAAGATTCACTCTGCTGAATTACATAGTCGGGATCTTCGTCTGAGTCATCTATAACATCTGCAGTTTCCTCATTCGTCTCTCGGTCTGATAAATATAAATCTTGATCGTCAGAATGAAGCAAGGCTTGCAATTTGTTAGCATAATATGGGTCCGCCAAATTTACTGGTTTAGTACGACTATTGTCGCTGGGTCCTGCCCTATTCGTGCTCACTACAATACAACAACTTGTTCACCAATACACAATCCGTAACAAGTAAAAACACCGCAATCACCTATCAAAAAGAACACCGTAATCCGAAATATCTGGCTTATTGGACCTGCACTTACAAAATGCCCGTTACTACGATGCAAACACTATAAGAGTCACGACGATACTGTAGAACTAAGCATACAGTATATTTCTTAAAAATTCTTTTTAAGCAATATACTGTGGCTAAGCTTATTATAGACTGGTCAGAGGGTATTTAAACGGACGTGTGCATAAGGCTTCCATTGTTGCCGCGATCAGCAGATATTCGGGGGCTTTGACCTATTATATCAATGTTTCGGGTGAGGGTTAAACGTAAATTTTAATTTTTTCAAATAAATAATGGAACTCAAGATAATGATTTCTGACTAAATATTTCGTAATATACTGTTAATATTTTATGTTTTGCCATGTACATACATAGTATATTGACAGAAAAGTACATTTAAGTATTATTGAAAATTTATGTGTTGCACTTACCTAAGTTTAATGAATTAATATCTGGCAAAGGTGGAAGATCTGGATTAATTTGAACTGCTTGACGAACTTCACCAACTGCATTTAATAGCTAAATAAAAAAAAATTAAAAATCGATAAACTTTCACCAACGTATATTGACGCTCATAGAACGTTACTTATTATGGTTACGATGCCGTTCCTTTCGAATGTAAATAAAATAGGTTTGCATCTTGGCCGATAGAGGCACTAATAATCAAATTTACGAAATTCATACAAACTTCTGGCACTCGATGTGAAAACAAGGTTTGGTAGAGTGGTAAAATTTGTTTTATGAATCTGAGATAGAAAACCTATTAGTGTATTTTTTTCCTTTTTATTATGTATAATTTATGTAATATAGTAGCATACGTAAATAAATAGAAACATTTTATTTTTACGAATTTATTACAATAAGTAAGTACATTTTATTAAAACTATTTCTCTTGCATGAAATTCACTATGCACAATATTGTCACGCATGAAAAAAAATTGCGCCAAAAATTGACTTGTTTCTGACATTAGTTGCTGTAATAATCATGCATTAATCTCATTAAAGCAAAGTCATTTGATATATAACTTAACTTCAATAATCAGATAGACAATATGGTCAAGCACGCAAAAAATTGGGCCAAATTTTCAGCTATTTTCAGCTGTTAACAGTCGACACTCATTTTTTTTATTGTGCAACAGTTAAAAAAATAAATTTTAATAATATGTATTGCTACGATTATATCAGATATTTCTAAGTTTCATTATTCAGTTTGTTTATGTGCAATATTCCGACAATAATTTAATTTTATTACAATATCGTACTACTAATTAATTAAAAGTGGTTAGAGTTTTATGTAAGCGAGTTTTAGCTGAAGCAGATTTAATGAATGAGTTTTAATAAACCTATTTTATTTTATAAATATATATTTTATAAATATACGAAAAAATTTATATTCATTTACAAATGAAATTAAGAATAATTTAAAAAATATTAGCAAAAATAATTACTTCATGCAGGTCTCGATCTTACAAATAAAATTCATCAGTCGACCGCTCTGGCATTCGACCTAATCTTTATTTTACAACAACTACCAACACTTTGTATATGAACTGCATACAGAATTCATTATCAGCGCCTCTATTGACTTATTTATTTACACTCCGATGGCGTCTGAATCGAGGTACTTTTTTGTTTTTGTTAAGAAGTGACGTTCTATGAACGTCCATATTTTTTGCTTTCACTAAGAAATAAACAGTTCAATGAAATCTTTATATAAATGTTTAATAATTCGCCTTGTATCCTTTTTTTTAAGGTTGTCCATATTTTGTCCGTATTGTCCATAGTAGTAAAATTTATTTTTCTTGTATAAAAAATTGTCCAACTAAACTAAAATTCTCAAATTATTTACCAAACAAAATAAACATTCTAATTTTAAAAAGTTATTAGTAAAAATTAGAAGTTTGATGCATATGTATCTTAAGGTAACTGAATACAATATGCCCATGTTAAGGGAATTTTGAATTTATTGCTACAAAAATATATTTTTCGTATATTTTTTAACACTATACCAATGTTTAGGTGTTTAAACATCGCTAGTTTTTTTATTGTTTGTCAATTATTTTTTTTTTTCATATCGAATTTTTCTTTTTTTTAAACCACTCAATCTGGGCATATTGCCAACCCCTGAAGGTAATATGCCCAGTCGAGTTAAGGTAATATGCGCTTACCTAAAACACTAAATGATGTGGAAATAAATATTAAAAAACATCATATACTTACAAAATCTTATATTTATTGACACTATAAAAAACATTTAACCAAACAAAGATATTAGATAAACAATCCTTTTTGTAAAAACTAAAATGTCAAAATAAAGAATTTTTAACTGAAATAACTTAAAATTAAGGAACATTATTGTGGGGTACAATCAGGACAGGTAAAGGATTCCTTATCGAATTTTGTCAGCCCTACACATTCTTCATGAACGTACTGTACACATATAAAGCATAGTCGCATGTCTTTTATTTCAGCTTTGTCGCAAATTTTGCAAAACCATTTTGCTACGTCTTCTGATTTTTTGTTTTTCTTTACCAAACACCCTGGTAGAGTTTGTTTTGTGCCTTTATTTATATCTGTTCGTGGACCTGTGCTAGTGGTAGAAAATACATTTTTTTTACCACTATAGCTCTGCTATTTATTGCCTTCTTTCTATTTTGTGTATTTTTTTTCTCAATTTTTGCCGGAGTCTCAAGCATTTCCGTAAACGATGTGTCCAAAGTTTTGCCCTGGCAAGTTTTTATTTCTTCAGTATTACTTTTTTCTTCTCGAAGATTGTTATTCTCTTTGTTATAAACCTCCAAATCATTTTTTTCGGAATTCATAAGGAAAGTTTCCTTTTTTTTATGAAACTGATTTATTGCCAATTCAACTTCTTCGCCGCTGTCTTCTGATTCCGAAGTATAACTGCCAGAACTCTCACTTGATGAAGTTTGTGTTTTAGACTTCTTTTTCATGTGAATTGGCTTTGTGATTAGAGACAACCTAGTACAGAATATACTAAATTTTAAACCTATAAATGAAACATATGCTACATACGAATGAAGGGAAAACGATACAACATTTCGATTATCTCAGCGCATGCACCGACGGAAGAGAAGGATGAAGATATCAAGGATGACTTCTACGATGTCCTAGAAAGAGAGATAGATACGATGCCCAAACAACATATGCTCATACTCTGCGGGGACTTTAATGCTAAAATAGGCAAAGAACCTTGCCTATACCCCACAATAAGTAAACACAGCCTACACAATATATCCAACGACAATGGCTTAAGACTCACAGAACCTGCAGCAGCTAATAATATGCTAATAAAGTCAACCATGTTTCCGCATAAAGACATCCATAAGAAAACCTGGGTTTCAAACGACCATATGACGCGCAACCTAATTGAAAACATCATTGTAGATGCCCGTCATGGGAACAATATTATCCAACAATATTATAGAAAACATCAACCAAAACAACAAAATGAAAGTCAGAATAGATGGACAACTTACAGAACCTGTAGAAATAGGCAGCGGAATAAGACAAGAGGATTCATTAAGTCCCATGCTCTTCAATTTGATCGTGGATGAAATCGTCAAAACCATTTATAAAGAAAGAAGATATAGAATTGGAAACAAAGAAATCAAAATACTCTGTTACGCAGACGACTGAATATTGATAGCCCAAGATGAAGATAGTCTGGAAAGACTGGTCCACGGATTTAACATAAGAGCAAAAGAATTTGACAATCTCATATCAGAAAACTAAAAGAATAGTAGTCAGCAAAGAACCAACCAGATGTAAAATAGAAATTGATGGCATAAGTATTAAACAAATAATGGACATAACATACCTGGGAATTACACCTGGGAATGTCTAGCTATGGAGACCTGGACAAAGAAGTGAGAGATCAAGTACAAAAAGCAAATAGAATGACAGGGTGCTATAATAACACTATATGGCAAGGCAGACATATTACCATTAAGATGAAATCAAGAAATTATAAAGTCAGTGTTAGACTAACAATGACATATGCCTCAGAAACAAGACCCGACACAGCCACAACGCAAAAGGTACTGAAAACAGCAGAGATGAAAGTACTGAGAATAATTACAGCAAATACGCTGAGAGATCGAAAGAGAAGTGAAGACATTGGAAGAAAATGTAACGTACCGTGTATAAATGAATGGATACAAAATAGAAAAAAAAATGGAATAACCACATAAGAAGAGTGGAAGAGACTCTGTAACGAGTCCGTTGCTTTAATAATTCTTTTATTACTCTAAATACAATTTTTAAATTCATATCCTTTTAATATTTCCTAGTTTTAATTTTTAAGTTGGTATTAAACAGCGACACCAAGCGACAATTTTGGCAAACATAGCTTAGCTGATTCAAAACGAGTGGCTATCGGGCACTTCTGTTCTGACTTCTGATGAATAAAGAAACTTGGGTTTAAAAGTAGATGGGCAGGGATGGCTTAGAAGTTTTTTTTTAGAATATTAAAGTTTTTTTTTTAATAAAAAGTAGCAGAAAGTTTTGGTTTGGTTCTTGTTTGAGTGTCCTGTTTGGTTTGTAGCCACTCTGAGCCGGTAAGTGTATACAATTATCAATAAAAAAATATAAAAACCATCAGCCATGTTGATTTCCAAATATTATCAACTTTCCTTTGATTTTTCTCACATCATTTCATTAAGAAACATTCTGGATTTAAATATAGTAATGATATAAAAACATATGTATTTTTAATTTTACCTTCCGGCCTTACAAACATAATTACCTATCTTTAAAACTATCTATTATCTATTAAGAGTATCTATAAAAATATTCTGTCTCATTCCGTTCTTTTATATTCTAAAATATATCTATAGCATGCTTTTGGTTATAATTATCTATCTAATCAATCCATTTTACTTAAAATATTGTCAAACCATACGAAGATCACATTATTTACAAAACCATTAAGGTTTTTTTGCTTTCATACTTCATAAGTAACTTTTATAAAACCTTTCAAGGTTCATAAACCTTGTGTTTTTCCCTACTTTTTATCAAGAGTAAGAAAGAACTCTCTAACACTAAGGTTCTTGTTAGTCTACTTTAGGAGTCAAGCAGAAGGCAAGGGGGAGCATTTATTTATTTTTTTTTTGGGAGAAATTTTTTAAATAAGAAGGGATATTCCCTAGTGGGAGTTATACCTGGTTCCAAGGTTGATTCTCCTCAGTCTTAGCTGTTCCCCCAGAGGGCCAAATCTGACCTTATTATTCCCGGACAACTTTAAGAAACCAGCCGGAAGAATCTCCCTCATTAAGAGTTTGGAATATTGTAAATCTGTATTAAGTTTATTCATTAATATTAATTTTTTTATATTTTTTTTTAATATACATCGTACTATTTTTACGTAATAATAAAAAAGTCATTTTTTCTAAAATAATACTAAATCATATTTAGGGACTAAGTAGGTCGAGGTTTTAAATCCTACCTTTCAACTCTGTTGTACAGTTTTATGTGTACACATTTAATCAGAGAGTTATTCATTGGTATTTTATTATTATATATTTAAACCTTTGGACATCTATCCCGTCAGAATAGTGTCCTTATTACTTTTTAGGACATTTAGTTGAAAGCCGAAGTACAGAGTTACATTAGTACGTAGGCAAGTAAATTACCTTTTTAGATATGGTCATTAAATTTTTCTTATATTTATTATTTGTAAAGTCAGATTCAGGATCAATTTTGTATAACCAGGCAATTTTTTAGTATATAATTAACTAGGTTGACTGTACATAATTGGTGGTGGGTAGCTACAAAAAAAAACAATAGACTGTATATAATTGAATAAGTATTAAATTTGTGGGGAAAACTATAATTTCAATTAATACCTGTTTCTCTTTTTATTTCAGCAAACAGCTTTACAAGATACCTTGGAAAGTATATGTTAATACTTTCCTGGCGCCCAATCACATCTTAGAGCAACTTCCATAGTTTACCACTTTCATTTGCATTATTTCAATTTTTTTTATTACCTTGTCATTCATTTTCTAATTTCACGGTCTCTGTAGGGCGTACAAATTGGCCGAATACTCTTTTGAGTGTCAAGTAGTTACTCTACGGCACATTCTGGTAGCCAGCTTTAATTTATTTGTTTTTTGTAACATTACTCCACATACTCGTGTTACATTACACATACACATTTTTGTTACATTGGCGTCCTACAACTCCCACACACATTTTTTGTTATATTGGCGACCAACGTGGGGCCTATTCTCAGTACCGTAACCATAACTTATACACTTAGTTAATTTCTTATTTAAAGTATTTTTACGAGTAAATTTTCTTATTTAGTTACATTCATATCTAAACCCTCACCTATTTTGATATCATTGTGTACAGTTCACTAGTTATTTACTATTTTTGTATGATAAAAAATTTAATAATTTAGACTATATAGACTATATATATATATAAATTGCTATTTATATATATATATATATATATATATATATATATATATATATATATATTAGCCAATCTTGATGTATTCTTTGTATTTAATTGCTGGTTGACCATATATTTGTAGAAACCATTGTATGTTACTTTAGGGATTCAACTTTGAATAGTTTACTTAACTTTACTTTATTGTTTTTAAATACTTAATATTTATGCTTTTTTTTTGGATAACTTTAGATTCTTTTGATTTTGTGGTGTGTTGGTACATTTTGTCTATTCATACTATTCATCTATATTTTTTTTGGTTTCATAATGTCTGCATTCAAGGTAGAACATTTGATAGTGAAGGAATTGGATTATGAGTTAAGGATTAGGGACATCAATATTGATGAGACGACTCATGTTGATCTAAAACGCAAAATATTGCGTGGAGCTTTTAAGGCAGGAAGAAGGAAACATGAGTTTCCGACAGATTTCCGCCTCAAATATTCCTTTTGAGGTGCAACAACAGGATATTGAAGAGACTGTGGATGATTTTGGCGAAAAGGATAGCCGATTTTAGAGGGACTGTCCTAGATAGCCTATATTCCAGGCTAATATCACGCCTAGCTCACATTTTAGGTCGTTTTCTTTATTATCTTGCTCAGATGAGGCACAACAAATCTTCCAACGCTGTTTCTGTCCGAATCTTAAGTCTAGAGGGCGAACTTGATTCTCGAGTGAGTCCAATAGCAACATCAACTCCAATCTCTTCTATCCAAGCGGTAAATACATTTCTACAACCCAAACCTGTTCAGGTTCATAAATGGGGCATTACCTTTTCTGGTGAAGGTCATTACGACCAAGAGTGAGTGAAGATGATCTCTTTGCAGCGTCTGTAGAATTGTTTTCAGGAGCAGCTTTTACGCGGTTTATGAATAACCGCAATAATTTTTCAAACCGGTCTGATTTAGCTCAGAAACTTAAGTCTGATTTTCTATCTTATTCTTTTCAAGACGACCTTTTAGATCAGATTAAAAATCGTAAACAGAGGCCAGACTATAATGTTTATATATAATATTTTAGGTATGCGTAGTCGCCTTGAAACACCACTGACAGATTCTGCAAAGATTAAGATCATCCCGAAATGTCTATTGCCATTTTATCATCAGCAGTTGGCCCTTGTAGAGATCAGTAGCATAGCTGATATCACTGAGAAGTGTAAACGTTTAGAAGAAACTTTATCTTGGTCTTCTCACCTTCCTTCTACATCTCGACCCTCATCTTTTAACTCTTCCCGTCACCCAGAGACTTCCAAACACCGTTCTTGGCAATACAAGGGCCATGAACGTAATATTTCTGCTTTGAGTTCTGTAGTTTGTTGGAATTGTCGTGAGTCTGGTCATACTTTTTATGATTGCGGTATCCCTCGTACCAGTATTTTCTGCCATGGTTGTGGTAAAGAAAATACTCTCAAACGTAATTCTTTAAAGTGTTTGGGAAAAGAACGATCGTAGGTCCATCCCCTGAGCGTTTCTACGTTCACGCCCCCATCAGGGAGCCAAACCGAAGAATCAAACAAAGCAACTGTTCCAACCATGTCCAACAACTCAAACACATCTTCCAGTCGAAAAGGAAAAGGGGTTTATACGAAAAAACTAACACACAGCACACAAGATCACTCAAAGAAGTAACGTCTCAATCTAAAACATTTGATTCGCATAGATTATCTACCCCAAATTTTAGTGTTAAACATCATAGTAGTAGTGTAGTAGTTCCAGTATGTATACCAGAGTCTACCACAGGTCAGGAGGAATCTTTTATTTCTGATTCTTCTTGTTTGCTTATTGCATCCTCTGATTGTTTTGGTAGAGATAATAAGTTTAGTTTGGTACCATTAGGACAATCTTATTTAGCTCTTTTAGATAGTGGCTCAAACATTTCTGTGATAGGTTCACATTCATTAGCTTGACTGAAAAATGCTGAAATTTCTATTATGCCCATTTCTTCTCCGCAAGTATCTACTGCAGATGGTACAGTTCAGTCTAGGCAAATTTGAAATTGAAATCACAGTAGCAGATTTATGTAAGCAAATTACATTTTATATTATTCCCTCAGTTCAGAATTCCATAATTTTAGGTATGAATTTCTTAAATGCTTTTAATAGCACATTAAATTGTTCTAATTTTTCTTTTTCTGTTTCTCAATTTACTCTGTCTGTACTTAGTACTATTCAGAACTTTTCGAGTTTATCTAGTCTCGAACAAAGACAATTAGAGAATATGATCTCTAAATTTGTATCTCTTTCATCAAAAGACAAGTTAGGTCGTACCTGCTTAATATCTCATACTATTGAGATGGGAGATACCACAACTTTTAGACAATATAAGTATCCTATTCTTCAGACATGGCAAGTTGACTTGCAAAAGGAAATCGATTCCATGTTAAGAGTTGAAAATCATTGAACCTTCCACGTCTTCTTACTGTAGTCCGTTGTAGTTAACAAAGAAAAAAGATGGATCTTTTAGGTCTACTTTGGTCGAAAGTTGAATAGTATTACTTCAAATCGGATGCTTATCTTATTTCCCGAATAAATATAATTTTAAGTAAACTCCAGAATGCTAGGTATATTTCGTCTATCTAAAGCCTATCTAAAGCTTTTCTTCAAATACCTGTAAGTGAGGAAAGTAAAAAGTATACAACTTTTGCAGTCAGTGGGAAAGGATTATTCCAATTTGCCACTATGCCTTTCGGTCTTGTTTCAGCTCCTCAGGTCCTCAATTGGAGCCCTATGTTTTTTATTATTTGGATGACATTTTGGTTGTCACTCCTGATTTTTCACTTCATATGGAAATTTTACATAAGTTGTTTTTACGTCCCAAAGAGGCTAATTTGACTATTAATTTAGATAAGTGTCAATTTTTTCGTGCTAGTCTTAAATTTTTAGGATATTGTACCGTTTTGTAATAAAACGAGCGGTTCGAATTTATATAAATATATTTATTTATAGCTTTACAGTTCGGTACTATCTTATCAACTAAACTACCTCAATCATCGTTACTTATATACATATAATATATATATATATATATATATATATATATATATACATACAAATTATTATGTTCCGAGAATATTCCGGAGTAGTCCCACCTCTAATTCGTTATTCGACGGGTGGAATTTTACAGCGCTCGATATATTGCCGGAAACTTCTCGGTGCTTCGAGACGCGACCGTTACATGGCCATGCCAAAAGCATGTTCGTAACACTGCTCCCTTCTTATATCTGAGCGTCCCGATCAGCAACTCTATATGTAGGCCCAGGATGGCGGAATCTACAAGCCTCTCCAGCTCTGCATGACCCCCTCAAGAAGAAATAACAGTCTACTGTGTTTGAAGGACACGATCTCTTCGGATTATTGCAATATACAGTAATTCTTACGCCGGTTTCTCGGAAGATCACTTCAAGCATACTTCTGACAATCTTCCAATCCAGATTATCTAGTGCATGGTCTATCTTGGTTAAGGCCAAATTCCTAATGTCGTAATTGCAGACGATTTTACTCAAATTAGTTAGAGCACACCATATATCCTCGTAGGTTGCCCTGTCTGTATACGACTTCCTGGTCACCATATACAGCAAAGATCGAGAACCATCTTCTAATCTCAGTACTCCTCCAACTTTAGGCTGCTGATTTTTTAACTCGTCCAAGCAACCAAATTTCTTATAAAATACGGATGAGATTCCTTTAGTCATCTCAAGATCTTGGGCAACATAGTGGGCTAGAGTGACGTTATGCGCAACACTAAAAAGATCCTGCTGAACTTCTGTCGTCACGCCGAATCTAACACTCTTTCTCTCTGCGTAATTTGACATAAACTCATTAAAGCTTGGTCGCCGATCATCTTTGATCTCATGTTGAAAGGTTCGGACTTCTTCGGTTTCATTTGAGCCAGCATAAGGTGCAAGACGATTTATGTGAACTACTTTTGGTTTACCTTTCGGCAACTTCTTAATTCAGTATATTACGTCATTTATTCTCTTTTTAATTTCATACGGACCCTCCCATTGTCTTTGCAGTCTAGGAGACAAGCCACGACGACGTTGTGGATTATAAAGCCAAACAAGATCACCTACTTCATAGCTTTCATTCTTGCATCGAGAATCGTATTGATCTTTCATTCTGTCACTGGCTAACTGAATGTGTCATCTGGCAAGTTCATGAATGTTGTTCATTCTTAACTTTAGGCGGTCGACATAATCTTCGCTTGCAACATGTTCTTCGGAAGGTCTGCAGCCAAACTCTAGGTCGCAGGGAAACGAACTTCACGACCTAACATCAGGCAGGTTGGAGTTTGGCCTGTAGTTTCATTCACGGCCGAGCGGTAGGCCATTAGAAATAAATGAATGTGCTGGTCCCAATCTCTTTGATCTTCTGATAAAACTTTGTGACAGGTGTTTACCCATCGTTCGGTTCATTCTCTCGACCATTCCATCTGATTGAGGTTGCAGGGGTGTCGTTCTGGTCTTATTGACACCAATCAATTTACAAACGTTTTGAAAAAGGTTTGACTCGAAGTTTCGCCCTTGGTCGGAATGGATCTCCAAGGGAACACCAAATCGGCTAAAGAATTCTTTAACCAGTACCTCTGCAACGGTAGCAGCTTCTTGGACCTTCAAGTGGACCTGCAATGTCGATTGCTACTCTTTCCATAGGCCTACCAACATTGTACTGATTCATGGGTGCCCTCTTTTTACCAACTGGACCATTACTGGTGGCACACAGTTCACATTTCCGGCACCATCTTCTTACATCATCTTTACAGTTCACCCAATAGAATCGTTCTAGAACCTTTTGCAGAGTCTTCGTAATACCAAAGTGTCCACCTGATGCACCGTCATGCAACTGACGCAATACTTCTGACACTTTTAGGTACAATCAACTGAAGCTTAGTTTCTGTACCGTCATCGTTCTTAAAGGTTCTATACAGAAAGGTTCTATACAGAAAGGTTCTATACAGAAGATCATCTTTTAGCACTAGGCAATTCCAATGGCTGGAGTAACACTTGACTTCGGGACTACATGCACTAATGTCTTTCCAAGAAGGTCTTTCACTTCGACGCATCCAATCCAATTCTCTTTTTATACATGGATCATCTGCTTGAGCGTCTTGTAGCTGTTGAGGCTGCCATTGATCATTAATAACGGTGGTTCGCCTCACGGGGCAAAGTCGTTCTTCTAATTCAAGACAATGATTACGATTTGCACTGTATGGCCGTCTTGATTGAACATCAGCATTTGAATGACTTTTTCCAGCCAAGTGCTCGATCTTTCTGACTATTGTATTATTTTCTTGCACTTTGGGGCGAATGTGACCATCGTTGTTACCATTGCAACATCTGGGTTCATGTCTCTTCGGCATCATGTTACGAACTACTTTCCGTACGATTTCCTCCAGACGTTTATCGTTTCGTTCGTCACTATCTTCAGAGGTTCGTACTTGATAGCTCCGTGAAACTCGACTAGCTATCTCGTGTTCCAATGCAATGGCGAGCGCTTCATCTAAAACTTTCGGTCTAGCTAGTCGTAAAGCTTTCTGTAGTTCACTGTCTCTCAACCCATTGACGAAGGCATCTACAGCAATTTCTTCCAAAATGTTGTCTGGTGCCTCTGGATAGGCCAACAGCGCTATACGAGCAATATCTGCTTCAAATTCTTGCAAACTCTCACTTGCTCGTTGGATTCTACTTCTTATTTGTACTTTGTAGACTTGTTGTAGATGGGCATCTCCGTAACGCTTGTCTAGTCGAGTGAACAAGGTCTGATAACATTTTTCTTGACCCTTGGGAATCGATCTTAGGATATCTGCAGCATTACCTCGTAAAGCAGCAGTCAAGGAAACAGCTTTTTCTTGTTCTGTCCAATGATTGGCTGTCGCAATAGTGTAGTGTAGTTTCGTCTCTCTGTGATTCTTCTTTCACTACCGGATCTAAAGCTACCGTATTAATTGGTGGTAGCATTTTCGTGTTAGTTATCATGGTCTCTAACTGTTTGATCTTTTCTTCTACTTTATCGAATGTTTTAGAGACTTCTTCAAACTTCTCACTGTTCTGAATACATACTTCGTCGAATCTTCTAGACATATTTTAGAATTTCTCGTCGTTTTGTCTAGCGGTTTCTGTAATAATTTGAGAAGTTTCTTCAATCATTTGAGAGACGTTTTCAAATTCCTTATCATTTTTTCTGGAACTCTCTTCGATCTTCATTAAAACTGCTTCTTCTGCTGATTGAAAATGGAATGTCTCTGGGTCATCTCCATTATTATTAAGAACATTCTTTAGTCGTTCTTGGAGGATCTTCTTGGACCCGCTGCAGTCTTCATCGCGCTCTTCTAGTTGCTCACGCAACTGTTTTACTGAAAGTTCTACTAGCAGCATCTTTGGTCAGGCACACACGTACTTTTTAAATGTTCTTTCGTACAACGATCACTACCGAACTACGCGGAAGTTCCCGACGAACAATACTTTTCAAAAGTTCAAAAGTCTTTTTCAAAAGTCACTGTTGACTATTTTCAAACCCCACACCTGACACCAACTGTACCGTTTTGTAATAAAACAAGCGGTTCGAATTTATATAAATATATTTATTTATAACTTTACAGTTCGGTACTATCTTATCAACTAAACTACCTCAATCATCGTTACTTATATATATATATATATATATATATATATATATATATATATATATATATATATATATATATATATATACAAATAATTATGTTCGAGAATATTCGGGAGTAGTCCCATCTCTAATTCGTTATTCGACGGGTGGAATTTTACAGCGCTCGATATATTGCCGGAAACTTCTCGGTGCTTCGAGATGCGACCGTTACATGGCCATGCCGAAAGCATGTTCGTAACAATATGTAGTCGATAGTAAAGGTTTAAGGACAGATCCTGATAAAGTTACAGCCATTAAGGACTTTCCTATACCTAAGACTACCACCAAGTTTGTAGGATATTAGGAATGTGTGGATATTATCGTCGGTTTGTTCCGTCTTATTCTACTCAGTTGTTCCCACTTACAGATTTGCTTAAAAATAAGAAAAAAGGGAAAACTATTACATGCACTTCAGAAGCCGATGATGCTTTCTGGCATATAAAAGAAGCTATTACTAGTGCTCCTGTCATGACGTCTCCGAATTTTAAAGAGCATTTTTATCTCATGACAGATTTTTCTAACACTGCTTTAAGTGGTGTACTATATCAGATAAAGGATGGTTCGGAACACCCAATAGCTTATACCAGCAAAAAGACTAATAAAGCACAGAGAAATTACTCCATCACAGAAAGAGAAAGTCTTGCAATTATTCATGGTATTGATGCCTTTCGGTACTATCTTGAAGGTCGTAAGTTCACTATCATCACGGATCATAGTTATTTATTATGATTACATTTTATGAAAAATCCGTCTCACCGTTTATCCCGTTGGATTTATAGGCTTTCTGCCTATTCTGTTGAACGAACGTTCGAAATCAATCTCTTAGATATGTCCACTTTATTTCCAGATAATTGGTATCGAGAGATGATTCATAATGTCACCCAAGAACCTAGTAAATATCCTGATTTCAAGGTGGAAAATAATATCCTTTATAAACACGTTATCAGTCCTGTCGAATCTTTATCGAATTGTCTGATTGGAAAATAGTAGTCCCAACAGTTAATAGAACAAAAACCTGTCATGATGATGTGACATCAGGTCACTTTGGTTTCTACAAAACTTTTAGTAAGATAGCTGAGCTATATTACTATATTAAAGAAATACCTTTCGAGATGTAGAGTTTGTGCAACATGCAAGCCAAGTAACCTACCTCAAGCTAAATTAATGGGTTCATTTAGGAACATTAATTTTCCTTGGTAAATGATATCTTTAAATCTTATTGGATCGTATTCACATAGTTATTCATGTAATACGTATTGTTTGGTTGTTGTAGATTACTTCACCAAATTCCCTTTAGTTTGTCCTCTTCGAAAAGCTACAACTCCAGCGATTTTGAAATTCTTAGAGGAACAAGTTTTCTTGCTTTTTGGTACTCCACAAATAGTTTCATGTGACAATGGTCCACAATTAATTTCTAAAGCCTTTAAAGATCTTTTAAATAAATATAAGGTCCAAAAGATTTTCTATAATGCATCTTATCATCCGCAAGCTAATCACACTGAACGTGTAAATCGCAGCAGTGTTACTGATCTTCGATCTTATACCTACACTGATCGTAGAGCTTGGGATCAGTATATTCATCCATTCGCTCAAGCCATTTGAAATTATGTTCATGAAGTCATTCAATATTCTCCAGCTGATGTTGGTAAGCATGTTCCTTTGTCAGGTGATTATTTTGAATTAATTTCTGAGAATTCAGCAACCCTTCTCCTCAAGTTTCGGAGAAACTTCATCGTTTGGATGATCTCCAAAATTTACCTCCAATCTTTGCTGACATTAGGAAGAAGTTGAAAGCTTCTTACCTTAGAAATCAGAGTCAGTATAATTTGAGGAAACGAGACATACAGACAGGTACAGTCGAGAGCTACAGTCAAGTAATAGTGATGCCATTTCTGCTAGAAAGTTCTGCCAGAAATATATTCCCTGTACTGTCGTTCGAGTAATATCTCCTTTAGTGTATGAATTAAAAGACAATTCGACAAATAGATGAATTGGTCAATTTTATATAAAGGATTTACTTCCAGATAATACAGTAGATAACATAGCATTATCTTCATCAGATGAAGATTAACTTAATTGGCAGATAAGAGAGCTCTATCCGACCAACATCCGACTAATCAGCAGTCGACGCCGCGATCTGGATAAGAAACACAGTGAAAACAACCAAAAAGAAATGGGTGGTTCTCGTTTTATTGGACATCAAAAACGCCTTGAATTCAGCGAACTGGGGTCTCATCGTAGACAAGATTGTCGAACTTGGGACCCCTGAATATGTGTCCATTATAATAATGGACTATCTATCGCAAAGAAGCGTATACATATCGAAGAAAAATAAGATGAAACTTATTGCTGGAGTACCCCAACGGTCCAATTGAAAACAAAAGAATCTTTGACTTGATCATCGGTTTTGTGACAGAAACCATAAAACACAAGGAAAAGGAAGAGAGGAGACTCCAACAAAGGTGAACTGTTTATTTTAATGTGTCGTAACTGTCGGCTTCAGTACGGTGAGACCATCGAGCAATAAGACAAAAGAGGGAATGTAAAGGTAGTGGGGGTAAACATATTGATAGACAGGAAGTGCTATTTAAGAGGCCACTTTAAACAAGGAAAGAGAATCTCTTTCCTTGTTTAAGAAATCAAATTTAGTTGGGTTACGTTATTGTTGATGTTATTGTTTGTCAAAACTGTCACATAAAAGCTTATTTATATTTTCTATTGAAGTTTTTTAACATTTTAGACTATTATCGTTATTAATTAATTAAAACTTTATTGTGTTCTAGTGTTAAAAAAAGTATTTTAATAAATAAATAGATAAATATATAATATAAAATAAATAAATAGATAAATTAGAACCCCTATACCACTGTATGATTATTGTCAAGTGTCATGAAATTTAAATTTGGCGCATTTGCATTTCCGGATATGTCCGCCATCAGAGGCCACTTTTTTGGTCTCCTTTTCATAACGATTAGATTCCCTCTTTTGTCTTATTGCTCGATGGGTAAGACACTATTCAGCTTCCACTACTGACGCCGAAATCTTAAATGAATTTTCAAAGAACTTGACTGCATTACAGAAAACAATTTACATACGTGTTGCTTTTTTTGTTTTATCTCTACTTGTATCTAGTGTATGGTGTGTGTGTCTCCTTTGACCTGTGGATCTTACAGAAAGTCACGGCGAAATTAGATCTAGGATAGAGCAGGCTAGAGCTGCTTTTAGAAGGATGTCCAAGATGTTATGTAACAGAGACCTAAAATTGGCATTGAGGATCCGCCTACTTCGCTGCTACGTGTTCTCGGTCTAACTTTATGGTGTCGACTCCTGGACTGTGAATAAAATCGATCTAAATCGCCTTGAGGCTTTCGAAATGTGGTGCTATAGAAGAGTTTTAAAATTTTCCTGGGTGGAGAAGATTCGAAACTCCACAATACTAGAACGTCTCAGCAAGACTACTGAGATCATAAAAAACATCAAGCAGAGAAAGCTGGAGTATTTCGGACATGTAATGAGAGGTCCCAAATATAGGTTGCTACAAAATATGATGCAAGGAAAAATAGCAGGCAAACGGAGTCCAGGACGAAGAAACTCATGGTTGAAGAACTTGCGAGATTGGTATGGTGTTGATACAAGCGTGCTATTTAGGGTGGCAGTGAATAAAATTAAGATAGCTATGATGGTAACGAACGTTCTGAAAGGACATGGTACATGAAGAAGAAGAAGTGTATCTGTTGTCTGATATTTCTTGTTGCGTTCAAGATGGTTGAAATAACGGCGCGGTCGCTCCCTCCTGACTATCGCTCTGCACAAGGATGATTACCGTACAAACCAAGCCCGGTGCAGATGTGGGTTGGGCTGCGCCACTGGCATTTTACCTTTGGGAACAGTAAGCTGCTATCTGAGAAAGAAATGAAGAAGCGCGGCAGAGGTCATATGGTAGAGAAAATAGCCAATATAGACAATGTGGATGTCACTGTAGTATCCTGGTTTGATAATAAAATCGTTACTACAATGTTAACATATGCTGGAAGTGAACCAAAGGAATAAAAAAGAAGATTTTTCAAACAAGAAAGTATATATAAAATGATACCTTGTCCTAACATTATCCTAATCTACAACAACTACATGGGAGGTGTAGATCTCCTTGATTCCATGTTAGGATTTTATCGTATAAAAATCAGGTCGAAGAAATATTATTTACGAATATTTTTTCATTTCATTGACATCACAGCCGTGAACTGTTGGTTATTAGCCAAAAGAGCGAAGAAATTTGATTTACCCCCTTTGGATACCAAACTAGCAATAGCCGATACTATATGCAAAGGGACCCACTAAAGAAGTACCCCAAGAAAACATCCGTAAAGATCGGCTTGATCATTTTCCCTATTGGGATCAGAGCACTACAGAACACACTAGTACTATCTTATTGCATTAGATTTACAGACAAATGCAAAAAGAGAGGTAAAACCGAAACAACTCACCCGCAAGAATTGAAGGATACTACGCAAAGAGTAGTAAAGAATACTCAAGAATTATACTACGCAGAAGAGATAAAAACGGAAAAGCAAAATAAGTAAACTAATTGTGATGTATTAACCTAAAGTATTTCGCCAATACACACATGTGCACTAGATGTTGTTACTTTAAATAAACGCTGGACATTAAACGGACTAATTTGATTGTAAATACTAAAGTAACCAATAAAAGATCCAATTTCCTTAAATACTAATTACAGTGAGTAGTTAGTTAGAGTGGGGTGGTTACTGTCGTATGTCATGCCAAACCACAAGAAATACAAATAATTTAAATTTAATATATCACACTAATAATACAACATTACCATAAGATTTTGGATCACGCACGGGAAGAGAGCAGTGCGAGAAGAAATAAACACTTGTGTCAAATGTAAAAGATACAAGGCTAAAACGGCACAACAATTAATGGGAAGTTTACCGAAAGCGGGAGTAAAGCAAGCTCATCCATTTGCAAATTCGCAAATAGACTACGCCAGGTGAATCAAAATAAGATCAAGCAAAGGAAGAGGTTACAAGAGCTATATAGCAGTATTTGTATGCCTAGTCACAAAAATTTCACACATCGAAGTAGTAAGCGATATGACAACAGATGCATTTGTACCTACATTTAAAAGATTACTTCAAGACGAAGACAGTACAGCCATATATACAGTGCCAATGGAACAAGCTTTGTAGTAGCAGCAAACCTGTTATTCCAGGATAATGAGAAGGCAAAGGCATCATTTACAGACACGTTAACAACATTAGGAACGCATTTGCACGTCATACCAGCGTATGGGCCACATTTCGGAGGTTTATGGGAAAGCGTAGTGAAAGTTATGAAATAATAATTTGAAGAAAGTAATTGGGGATAGTGTGTTAACATATGATGAGCTAAACACAGTGCTAGCCTTTATCTGTTGATACGGAAGATACAGACAACAGAATAATAATAACCCCAGGATACTGTCTAATTAAGAGAGGACTAATTTCACAAAATACGAATATGACACAAAGATGGAGGCAGTTAAAAAAGGTACAAATAGATTTTTGAAACTGTTGGAGACATGACTTCTTGCCAAATCTACAACAGCAATATAAGTGGCAAAAACCCGTCACAAAACTAGAAAAAGAAGAAGTAGTAATAATAAAAGAGGACGATAGTTCGCCGGGGAAATGGCCACTAGTGAAGATAATCGAAATACATCCCGAAGCCGAAGGTTTGGTAAGAGTCGTAAGAGTTCAAAAGGCGAACGGAAAAGTAACTACTCGTTCTATACAGAAGTTGATACCAATAGTACGAGAGCCCACCTAACGAAAGACAAATAGAGCACAAAGTATGTGGAAACAATTTATGTTTTGTATACTATTTTTAGTATTTTTGAGACCATCAAACACAGACTTCTGCAAAATTTATGCTCCATTCCCCGGATTATATTCAGAACATCTTAGCGATGTATATATAGATCGAGGGATATTTCGAATAAAGACTCATCTAGAAAAGAAAAGAATTTTAGATGGTGAACGGACGATAGATCCAATGGTAGAATCTCTGGAAGATATGTGGAAAGCAGGCAATATAATAAATTGTGAATCACTATCGAGCAGCTTAAATAAGAACAAGAACGGGCAAAAATGATAACAAGAGCATTGGATCTGGAAGTTAAAAGAAGACCGAAAAGAGGACTTCTAGGAACAGTCCTCATATCATTATTTGGAGTAAATGACGAAGTATAGAGGGACATCGATGCCTTGGGCGAAAATCAGAAGGAAATAATAAAAAAATTTTAAATATCAGACGAAAATGATGTTACAAACCATAACGATTAATTCTTCGATTAATTCTACAGAAAAAAAGAATAAATGAATATTTAAATAGATTCCGAGAAGCACTGATAAAAGGAACCAAGGAAATGTTTAGGCCTAAGTGATGTCTCAAATAGATCTGACACATTAGAAAAATACTTCATTCGACGGAAAGTGGAAGCGGCCTATGACCGTGCAATGGAATATACAAGAGAATATACGAACACATACGAAAAAATAAATCTTCATTACAATCATAGATACTTCATAGATATTACAAAAACCGTACAAATAGAGTCAATTATGTTGAATGCTAAAAAGTTCCTTAAGCAAGGAGTAAATATAAGAAGGCAGTCAATAATAGATACAGTTGTACAAAAAGAAGAAAGAGACGTCGTCATTGGTGGCTATTTTCTAATAATTGACAACACTAGATACGACCTACCGAGAGTCACACCTGTTTAGTTGTAGGTGACAAGTGGCGTTGTTTGTTCGTTGTTGGTCCCAAGGAATTTACTTGCAGTAGATTATAATAATTTACACTATTTTGAAGTGACATAAAAAGACGTAAAGAAAGGTATATAGAATTAAACAAAGAAGAGTGGGCATGTTAACCTATGGCAATCATTAATATGGATCCCCAGTCGAATTGTATCTTAAATCAATTATATGATAGAACTGCCAACACCACCTGCAATATAGTAGAGTACATGATAAAGAAAGCCAGTTGGTTGAAAATGAGCACAGCGAACATGTGGCTAGTCATTTAACAATACGCTATAACTTTAGCTATAATGTGTGATGGTTCTCCATCTGAACATACTAAATAAAAAGAGATTTATAAAACTGTCACTAAAATGCGTTACTCCGACCCAGAACATAACATTACTTACATCCAGTAACATACGATATCACAACCAAATTTACGTAGAACTTTCGGGACAATCCCACCTAGACCAGTTTCACTTAATGAACTTAGATTTGTAAATAATATAACGGAATCATAAATTCCAAATATTCCAAATATAAATGAAGTTATAGGTAGCACTACTGGGTGAGATAATAATTCAAAAACCGAGTGAATTAATAATATGAAGTTATGAAGTGTTGTGATTAATTTTAAACTAATAATATTATTTTATATTTCATGTATTTAGATATTTTCTCTTGTTCGCCTGGTTCTTATAAAGTGGCCAATATCTTTAATCACAAATTAGTCCATTTGTAATCTCACATTAATCTTAACTTTCTGAATTTATATAGCTTCACCGTGTATAATTGTTAAACATATCGATTAGTAGCTTAATTACAGTTTATTCATTTTCCTGCAAACTATAGATTGCCTATTATTTATTGAGGTAATGCCTGTAATCATTTTCTCGGTTCAAATTATATTTGCCAGCTTTCAAAAGTCAAATGTTTTTAATTTGAGTCTCTTACCATTCTCTTACACGTGTTTCAGGGTCTACTCGTCATCAAAGAGAGTTTGTAAGAAGACTCAAACCAAATCAAAACGCACCAACAACTAAGGCAATTATAGGAAAAATAAATACTAGAAACCTCTAGTGAGGAAAGATGAAGTTAAATATCGATAGCAATTAAAGCAAACTGTATACCCAAAATTAATCAAGCCATTCAGAGCGATGTTGGGAATATTTATAGTCCACTATGTATCAACAATTTACCCATATCATTGCGTCGAGTAACGATAATAACAAAATAACAGTTGCGTTTCGATTTAATTTCCCAGCAGCGCTCATGGCTTGCTTAAGCTTGGGTATACAGTTTACTTTAATTGCTATTGATATTTAACTTCATCTTTCCTCACTAGAGGTCTCTAGTAGCATATTCTGGTAATTATTTTTCCTATAATTGCCTTAGTAGTCAGTGCGTTTTGATTTGGTTTGAATCTTCTTACAAACTCTCTCTGATGACGGGTAGACCCAGAAACATGTGTAAGAGAATAGTAAGATACTCAAATTAAATCGAAATGAAACCGTTATTTTGTCAAATGTTTTTGTTTTATGCAGACGGCAATATACTATTTCATGAATCACAGCATTTTAGTGAGCTTATAAATATAGCTTCGAGACTAGTTTGGGACGCAGTCTATTATAAATTTTTACCTCAACAACAACTAAAGTGTAATAATTCAGTAGCTGGCAATAAAACTATATTTTACTCCACGACAACAGTTTATTTTATGATCTTCGATCGAGAAGAATTGGACAAAGGGAATTAGAAGCAATTCGAACTTAAAATTACATTCGAATTTGTGCACAGATTGATCCTTAAGGTACATTTAAGATTCAGTTGTTTAGAGATTCGACCACTTCTACCTAATTATGTGCTGATATATGCTTAAACTACTAAAAATAAATTATTTAAAAAAGGGTATAGACACACAAATAAAATTGGTACTTATATAATAACAAATATATAACGTTTTTAGGGACTTAGCTGACAATCAATAAATAATGACAATTAGAAATCAACATACGAGAGACATAATTAGGCAAGTTATAACACAGGTGTATAATAAAAAGGATGTATAGTAAAAGATTCTAGACGTACATAACACACATAGATTAAATACATTATAGTTAAAGAGCGGTGACATGTGCTTATTTGTGAGCTGTAAAGGGGCACAATAATTGTATCCAAATATTCATTTAATCTCGGTTTGTGTATATATTTCTGTCTCACTGTTTATTCCGCTCCGCTCCATAAACCATTGCTCTACAGGTTGGTGACGCCATCCTGTCGATCATATGGCTTTCCTCCTGTCATGGTGTGCAATATGCCTCGCTTGGGCACTACTCTGCTATGTGGTTTTCCATAAGGCAGTTATAGCAGGATTTTGTTCTGTCTTTATATCCTTTAGTTGGGGTGTATCGTTCTATAATAGGGCACACCACCCATCCCATTTTGATCTAAACCGTCATATTTGCTCTGCTCTGCGCTCACGACCACTGTCGTCACATGTCGGCCCCGCCTTATTCTCCATCTGGGCCTTATTCTTCCCATGTCATTTTTAGGGATGCCAGTCTATTTCTGGATGGTCCCTGTAGAATCGTTTCGTTGACCGACAGATCGAGTTTTATGACCGTGAAAAGATCATCTATCCTCCTCACGACTATATTGCCAAGCTCTTGCTTAATCTTCTCCACCGCCTCCTTGCTCTTTAATTTGACCCGTATGCCCTCCTATTTGTTTTTTTCACTGGTCCACATTCAATCTCATTTTGCTCACGTCAACCTTATCATTGATTTTCTTGAATCACTTTCGTATGTCATCCCTCCTATTCTTGAGGAGGACCTCTACTACTTCCCTTGTTTGCCCCTAACTAGGAACCACCATGTTACATCTTTTTTTCGCCCTGCGAATTTCAGGGCTTTCCCCATCTTTACTTTTTCGGTGTTGTTTTCCAAGAGGACTCTTACTTCCTTAATTACTTTTCCCAATTGTTTAATGTTTTCTATTATTTTTACGACCAGATTATAACCCTCCGTGCTGTCCTCTTTGTTTTCTTCCCTTTTTTTGGCTGCAAGTGGATTTCCCGCTCTTTACACCCTTCTATTATCTCGAATATTTATTACATCTTACATTACATCCCTTACATTTTTATATCGTTTTCTAATCCCCCTTCATTTCTCCTTTTTTTTTTGTTATAATAAGGTAGTCTAGCTTTTCTATTGTATTCTGTGGGTAGGCTTGTTTTCATATGGTTTTCTGGTACAACTTCTCTTCACATTTTTTCTTAAAAATTCCTCTAAATGTATCTATACTCCCTACCTTGTTGATTACATGTTTTATTCGTTGTTTGCTTTTTTTTATTTTCTTTTTCTATTTTTGCCTTACACTCGTCACATTCTATTTCTTCCATTTTGTTTTGCTTTGTTGTTTCGGGATTTGATTTCTTCTATCAACATTTTTACGTCCGTCTCTACTTCTCTTTCGCTTGGAGTTTAGTTCTAACTCATTAGTTCCATGAGTTTCCTGTTAATTCTTTCCTTGGGGGTTTCGCCTTTATGTTTAATATTGCTTTCGCATTTTTTTTGTGTCTTTTGTCTTTTTTTATTTTCTTGGCTTCGTAACTATCTCTTTTCCTTTTATTCTTACTTTTATTGTCCTCTCCGTCTTCCTCGTCGAGTGGGATTGCGCCAATAGGCTATCGTTTATGTTGGCTTCCCACGTTGCGTTGATGCGAGCAGCAGGGGTTTCTATTCTCTATGTTGTTGTTCCTCGCATTCCTTCCCAGAATTATCCAGAACTTGATCCCCTACTAGTGTTGATTGTCTTATAATCTATATAATCCTTCTATGTTTCTATCTACTAGGTTGTCTAGCAACTGTTCTTCACTCATTTCTTTGTTCTCTTTTTCCATTTCGTGATTGCCTTCTGTTTATTCCCTGTTCTGTTAATTGATGTATTGGTTTTTTGAAGTTATACTTCTGTGAAACCATTACATATGTAAGATATGAGTAAGAGAGAGATAGAAGATATTATTTTCTCTCTCTTCCTCTCTCGAAAATAAAAATTTTCCTTTTGTATATATATATTTAATATTATACTATATTATATATATATATATATATATATATATATAATATATATATATATATATATATATATATATACTTCTAGCGGTTAACGTGGGCTCCGTACTAAATCGGTATTATACTAACTCAATGAGAATATACGCCGTGTATATTATTATCTGAGTAGCGCTTTATGTAGACTCCGACCAACACGTCGAGTCAAGTGGACTCCGTAATAGGATCAAACATTTTTGGGATCCGTATATAACTTTTCCGGTACACTTCTTAACTCAATAATTGTATTAGTAGTAGATTTTTAAATTTTATAGGTGGTACATTTTGGAACTTATTAATTGCTTTAATTATTTTCCAACTTAAAAAAGTACCTATTATAAACTTGAAAAAGCTAGTTTCCATTTTATATATTATTATTTTTTATTAAAATGTATTGGCACCTAAACATTTAGTCTCTAAATGTATGAACATCGAGTAGAGTAATCGTCTAACAGTTTAAGAAAGTAGAAGCCTTTCGGTAGAATTATAATAAACATTAAATTAAAGAAAACTCTGTAAACAGGAGATCTTTGTAATTTTTCAATTACTGCAGTTTATAACGTGTAATATTTGTTTCATAAAGTAGTTAAAATTAGACTATAATAACTAATAAATACATCTTTAATATTATAATTTTTATGCTGTCTAATTTCAATATGTCGATTTTTAATTAACAAAATATTTGATGCATTAAAGTCGCGTAGCTATTTTCACCAAACATTCAATTTTAAAGCTAATAGTATAAAAGTCTAAAAAAACTATAAACGTCTAGGGAACTTAATATGGATACACACGTCAGTGTGCCTTTCTCAAGTCTCAAGATTCTCGAATCCATCAATCATTCATTGTATTTCTTATACTTTCATTTTAATCCTCTCCAATCAAGATTTTAAAGCAGCTTTGCTCTATTAGTCCATTTTTATGTGTCATTGTTTACCGTTTTTATCTTATTTGATATTTTATACATTTTCCATCAGTATTGTGCATGCTTTCTGTCTTACGTGTTTCTATGTCAGATATTTTCTATCATTTTATGTACAGCGGTGTTTCTATGTTTGATATTTTATACATTTGCTATCATTATTGTCCATGCTTTCTGTCCTACGTGTTTCTATGTCAGATATTTTACACATTTTCTATCATTATTGTCCATGCTTTCTACCTTACGTGTTTCTATGTCAGATATATTATACATGCTCCATCATTATTGTCCATGCTTTCTGCCTTGCATGTTTCTATGTTAGATATATTAACACATTTTCTATCATTTTATGTACAGCATTTCTGTCTTACGCGTTTCTATGTTAGATATTTTATACATTTTCCATCATTATTGTCCACGCTTTTTGCCTTACGTCTTTCTATGTCAGATATTTTACATATTTTCTATCAATATTGCCCTTGCTTTCTACCTTACGTATTGTTATGTCAGATATTTTATACATTTTCCATCATTATTGTCCATGCGTTCTGCCTTACATGCTTCTATGTTAGATATTTTTACACTTCTTCTATCATTTTATATACAGCATTTCTGTCTTACGTGTTTGTATGTCAGATATTTTATACATTTTCCATCATTTTTGTCCATGCTTTCTGCCTTACGTGCTTCTACGTTATATTTTTACACATTTTCTATCATTTTATGTACAGCATTTCTGTCTTACGTGTTTCTATGTAAGATATTTTATACATTTTCCATCATTATTGCCCATGCATTCTACCTTACATGTTTCTTTATTAGCTATTTTTGCACATTTTCTATCATTTTATGTACAGCATTTCTATCTAACGTGTTTCTATGTCAGATATTTTATACATTTTCCATAATTTTTCCCGTGCTTTCTGCATTACGTGTTTCTATGTTAGATATTTTTACACATTTTCTATCATTTTATGTATAGCATTTCTGTCTTACGTGTTTCCCTGTCAGTTATTTTATACATTTTCCATCATTATTGTCCAGGCTTTCTACCTTACATGTTTCTATGTTAGATATTTTATTTATACATTTTTTATCATTATTATCCATGATTTCTGTTTTGCATGTTTCTTTGTCAGATATTTTTACACATTTTCTATCATTTTATACAGCTTTTCTGCCTTGCGTGTTTCTATGTTAGATATTTTTACACATTTTCTATCATTTTATGTACAACTTCTCTGTCTTACGTGTTCTGTGTCAGGTATTTTATACATTTTCCGTCATTATTGTCCATGCTTTTTGCCTTACATGTTTCTATGTCGGTTATTTTACACATTTTCTATTATTATTGTCCACGATTTCTGTCTTACGTGTTTCTATGTTGGATATTTTTACACATTCTCGATCAATATTGTCCATGCTTTTTGTCTTACATGTTATATTTTATATACAGCTTTTCTGTCTTAGGTGTGTCTATGTCAGATATTTTATACATTTTCCATCATTATTGTCCATGCTTTTTGCCTTACATATTTCTATGTCGGTTATTTTACACATTTTCTATTATTATTGTCCACGATTTCTGTCTTACATATTTCTATGGTGGATATCTTTACACATTTTCGATCAATATTGTCCATGCTTTCTGTCTTATGTGTTTCTATGTCAGATATTTTTCATCATTTTATGTACAGCACTGTTTCTATATTTAGTTTTTTATACATTTTCTATCATTTTTGTCCATACATTCTACCTTACATGTTTCTTTATTAGCTATTTTTGCACATTTTCTATCGTTTTATGTACAGCATTTCTATCTAACGTGTTTCTATGTCAGATATTTTATACATTTTCCATAATTTTTACCCGTGCTTTCTGCATTACGTGTTTCTATGTTAGATATTTTTACACATTTTCTATCATTTTATGTATAGCATTTCTGTCTTACGTGATTCTATGTTAGATATTTTATACATTTTCCATCATTATTTTCCATGCTTTCTACCTTACGTGTTTCTATATCAGATATTTTATACATTTTCCTTCATTATTGTCCCTGATTTTTGCCTTACATGTTTCTATGTTAGATATTTTTACACATTTTCTATCATTTTATGTAGAGCATTTCTGTCTTACGTATTTTTATGTCAGATATTTTATATAGTTTCCATAATTATTGTCCATGCTTTCTGTCTTACGTGTTTCTATGTCAGATATTTTACACATGCTCTATCAATATTGTGCATGCTTTCTGTCTAACGTATTTCTATGTCAGATATTTTATACATTTTCCATTATTATTGTCCAAGCTTTCTGTCTTACATGTTAAATATTTTTACACATTTTCTATCATTTTATGTACAGCATTTCTGTCTTACGTGTTTCTGCCAGATACTTTATACAGTTTCCATCATTATTGTCCATGCTTTCTGTCTTATGTGTTTCTATGTGAGATACTTTTACACATTTTATATCAATATTGTCCATTCTTTCTGCCTTACATGTTTATATGTCTATTTTACACGTTTTCCATCATTATTGTCCATGCTTTCTGTCTTACGTGTTTTTATGGTAGATATTTTTACACATTGTCTATCATTTTATGTACAGCATAAAGTTACAATCTCATATTTCTATGTCAGATATTTTATACATTTTTCATAATTACTGTCCATGCTTTCTGCCTTACATGTTTCAATGTTAGATATTTTACACATTTTCTATCATTATTTTCCATGCTTTCTGTCTTTCGCGTTTCTATACCAGATATTTTATCTATTTTTTATATTATGTGATGTACAACATTTCTGTCTTGGGAGTTACATAGCATATTGTGGTAGTCATGTCTTTTCTCAATAGCTAAGTTTTTCTTTCATATTAAAAATATATTTACTTTCAATTTTCACATCCAAAGTATATACTCTAAAACTATATAAACTCTATAACTATATATACCCCAAAAATGTATTTAATTTGTTTTTTCTTTGTTAAGATACCTTACATAACTTAACTTTGAATATTTGATGGTTCTTTACATCAGGGTTAGGTATATACATTCCATTCCGTATGTTTTATAAACATAATCAGGGGAAATTGTTGCCTGATGGCTATCGAAGAACCGTCTATGACCAACATATATATTCTTACAAAGATCATTGATCATTATCCACTTTTAAACAATAAATTACTTGCTCGTCGTAGATAAAATATAGTATACAAATATTTACGCTTTCCTTTCGCCTTTCATTTAACGTCTCGTATGTCAAAATCGGTTAAATAAGAACTCATTTCTATGTCGAGTAATATACGTTAGTTGGTTTGAACATGATTTATGGATGGTACACATTCGTTCATTAAATTATATCTGAATATCTTTGTAAAATTGTTGTAGATGAAAAAATATAGTATGCAACAAATCGAAAAATAGTCATATTGAAGATTTATGTATAGTATTGGATGTATAGATAAAACTCTTGGCTAATTGTACGTTCAGTAATTTGGGTATAGTAGTGGTCGTTTAGATGTGGCTTTTAGAGAACGTTTAGGTCCTTGTCGGTTTGTGATCATCATCACCATCATCTTTGGCTCGACAATCCTCTGTGGATCTTGGCCTGCTCTAAGATTCGTCGCCATTCTGTTCGGTTTTTGGCAACATGTTTGTTGTCGGTTGGTGATCATTCAACTCATATCTATGTCGAGTAATATACGTTAGTTGTTTGAACATAATGTATGGATGGTAAACTTTCGTTTGTTAGTCCTCGTTATAATTGGATTATATCTGAATATCGTTGTAAAATAGTAATTGTTGTATAGTAGTGGATGTTTAGCGAAGACTCTTGGCGAATTGTACGTTTAGTGGAGATTTGTGTATAATAGTGGTCGTTCAGTTGTGGCTTATAGAGAACATTTAGGTTCTTATCAGTTTGTGATCATTCACTGCATATCTATGTTGAGTAATATACGTTATTTATTTGAACATAATGTATGAATGGTAAACATTAATTTGTTAGTCCTCGTTATAATTGGTTTATATCTGAATATCGTTGTAAAATAGTAATTGTTGTAGATCAAATACAGTATGCAATAAAACGTCATCGTATATCAATAACCATATTTGTAAGTTGTGTATAGTAGTTACCGTTCGGATGATACTTGTAATGACTGCTCAGATGCGATTTATATATTTATATTTAGTAGTTGCTGACCTGTTTTCGTCGTCTTTCCTGTTGGTTCCATTATAATAGTTTTTGTTATTCTGTTGTCGCCCATTCTTTGGACGCGTCCATACCAGCGTAGTTGTGATATCCTTCGTTATTCTTTGTTTAACGCACATAATTTCTTACGATTCTTTCGTTTGTTACTCTGACAACATTTCGTTTTTCTTACAGATTTTCTTTAACGTTTGTTCTGTCCCATCTTGAGTGTAGTATACGGGTGCTATACGTCTGATATGTCTTAGATCGCGTCTGCTATATGTCTGATATAAGTTAGATTGCTTCTTCTATACGTCTGTTATGCGTCTGATGTACGTCTGATATACGTCTGATATAAGTTAGAACGCAATAAAACGTCATCGTATATCAATAACCATATTTGTAAGTTGTGTATAGTAGTTACCGTTCGGATGATACTTGTAATGACTGCTCAGATGCGATTTATATATTTATATTTAGTAATTGCTGACCTGTTTTCGTCGTCTTTCCTGTTGGTTCCATTATAATAGTTTTTGTTATTCTGTTGTCGCCCATTCTTTGGACGCGTCCATACCAGCGTAGTTGTGATATCCTTCGTTATTCTTTGTTTAACGCACATAATTTCTTACGATTCTTTCGTTTGTTACTCTGACAACATTTCGTTTTTCTTACAGATTTTCTTTAACGTTTGTTCTGTCCCATCTTGAGTGTAGTATACGGGTGCTATACGTCTGATATGTCTTAGATCGCGTCTGCTATATGTCTGATATAAGTTAGATTGCTTCTTCTATACGTCTGTTATGCGTCTGATGTACGTCTGATATACGTCTGATATAAGTTAGAACGCGTTTGCTATACTTTTCATATGCGTTAGATAGCATCAGGTATACGTCTGATATGTGTTCGATTGCGTTAGATATCTGTTAGTTGATGTTTAAGCGTTGAAACTACGTTTTAAGTATATTAATATAGCGTTATTTATATAGATATGCATCAATTTTTCAAATCATTAAGTGTTTGGCATCCAGTTGAGTAAGACGTGACTACGTGTTTAGAATACGCCTTATGTTTTTAGAAAAACTAACGATGGTTACGTAATAGGTTCCTTTTATCGTCTCAACTTCATTATTGTTGTATACCGATGTTCTTATACAATATTTACCTCGAGTGATATACTGTGTGATTAGAATACCCTACTTAACATCGACGTTGCTCTTATGTCTTACTAACATCTTGATGTATTTGGTTAAGATTATGCTCTACTATAAATTTTTGATTCGTTTATACGTATTTTTTTACAATTTATTTTGTTCGATTATTCAATATTCACAATACTTTGTGGTATTTTTATACGTCATTATGTTATTATTGTTGTCAGATTATGTTAAACGGCTTTAAGCCTATACTTTGTTATATTAATAGCCCATGTTAAATGTTTCTAAATCATGTGATATATAATACGCCTAATAAACTAAGTGCGCTAAACGGGTGCACGTACGGTTCAAACCACTCTGTGCAATTCTTCACACCTCATGTACATTTAATATATTTTTTTATACCCATTTATCGGCACTTGTTAATTAATATCCTCCGTGGGTCAGCGATGTGCATACTTAGCTTCGGTGCTGCTGGTCCCGAGTTCGAGTCCTACACAGGGTAGAATTTTTTATTTAATAATAATAAATAATTCATAATTTGGATTAAAATTGTCTTATAAATAGTAGATAATAGTTGAAATACAAAATTAATATTTAATTAATTCATATTAAAAATAACTAATTACTGGCGGTGACGGCTAGCGTGAAAAACAAGTTAGGACTTGTCGGTTACGTCATCGCGGGGCTTGACCGGAGCGCGGACTGGGCTTGTGACGTCAGGGGTCAAAGGTCAAAGTGGGTTATTATATCGAGAGGCAGTCACGCGAGAAGCGTGGGGCTGCCTCGAGAGTGCGGGGGGTCAAAGTCCAAAAAGTGGGGTGAACCATATCCCTCTCTCCCTCTCTACTAACTATGTTGCATTGTATTTATTGTATTGCAATTTTTATATTATTAACAAAATAAACAATGAATTTTACTGTAGAGTATGTGTAAAAAAATGTTTTTGCATTCAACTCCTTTTATACATATATGAAAATAAAAATATATATTGTCATTAAAATATTGATACAATCCTTCATTTACTATACATACTTCTATTACAGGTGAAATGTTTATATACAGCAAACGATACACCATATACCCATATAACTAATTCTGTTTCTCTCTCTCTCTCTGCTCTCTCTTACCTATAGCATTACATATGTAATGATTTCAGATTGACTCCTATATAAATTTGTAACGGCGAAAGCGTGTATAGAAGTATAACTTCCACCGGCAGTCCCACTGGACTGACACACCCGTTTTTTTTTTGTAGAATTCATATAATTCCCACGAGTCGGGACGTCAAACGCGGCTGTGCTCCCTTACCGCGTCAAGGCTTGCTACCCCGGGAGGTCGCCAGGTCTCCCTGAGCTTTCGTTTGTGGTGCTCTAACCCTCGCACCTCCCCGCCATCTTAATTTCTGTGCTATAATAAATCTAATTATATCTCCCCCTTCAATATTCTTAATTTTTCTTTATCTTTATGTAACTACTGGTCTGATTGCAACTCTGTATATTTTCAGCTCTGTATTTCTGGATCTTCTTGGAAGGAATTTCTCGTCCTTAATTAGTCTATGATATCTCCAGTATCTCTGGTTGCCTGCTAGTATTCGCTCCGTTACTTCTTTACTTCTCTTATTCTTGCCCTTCACATTACACCCAAATATTTAAATCGTTGAACTCTTTCAAAAATATAGTTTTCTATCTTGATTTCTCTTCTAGTACAGAGTAAATATTTTGTATTTCCTTCGATAATTTCTAGACCTCTTTTTCGTGTTTCATTTGCTAGGATTGTTAATGTTTTTTTAATCTTTCCTTGTTTCTTCCCATAAGAACTATGTCATCTGCATATGCTACTATTTGTGTTGAGGAGTGGGCTATAGTTCCTTTAATTTCACTGCCCTTGATTGTTCCTTCTACTGCTATGTTAAATTGTGTGGTTGACAGGCAATCACCTTGTCGCACTTTTGTTTCTATTGAAATTGAGTTTGTGCTACCTTCTTTTGTTGTTATTTTAGCTCGAGATCCATCAATAGTCATTTTTGTTAATCTGCCGGTATACCATTTTTCATTCATTAAATAATTTATTTCGTCCAATTAGTCTAAAGTCTACGAAGAGAGTGTATTGCATCTTTAATGGATCTGTCTTTCCTGAATCCTTGCTGGTACTCTAAAATTTTATTCTCTATGAATTGAGTGAGTTTTTGTCTGATGAGTGCTGTTAGAATTTTGTATGTTGTACTCAGTAAAGATATTCCTCTATAGTTGTCACAGTTTGTTACTTCTCCTTTCTTAAATATTGGTATAATTCTACCTTATTTTCAATCCTCTGGCATTTCTTCTACTTAACCATATTCTATGAGATTGTAGATGCCTGTTAATAATTTGTCCCCTCCGTTTATAATTAGCTCATTTGGAATTTCATCTGGCCTAGGTGTTTTTTTTTCTGTTTTATTATTTTAATGACGTGTAATTATTCATCATAGGTTGGTATCCCTATTTCATTATCTCTCATGTCTCCTATCATTCATCTTCAGGGCTTACTTTGCAACTATATAGTTCTGATAAGTGTGTTTCCCATAATCCATTGTCAATTTTAACGACTGGTCTACATTTTTTTTTTGTTGAGCTTTTAGGTATCCAAAGAGTTTAGCGCTGTCGTTACCATTGTCTTCTAGGTCCTTTAACAACTCTCCACAGCTTTTTTGTTTTTGCAGTAATGATTTGCTACTTTCTTTTTTTTTTCTTTGTATTCATTTCGATAATGTTCGTGTTTAGATGATATCTTGTTGATATGTTCTGTTTGATTTTGATTTCGCATTCTGTATCGAACCATTCTTTCATTCTTTTTATTTCCCTCCATTCAAGCACATCTGTAGCTGAAGTCAAGATGAATTCTTTTACATTTTTCCATATTTTCATAGTGGTGCTGTCTTCGTTTATTAGCGTCGTCATTCTATTTTTTGTTTTTATTTTTAATAATACAATTATAAATGACTCTCAAAAATAGTGCGATAAATAAAGTGATTTATATAATCCAAACTTTTAAAGATAACTCTAATACGGCATGATGAAAACTTGCAAACACCATACTCATTACACACAATATACAATTTTCCATCCAACATTTTAAATATGTCCTCCTCAAGAAATGTCTGCTACATCGATATGTATGAAGATATTTTCCCTACCAAAATTATCCTAGCACAATCAAGTATACTTGCAATACACTGATATCTTCAAAATATACTTAATATACAAAATAAGACATAATTTATTATTTATAACAAATGTAAAATTTCTTTTTAGTTGTTAAATCAGCTTATCGGGGACCTGACAATGCGCTGCAGATTGTAGAGCCCGAAACTGAACGTCCAAAGTAACATAAAACCAGTTATAAGTAAATCTATATAGTAAATTTAGAAAATGAATTTATATGTGCAAACAATTCAACATTTTTACGGATTGCTGTTACAAAATATATAAAATTATCAGCTATACTTACTGTTTTATTTGAATCTCTCCATCTTGATGAAGCAAAGGAATCATTTGGATTAACAGCAACCAATTTAGCATCTTGCACCATCGGAGGAACGGCTAAAAGAATATTAAAAAATATAAAAGAATATAAATCAAGAATTCTGTTTTTACCGTTTTGTAATAAGTCCGAAGCTCTGTTCAGATTGCTAATAAAGGTTTGGTCTTCCGAATTGTCGCTTTCTTGCTTTGCGACTAATAGTACTCTATTTGCTAATCTGGCAATGGCTGACGTATTATCAACCATTTTCTGAGGTTGTCTGTTTTTAATAGCCTCTTCACATAGAAAAGTGTGCTTTTTCATTTGATCCTCTAAAAAATAAATATATTAATTTCTTTTTTTTTTCATATAATTATAATTAAGAAAACGTTAGTTACGTCAACTTACTAATAAATATTTGACTATAATTTTGCCGTATGTCTATAATCCCGTAAATATTAGTTATTCATAAAGAACAGGCAGTGTTTTAAAATTATGTTGTACAAATACACATTCTATTGCGGAAAATATACATTTTTGCTTAACTGGTGATCAAATATCAACAATTGAAGTTCTAAGTATTTTAAATAATTTTTTATTGAGTTATCAAACATATTTTGAAATCACAATTATTCACTTTTTTATTACAGTATGTTTCACAGCTATAAAAAATTACCATGCTATATTGCAATGCTAAGACATTCACTTAATATTTACATAGATTAATTGAAAACACAGATAAAATTGAATATAATATATAATATATAATATATAATATATAATATATAATATATAATATATAATATATAATATATAATATATAATATATAATATATAATATATAATATATAATATATAATATATAATATATAATATATAATATATAATATATAATATATAATATATAATATATAATATATAATATATAATATATAATATATAATTACATAGTTATTGTATGAAAGCATTGCACTCAATACAAAAACTTTTGTTATATTATCTATTGCTAGCACAAATATTCCCGGTTAAGGCTGTTTTAGCAGTTAAGGCACACTGCGATTTGAAATGGACGTATCACTTACTTTTCTACACTGCTTACGCCAGACCATCTTTACTCAGTGGCGCTGGCCGACGGGAAGTTTAATGACAACAAATGCATTATTCTTCATTAAAATTAGTTTTAACACGAACTAATTGCCGTACGTTCATGAGATTTGACGTCACGAAGGCGATAACGATAAAAAACTAAGCGCCAATGATGAGTAACACGTTTTACTATTAGATTTTAGTATTTTTTATCAATTTTGTTCAAAGTTGGAACATGCTTTTCTCGACTATTACTGGACACAGAAAGATAAAAAAATCAAAGATTACAAAAAAAAAACTCTTCTCAAGTGATAATTGGCGTAAAAAAGTTGGTTATAATAGAACGTTAAACAGTATAATCCAATTTTTCAACAGAAGTTAAAAAAAAAAAAGTAAAACCATCATTTTAAAGGCAACATAATTTCTAATAACGTGTCCAAATTTCGAGACATTTTGTCAGTAAATAACAGAGAAAACAGTGTCCCTAGGTTTTATGCACCGATAAAACAGCCTTAAACAACGTTGTCCCCGGCTAAACAAGTAAGGACATGGGTAAGTAAACGATTTATTCCACTGTATTTAAGATCATATTTAACTATTACAAGAAACACTTGTCTTAGTTGTAGAATGTCTGCCAACAGTGCCAGATGGTGTAGATAGAGGTAGTGGATTTTCTAAACGGCTATGACTCAAGCATGCACAAAGTACAAATTACGCTTCGTAATTTGTACTAACCATTTTAAAAATGTCGCGTACATACGGAAGTGGTATAGAGTACAGTCAAATTGTATTTTCGTTTCAAATGAGCTTATTTTATAGGCAACAAATTTTGTTTGTAAGTGTAAGTGAGTTAATTTTATTTCAAAATTTTAAAAGTTTTTAATTTTAGTGAAGTAGTCAGTTTTCTACAGTGGAATTCAGTTTCCTATAGAAAATCTTCTCTGCATGCTCAAAAAGTATATTGTCGCATTTCCGGTTGTTACTAACTTTGTATCTCCTTAAGCGACCTGAATAAACGGAGAGTTTTTGTTTTAATGTGTCTAGGCAGTGTTGAGCTGTGTTGTTTTCTGGATCATGTTGTGAGTGTCTTGAAGTGTTCAGAATAATTTCTTCTTTTATTTCCTTTTTGACTTTTTACTCCTCGGATGTATTCCGTAATTTGTCCAATATCCCTGCGCAATAATTCAATTTTCCGTATCAGTCGTTTTTCTCAGGGTGCAATTCTGTTTTCAGTTCTTTCGATATTAGCACCCCGTCGTGTTCTGATCTTAATGCCCAAAACATTAGCAACTGCTGTTGCTGCAGAGTAAATAAGCATTTGCAAATATTCTAATGCATGGGCCTCCACGGTATAATTGGGTAGGCCTTCAGTGTTCATAATTTGTAACAGCGCACCTAGTTTCTTACAAGAGTTTATTTTCGGTAGCGGACGTGTGTTAAGTGGGTTTGTCCCATTAAACTCTTGTACGGCACGTGCCATTTCACTTACCAGGCTATTGTGCAACTCGTTGTCCTGCTGCGTATTAACAGGTTGATTGCATGAGAGGCTCAGAAATCTGCTCATTAGGGATTTTATTAGGGGCTTGATTCACAACTGATTATGAATCTTCCGTTCGACTACGCTTCTAATGATATCGAGTCTAGTTTCTGGGATAAGATTATTTCTTATAATTAATTACCCGGTATTGATTTGCTATTCGCTGTTCAGATACTTGAATCTTTGGGTACTCCCTGCAAAATTCGACATAAAGATGTTGTCGACCTTGTAATAAATAGAAGCGTAAAATATTTTCGTTTATAGACACAGTCCATTTCAGGCGCTGGCTCGGTCATTCCGCTTGAGTGAGCGCCGGTTGATGTTCCAGCGCAGCTCCTTTAGCGAGTGCAGCTCTTGTTGTAGTTTGGCTCACTTGCGGTTGTTGTTGTTGTTGGGCTGTAGCTGAATGTATGACAGGGGCCCGCCTCGTCAACACCCTGTCATTGACGTCCCGCATGCTGTCACGTCCAGCGCCGGCTCCAGACGTGCCCTGGCAATCCCCGGGTAGCGACTCTAAACATAAATTATTAATCTCTATATTCATGGGTGTGCATTTTATACCTACTTTCAGGTATCAGTTTTATTCCACGCCACCCCCTCAATACTAAAAATACCCAGAGTATCACCCATTTGCAGGGGGGCGCACCTGATAGACGAACTGATAAAAACCTGGTTATTATTATTATCCAGATTTAGTCATACGGCTCACACTCTCTCTAAGAGGAAAATTCTGTCATCTTAGATATCTACGGTATCAAAAGGATTAAGCTCTGGTGAGGCTCTTTTCGTGTTATCAAGCCCTAGGTGGTTTGGTATGCTGGAGTATGTACCAAAAATTTTTGTACACATCTGGTTGTCGAGAGTAGTACAGCTTTCTGCACGGTCTGTTTAGACCCAGCTTTTTTATGTTTTCTAGGAGGTTCTTCGGAATGAATCTAGTGGTAGAAAGAATAATAGATATAGTCTGAGTACTTTGCATTCTCCATTGTCTCCTTGTTTGTATTTCCAAATCTCTGTACTTGGCGATCTTTTCGTTATACTTAATACGCAGGTTATTGTTGTTAGGTATCGCCACATCGATTAGTGTTGTTTGTCTCTTTAGTTTATTAACTAGCACATGATCTTGTCTATTATGTGCTAAAGTTTCGACTTTGAGCACAGTGCGATCCCAGTATAGCTTGTAGGTGTAATTCTCAAGCATACTTTCAGGAACGTATTGATAATATGTCATGCCGTTCTTTATATTCAGTTGCAGAAAATGTCTGACAGCCTCCAGTAAGATGTTGAATGGTTTCTTCTCTTCCTTCTAAATACCGTGGTAATGTCGTTCTTTCTACTGCACTTCGAGGATAGTGTTTTTGTGCCTTTGTGAGGTGTGTTCGTTCTTTTCGCTGAAAAGTATCAATATACGTTTTAGTCCACTAATAATACCCAATGAGTAGCTAAGCGTGGAAAATGCGTATGTTTAATGCCTTAAACTAATTTTTACTATTAAGATCTGAACGCAGTAGCTATTTTACCCTTCGTATGAACTTTGAAGTTAATCCGATTTTCATTTCTTTATTGTCAATTTTTTGCGCTTGCTTTACTTGTAAACATTTATACATGGCATTTTCACCCATAGCCTCGATGTTTTGACCATTTTGCATATCCAATCCTCCAAGCTGAACTTTTCTCTTGACTATATTTAGTACATATGTCTAGCTCAAAGTGCACACTGATATCATTTGAGAAAGTTTCTACTGTTTTTAGCATTTGATCTAAGTGATTTTGAGTGGAAACCACTAGATTCAAATCATCTATATACAACAGATGATTAAGCTTCGTGGTTACATACAGTATTGCTGTTTTTAATGCTAAAACCTGAGTCAGCGGAGTTAAACAGCTGGGATAGTGGGTTCACCGCTAGACAAAACCACAATGGACTTAGCGAGTCTCCTTGGAATAGGCCGCGGTTAATTGTGATATTTTCCGTTTCGATATTGTTTTCACCAGGATTTGGAGGTGAATTTTAGTCTTGTAATCTGTCTTAATAAATTCGAATGTAATTAAAGTCGAGGAGTAAAATATAGTTTTATTAACATCTACTGAATTAGTACACTATAGTTGTTGTTAAGGTAAACATTTATGATAGACTGCGTTCTAAACTAGTCCCGAAACTATAAGCTATATATTACGATCTCACTAAAATGCTAGAACAAAAACCTTTGACTTTTGAAAACTGGCAAATATAATTTGAACCAAGGAAATGATTGCAGGCATTTCCTCAATAAATATTAGGCAATCTATAGTTTGCAGGAAAATGAACAAACTGTAATTAAGCTACTAATCGATATGTTTCACAATTATATACGGTGAAACTATACAAATTCAGGAAATTAAGATTAATATAAGATTATAAATTAATGAACTACATCACAACCCTTTATAACATCATAATATTAATTTACTTGGTTTTTGAAATATCTCACCTGAATAAGCGCTACCTATAACTTGAATATTTAGAACTTATGATTTAGACATATTATCGAATTCAGATATATTTATTAAGTAAAACTGATCTAGGTAGGATTGCCTGAAAGTTTTACGTACATTTGGTTGTGAGATCGTATGTATTCGAGGCGCTGGATGAGGTTGGATGCAGGAACCTTGATGCCTTTGTTTTTTAGCTCTCTTGGCATTCCGAAGATATCTGACTACCTTTCACATCATTACAATCAACATAACACTGAATATAGCCATTTGTCCTGTGGTTAAATGCGGAATCCACTGATGGTTAGCAATGGTTTTCCACATGTGTTCGGATATGTATTGGTCCAACTGCTCTGCCTCAAGTACTATATTTGGCAACTCACCTCCCCGAATGTCTATATTATGTATGGGAATATTGATCTGTTTTATTATCGGCCTCTGCATAAACTCTTCAATGAGGCTGACGGGAGTCTTTAAGTAACTTCGAATTGCTATTTTCAATCCATTACTGGATGTGAGTAATGTTATGTTCCGGGTCTGAGCAACGCATTTTGCTGACAGCTTTATAAAACTCATTCAGATAAAGCACCATCGCACATTATTAAATTTATAGCGTATGGCGGAATAACTATCCAGATGTTCGGTGTGCTCATTTTCAACCAACTGACTTCCTTTATCATGTCTCTACTATTTTGCAGGTGGTGTTGGGAGTTCTATCATATAATTCATTTAAGATACAGTTCGGCTTATGATCCATATTAATGATTGCAATAGGTGAACATGCCAACTCTCCTTTTAATCTCCGTTTAATTCTATACACCTTTCTTTATCTTTATATGTCAGTTTTCAAAATAGTGTAAATTATTATAATCTACTGCAAATAGATTCCTTTGGACTAACAACGAGCGAACACACCACTTGTCACTTTCAGTAGGTATTATCTAGTGTTGTTAATTATTAGCCAATAATGAGAATATGGACGATGTCTCCTTCTTCATCTTGTAGAACCGTATTTATTATTGGCTGCCTTCTTATATCTCCTCATTGTGGAAGGAACTTTGTAGCATTCAACATAATTGACTCTATTTGTCCCGTTTTTATAATATCTATGAAGTGTCTATGATTGTAATGAAGGTTTAATATTTTTTCGTATGTGTTCATATATTCTCTTGTATATTCCATTGCAAGGTCATAGGCCGCTTCCACTTTCCGTCGAATGAAGTCTTTTCATAATGTACCAGATCTATTTGAGACATCGCTTAGGTCTTTAGACATTTCCTTGGTTCCTTTTATCAGTGCTTCTCGGAATCTAGTTAAATGTCCATTTATTCTTTCTTCTGTAGAATTAGTCGAAGCTATCGTTTGTAACATCATCTTCGTCTGATCTTTTGAATTTTTTCATATTTCCTTCTGATTTTCATCCAAGGAATCGATGTCTCTGTATACTTCATCATTTACTCAAAAAATGATGTGAGGACATTCCTAGAAGTCCTCTTTTCGGCCTTCTTTTAACTTTCAGATCCAATCCTCTATTTATCTTTTTGCCCGTTCTTGTTCTTCTTTAAGCTGACTCGATAGTGACTCACAATTTATGATACTGCTTGCCTTATACATATCTTCCAGAGATCCTGCCATTGAATCTATCGTACGATCACCATCTAAAATTATTTTCTTTTCTATATGAATTTTGTACAAGTCTGCGTTTGACGGTTTCAAAAATACTAAAAATAGTATACCTACAAACATAAATTTTTCCACATATTACGTGTACTATTTGTCTTTCGTGAGGTAGGCTCTCGTACTATTAGTATCAGCTTGTCTATAGGCTTCAGGCTCCGGGATATATTTCGATTATCTTCACTAGTGGCCCTTTACCAAGCGAAGTATCGTCCTCCTCAATTATTACGACTTCTTCTTTTTCTAGGTTAGTGACGGGTTTTTGCCACGTATATCGCTGTTGTAGATTTGACAAGTAGTCATGTCTCCAACTGTTCAAAAAATCTCTTTTTACCTTTTCTAACTGCCTCCACCATTGTGGCATATTCGTATAGGTGCTCAACTCTTCCTCCCTCTTTTGTGAAATAAGTTCTCTCCCAATTAGGAAGTGTCCTGTGGTTATTATTACTCTGTTCTCTGCATTTTTCGTATCAACGCATAAAGGTCAGGAGTTCATGCATGCCTCTATTTGAGGTAGCACTGTGCTTAGCTCTTCATATGTTAACGCTCTATCCCCAATTATTCCCTTAAAATTATATTTCATAATTTTCACAGCGCTTTCCCACAAACCTCCGAAATGTGGCCGATACGCTGGTATGAAGTCTCAATGCGTTCCTAATGCGTGTCTGTTAATGATGCCTTCACCTTCTCATTATTCTGGAATCACAGGTTTGCTGCTCCAACAAAGCTTGTTCCATTGTCACTGTATATGTGGCTTGACTGTTCTCTTCATGCAGTAAATCTTTTAAATGCAGATACAAGTGCATCTAAAGTCATATCGCTTACAACTATGAGGTGTACAGCTTTTCTGACTAGGCATAAAAATATTGCTATATCCCTTTATAGCTCTTTTACCTTCTTCTTTTGCTTGTTCTTATTTTGATAATTATAACAGCCTGTTTTATAATTAGTTGATGTTTGTAGGATTTTAACATTCGTATAGTCAAATTTGTGACCTGTATTGATAGAGTGTTCGACAACAGTTTTCGCTGTTTCTGGAAATGTATTATATTACTAAAACACAAAGTGTAATAAATTACAAAACAGATACGAATCAGCTAAGCAGCATCTACAGCAATATTCTGCAATTTATTTAAATCAATATTAATTTACGATATACCTGCTACCTTATTTTTTATATATAAAAAAATTTCAGAAAAATCGTCTAATCCACTATACACTTTTTGTTGTTTTATGTGTATGTTAACTTATCTTAACTTATTTTATTATTAGGTCTGATTATTATCTTCTTCCTGTATAACTGTGGTTATCTGGAGACTTACATCTTCGGTTATGTTCTCTTTATCTTCAAGTCTTTTACAATACTGGCATTGTCGTTTCAAACAGGGTCGCCTAGAAAGAATATCGGCATTTTTATGGAGACGCCCTTTTCTATGTACTACGTCGAAGTTATACTGTTGGAGTCTCTCTATCCACCGAGCCACTTGTCCCTCTGGCTTCTTAAAATTCATTAGTCACTGTAAAGCGCTATGGTCAGTTCTCACTATAAAATTTCTGTTATAAAGAAAAGTATGAAAATGTTTTAGGGCTTTTATAATAGCTAGGAGCCCTTTTCTGGTGACACAATAATTCTTTTCAGCCTTTCCCATTGTTTTACTAAAATATGCAATAACTTTTTCTTCGCCTTCCTGTTCTTGTGATAATACTGCGCCAATACCATGCTGAGATGCGTCACAATCCAACAGAAATTTGCCATCTCGTGGATATGTTAGAATTGGTGCTGTTGTAAGTCGTTTTTTTTTTAATCTATGAAAGCATTTTGACAATCCGGTGTCCAGTCAAATTCAATGTTGTTTTCGGTTAGTCGATAAAGGGACTTAGCTATGAGGCAAAAATCTTTAATACATTTTCGGTAATATGAACAGAGTCCAAGAAAACTTCTAATTTCCTTTTTATTTCCTGGTTTAGGCCAATCTTTAATAACTGAAATCTTCTCTGGATCAGTTTTAATTCCTTCTACTGAAACGATATGTCCTAAATAGTATGCCTCTCTTTGAAATAGTGAACATTTCTTATAATTTAACTTTAAATTGGCATTTCTCAATCTATCAAATAACTCGCTTAAGTTTTTCAGATGTTCATCAAACGTTTTGGACATAATCATTATATCATCAAGATATACTAGACACGTTTTCCAGGTAAGTCCTCTTAAAACCATCTCCATTAGACGTTCAAACGTAGCTGGAGCATTACACAGACTAAAGGTTAGAACCTGAAACCTGTATAGACCACGGCCAGTTGAAAAAGTTGTTTTGTCTCGATCATCAGAATGTACTTATACTTGCCAGTAGCCACTTTTTAAATCTAGGGTAGAAAACCATTTAGAACCTGATAAAAGTGTTTAGTGTATGATCTATTCGTGGCAACGGATAACTGTCTTTTTGTGTAACCTGGTTTAATCTTCTATAGTCTACACAAAAGCGAGTAGATCCATCTTTCTTAGTTACTAAGACTACTGGTACTCCCTGTAGATTTCTCGGATTCAAAAATGTCATAGTTTTCATTAATAAATTCGTTAATTTTGTTGAATTCTTTAGTTGTTTCACTAGAGCAACTGGGTTACTGGAAGTTGTATTCTTTTTCAAATATTTTTCGCACTTACTTATTTATTTTTATTGGTGTACAGAATGCTATTTGTTGTTCTTTCTTAAATTTAAAAGGCTTTTTAGACAAATTAGCAACCCTTACTCGAATCATCTCATCTAAATTAATGAGGCACCTGGCTATCAAAATTCCATCACTAACTAATCACATCGCTTTCTTAACGCCGAAATGTAGACCTGCAGGTTTTTTACTCAGTCTAGCCAGGAGGATACTTTCAGAATTTTGAGGAATTTCGGTATCCTCGCTCACTATAGCTCTTACTTGAGGTACCGATTCTTCTAAATTAAGGACAATTTCTTCATTTTCAATTAACAAAATCTTATTTTGAAGATCTATGATAAATTTGTTCTGCATAATATCCATCCCAAGAACGCATTCGTCTTTAATATCGGCTACAAGGAAAATCTGTTTTATCACGGTGTTACCAATCTGTATGGTTGCCGTTATCTCTCCATGAATTGGAATAGTGTGGCATAAAGCTGTTTCAAGAACTAAATTTGTTTTAGTGGGTTGTAGTTTCTCATTCAGAAATCCGGTTCGAATAAAGGATCTGGTTGTACCGGTATCAATAATAAAGGTGTATTTTTGATTCTCAACGTAGCCCTTAAGTAATAAATTCTGTTCATTTTTATGTAAGGTGTAAGTGCGAATTTGGGGGCTTTTATTAGCTACAGCCGACGCCCGCCCCTTAGTGTCGTTTCCCTGGCTATTGTTTGCGTATCTAAGGTCAGTTGTGGGAGATCGATTTTTTTAGAGATTTAGAGATTTTTTAGATATTTTAAATACTCTACTAGTACATAGTACTAGTAGAGTATTTCTACTAGTACTATGTGATGGGCTTCTGGGTGTCGATCTAGACGACCTTCTAGCCTCATTCTTTGGATGTTCTCTCCTTGTTTGGGATCGGCTTCTGCAATTGTTTTGAAAATGTCATATTCTCCCGCAATTAAAACATCTTCTGTTTTATTTCGAGGTTTTTGTTGAAGATTTTGCAGTATGTTTAAAATTTGGGATAAAATAGGCTGTTGTTTATCTGCGGTTGTGATTTCTTCATTTTCTTGAAATCTTAATTCTCTTAATTTTGGACGAGATCTGGAAATGCTTTTTGCCGCTTCGTACTCCTGGGCTTAGACTAGTACTCCATTTAGCGATTTGTGATGTTGTAATCGGAGAGCTTGTTGCATTTCAACATCTGTGTGTGTGTCGTGTGTGTCGTGGGTGTCGTCGTGGGTGTCGTCGTGGGTGTCGTCGTGGGTGTCGTCGTGTGTGTGTGTATGTGTGTGTGTCGTCGTGTGTGTGTGTGTATGTGTGTGTGTATGTGTGTGTGTGTATGTGTGTGTTTGTGCTTGTGTCTGTGTTTGTGTTTGTGTTTGTGTGTGTATGTGTATGTGTTTGTGTGTGTATGTGTATGTGTTTGTGTGTGTGTGTGTGTGTGTGTGTGTGTGTGTGTGTGTGTGTGTGTGTGTGTGTGTGTGTGTGTGTGTGTGTGTGTGTGTGTGTGTGTGTGTGTCTGTGTTTGTGTTTGTGTTTGTATGTGTATGTGTTTGTGTTTGTGTGTGTATGTGTATGTGTATGTGTATGTGTGCTAGGCTTGTGTAGTTCATGAGCGAACTAGTTCAAAGATCCGGCTCCAAACCCTGAACTAAATGAACTAGTTCGTCAGAGCTGGCTTAAACCGTTCACTCACTCCGCTGAGCCGTTTATTTCTCGGAGTCGAAGCTTCGCGTTTCGTTTGTTCATAGGTCAGGAGCGGTTCAGTTCAAATCTTCCGAGTTCAGACGCGACGAACGAAATAAGTGAGCTGGTTAACTGAGCGGGTAGCGGGTAGGACGGAAGAACATGAAAAGAACTAACCATTTAGGAACTAATATGTGGACATGTGGACGATTAGTAGAAGCACGAGTAGAAGTGGGTGAGCGCTGAAACTGCTGAGAAATCATTTAGTTGAGATTATAATTTCAAGTTTGTGGTGCGTTTTATTTTTATTATATAGATAATTTAGTTCACTTTACCGTGAGGGTGAGCTGATAACTGGTGATATATTTATGTAAGTAAAAATTGTTTTAGTGTATTATAATTGTGTAGAATAATATTATGTATAATAACAATAATAATAATATGTACAATAGAATCATTATTTTATGTTTATTAATTATTAATTTTTGTATATAATAATTAATTATTGTATGTAATAATAATTGTATGTTTATATAGTACCTATACTTGTGTATAATAATAATTGTGTACAATTATTGTAAGAATTTAATTAAGTCTTTTTTTATTTCAGATTTAAAAAAATACTATGAGTTCGAAAAGAAAATACAGTGCTCTTTGGGACTATTTTACGGAACATGGAGACAAAAGAGCCAAATGCAATTACTGCTCCCAATCAATTAGCATTGCTAATGGTTTAAATGGAAACTTAAATCGCCATATGAAAAGTAAGCACCCCATAGTCTTAACATCAGTGGAACCTTCTAAGTCTGAACTTATACCTGAAATCCATGTAATGAATAGTGAAGATATTTCTGGTCACACGTCATCTTCCTCAAGTACCAAAGCAGGATCTCAAACCAGAATAACAAATTTTGTTCGAAAGCCGCCATCAATACATAAAATAGAACAAATCGATAAACAAGTTATCAAAATGATCGCTAAAGGGCATCATGCATTAAGAATGGTCGAAGAAACAGAATTTAAAGAATTAATTAAAATGGTATCTCATTGTCCAAATTATCAATTACCATCTAGGAAAAAATTGTCTGAAAATTTGCTCATAAAAACACATCAGCAAATAGCAGAAGAATTACAAATAAAGTTAAATAACGCACAAGCCGTGTGCCTTACTACTGATTCATGGACATCCCGCTCTAATGAAAGTTACATTGCTGTAACAGCTCATTATATTGACGAACAATCAAAGCTTTGTTCTTCTACGTTAGGCTGCATCCAATATAATGAAAGACATACTGCTGAAAACGTGTTAGATTTCCTGAAAAACGTATTGCAAGAATGGCAAATTTCTCAAAAAATAGCTGATGTTGTAAGTGATAATGCGTCAAATATTTTATTAACTGTTAAAATGGGCAATTGGACATTGGTTGGGTGCTTTGCACATTCATTAAATTTGGTTGTTCAGAAAGCAAAACGGACAATATCAGATACTCTTGCAAAGGTGAAATCTATTGTAGAATATTTTAAAAGAAGCACTCAGGGACTTCGTAAATTACAAAACGCCCAAAGACAAATGAACTTACCACTTTTAAAATTGAAACAAGAGGTTTCAACTCGTTGGAATTCTTCATTTGAAATGTTAGAGCGCATATTTAAAATAAAAGATGCTATTATTACAACTACAGCCCTTTTGCGGAACGACCTTTCCATGCAGCAAGACGACTGGGACATTATAGAACAAGTACTACCACTCCTGCAACCATTTTATGAAGTAACAACAGAACTTTGTTCCGAAAAAAATGTAACATTATCAAAAGTTATTGTGTTTTGTAAAATTATTGATAAATTTTTATCAAAAAGTTCTACAGACAATCCTAAAGTGACCGCATTATTAGATGTTTTAAAAGAGGAAATGAGAAATTGATTTCAAAATATAGAAGATAATGAGCTTTTTGCAGAGTGTACTATTTTGGACCCAAGGTTTAGAAATCGAGGTTTTACAAATGTCAAAGCTTATGAGAAGGCATTACAGGGACTTCGAAATAAACTTGCGGTTGTATTTTTACCGGAAGTTAATCAAGAAAGGCCTACAAACAATATAAACATAAATATTATAGTCAGTGAAGACAGAAACCAGCAGAAGAGCATTTGGGATGACTATGATGAGGAAACTATAAAAATCATTAGACCAGAAAATAAACAAATGGCTGGCATTATAGAGTTGGACAAATATTTAGGTGAGAACTATCTAGATAGAAAAAGCAATCCACTAGAATGGTGGGATCAAAGAAAAAAGGTTTATCCAAATTTATACTCGTTAATTTTAAATCGATTTTGTGTCGTCGCAACTTCTGTGCCATGTGAACGGATTTTTCCTGGCACAGGTCAAATAATAAATGAACGTAGAACTCTTTTAAAATCGAGTAAAGTTTCTAAATTAATATTTTTACATACAAATATGTAAACTAAGTCATTTAAATCTATTTTATAATGTATTAATTTTAGTTACTTTCTTATAAATTGTGTTAGAGTACTGGTTTTATTTTTTTACATAAATTTAAACTAATTAATTTGTCCTTTATTTTCTTATTATTGATTTTTACCACATTCTTAAAAAAACAATAATAAATTTTGTAATCAAATATTTATAATTCTAATATAAATTAAAATCGGCGTTATCAAAAATAAACTTATGTACAAAAGATAAAATAATCTTACATTTTGCTCATGAGTAAATAAATCTCTCATGCTTAGTAACTCTTTGAGTTAATGAACTAGTGAACTAAAAGAGCGACCTAGTTCACTTCTCACATTTGAACTAAACTGAGCGCTCTTTATGATGAACTATTATGCCCAAGCCTAATGTGTGTGTTTGTGTGTATGTGTGTGTTTGTGTGTATGTGTGTGTGTGTTTGTGTGTATGTGTGTGTTTGTGTGTATGTGTGTGTTTGTGTGTATGTGTGTGTTTGTGTGTATGTATGTGTTTGTGTGTATGTGTGTGTTTGTGTGTATGTGTGTGTTTGTGTGTATGTGTGTGTTTGTGTGTATGTGTTTGTGTGTATGTGTTTGTGCGTGCGTGCGTGCGTGCGTGCGTGCGTGTGTGGTGTGTGGTGTGTGTGTGTGTGTGTGTGTGTGTGTGTGTGTGTGTGTGTGTGTGTGTGTGTGTGTGTGTGTGTGTATGTGTTTGTGCGTGCGTGCGTGCGTGCGTGCGTGCGTGCGTGCGTGCGTGCGTGCGTGTGTGGTGTGTGTGTGTGTGTGTGTGTGGTGTGTGTGTGTGTGTGTGTGTGTGTGTGTGTGTGTGTGTGTGTGTGTGTGTGTGTGTGTGTGTGTGTGTGTGTGTGTGTGTGTGTGTGTGTGTGTGTGTGTGTGTGTGTGTGTGTGTGTGTGTGTGTGTGTGTGTGTGTGTGTGTGTGTGTGTGTGTGTGTGTGTGTGTGTGTGTGTGTGTGTGTGTGTGTGTGTGTGTGTGTGTGTGTGTGTGTGTGTGTGTGTGTGTGTGTGTGTGTGTGTGTGTGTGTGTGTGTGTGTGTGTGTGTGTGTGTGTGTGTGTGTGTGTGTGTGTGTGTGTGTGTGTGTGTGTGTGTGTGTGTGTGTGTGTGTGTGTGTGTGTGTGTGTGTGTGTGTGTGTGTGTGTGTGTGTGTGTGTGTGTGTGTGTGTGTGTGTGTGTGTGTGTGTGTGTGTGTGTGTGTGTGTGTGTGTGTGTGTGTGTGTGTGTGTGTGTGTGTGTGTGTGTGTGTGTGTGTGTGTGTGTGTGTGTGTGTGTGTGTGTGTGTGTGTGTGTGTGTGTGTGTGTGTGTGTGTGTGTGTGTGTGTGTGTGTGTGTGTGTGTGTGTGTGTGTGTGTGTGTGTGTGTGTGTGTGTGTGTGTGTGTGTGTGTGTGTGTGTGTGTGTGTGTGTGTGTGTGTGTGTGTGTGTGTGTGTGTGTGTGTGTGTGTGTGTGTGTGTGTGTGTGTGTGTGTGTGTGTGTGTGTGTGTGTGTGTGTGTGTGTGTGTGTGTGTGTGTGTGTGTGTGTGTGTGTGTGTGTGTGTGTGTGTGTGTGTGTGTGTGTGTGTGTGTGTGTGTGTGTGTGTGTGTGTGTGTGTGTGTGTGTGTGTGTGTGTGTGTGTGTGTGTGTGTGTGTGTGTGTGTGTGTGTGTGTGTGTGTGTGTGTGTGTGTGTGTGTGTGTGTGTGTGTGTGTGTGTGTGTGTGTGTGTGTGTGTGTGTGTGTGTGTGTGTGTGTGTGTGTGTGTGTGTGTGTGTGTGTGTGTGTGTGTGTGTGTGGTGTGTGTGTGTGTGTGTGTGTGTGTGTGTGTGTGTGTGTGTGTGTGTGTGTGTGTGTGTGTGTGTGTGTGTGTGTGTGTGTGTGTGTGTGTGTGTGTGTGTGTGTGTGTGTGTGTGTGTGTGTGTGTGTGGTGTGTGTGTGTGTGTGTGTGTGTGTGTGTGTGTGTGTGTGTGTGTGTGTGTGTGTGTGTGTGTGTGTGTGTGTGTGTGTGTGTGTGTGTGTGTGTGTGTGTGTGTGTGTGTGTGTGTGTGTGTGTGTGTGTGTGTGTGTGTGTGTGTGTGTGTGTGTGTGTGTGTGTGTGTGTGTGTGTGTGTGTGTGTGTGTGTGTGTGTGTGTGTGTGTGTGTGTGTGTGTGTGTGTGTGTGTGTGTGTGTGTGTGTGTGTGTGTGTGTGTGTGTGTGTGTGTGTGTGTGTGTGTGTGTGTGTGTGTGTGTGTGTGTGTGTGTGTGTGTGTGTGTGTGTGTGTGTGTGTGTGTGTGTGTGTGTGTGTGTGTGTGTGTGTGTGTGTGTGTGTGTGTGTGTGTGTGTGTGTGTGTGTGTGTGTGTGTGTGTGTGTGTGTGTGTGTGTGTGTGTGTGTGTGTGTGTGTGTGTGTGTGTGTGTGTGTGTGTGGTGTGTGTGTGTGTGTGTGTGTGTGTGTGTGTGTGTGTGTGTGTGTGTGTGTGTGTGTGTGTGTGTGTGTGTGTGTGTGTGTGTGTGTGTGTGTGTGTGTGTGTGTGTGTGTGTGTGTGTGTGTGTGTGTGTGTGTGTGTGTGTGTGTGTGTGTGTGTGTGTGTGTGTGTGTGTGTGTGTGTGTGTGTGTGTGTGTGTGTGTGTGTGTGTGTGTGTGTGTGTGTGTGTGTGTGTGTGTGTGTGTGTGTGTGTGTGTGTGTGTGTGTGTGTGTGTGTGTGTGTGTGTGTGTGTGTGTGTGTGTGTGTGTGTGTGTGTGTGTGTGTGTGTGTGTGTGTGTGTGTGTGTGTGTGTGTGTGTGTGTGTGTGTGTGTGTGTGTGTGTGTGTGTGTGTGTGTGTGTGTGTGTGTGTGTGTGTGTGTGTGTGTGTGTGTGTGTGTGTGTGTGTGTGTGTGTGTGTGTGTGTGTGTGTGTGTGTGTGTGTGTGTGTGTGTGTGTGTGTGTGTGTGTGTGTGTGTGTGTGTGTGTGTGTGTGTGTGTGTGTGTGTGTGTGTGTGTGTGTGTGTGTGTGTGTGTGTGTGTGTGTGTGTGTGTGTGTGTGTGTGTGTGTGTGTGTTTTATGGCACTGTATTAGCCAGAACAAATGTGTAAAACTTGCTTCAGGTTGCATAAGGAAAATGCTTCAGGTAAGTATTAACTTTCACATAATGCGTATATTACATTATCTTATATTTAATGAACAACACATATTATTGTAGATAATACTCAATATTATATTAATGGTTATCCTTATAATGTAACTGTATTTTTTTTTCTCATTATTTTATATATTTTTTTATATATATTTTTTTTATATTAATTTTATTACGTTTTTTTTTTAACTATATTGTTTGCTTTTTAATTAATTTTTTTTCCTATCATATAAATTTGTTAGTTATCATAAAGGAGATTTAGAAGGAGTGCTAATTTGCCGAATGGTCGTCTCGACGGGGTTTTATAACACGGGGGAGGGGACCCCTGGAATGGGTACAAAAGAGTAGGATTTATGTTAGTGTGCTTATAATTTAAATTTACATTTAATCGTTTGTTCATAAATAACCTCATATACTCGTATATCTTCAGTTGCAAGTAAGTTCGACAAGTTAAAAAGTGTGTCTATTTTTAATTTATATAGATTATTAAGTAGTGTAGAGAGCTCTTGTTGAATAGACGGGCATTCTAATATAATACGTTCTAAACTACCATGTGTTCCTCATCCGCAATAATCTTCGTTATGGATACCTAAACGGTGTTATTCCTGATACATTGCATGGTTACTTCTGATTCGTGAAATTGTTTTTATAAAATTTCTATTTTGTACATCAAAAAACCATGGTTTTGTGTTTAGTTTTGGAAGCAACAATTTAAACTTTTTCCCAGAGTTGTCTTTTTCGTATTTTTCTTGTCATTTAGTTTTCATAGTTATTTTCATTTGGCTTACGTGATCGTTCAAAGCTAGCTTCATGTTAATCATCTCCCCTTCTGCAGTAGCTCATTTTGCTAATCTATCTGCTATCTCATTATATTCTATCCCACAATGACTTTTCACCCAGGATAACGTAATTATCTTTCCATTTTTATTCAATTTTGTAAGTACAGTAAAACCTCGATATAACGGACCTCTATTTTAACGGACTTCGGATATAACGGACACAAAATCCGGTCAAAAGTAAAAATAAAAACTTACTGTTAATATTATACATGGTTAACATGTTGCATGCTAATCACGCCTATGAGCGTCAAGATATCGATTCAGTCATATGCTGATGACGCACATGTGAGTTTTCAAGATACCTATGTTTTGTATTGTCTAGCATAAATATCCTTGTGTATAAAAGTTTACTTTTTGGAAAAGTTTGTAGAGAAAAATATCTGTTAACCTATTTATCAAGCAGTTCTCAAAAACATTTTCTACCTTTCCTTCTTCTACCAATAGTTCCATAGTTCCCGTTCTTATGACTGAAGTAATTTAGGTATTCTCGGTTTACTTTTTTTATTAGCTTGTCGTTTATATGAAGCTGTTCCAGAAGTGACAGGTTGGTCCTGTGTTTTGTCCAGAATACTTCCTCCACAAAAGCGCAGACCGGCCACGGCATTTTTATATACATAATGACAAATACTCTGTCTATGTCCTTTAAAATTTCTTTTTCTCCTTTTAGAATGTTTCGATTTGCTTCGTAAATTGGGGTTAAAAAATAATATTGTTTCTGGTAAAATTATTAAAAAAAAGCAGTAGAAATTTCAAGTGAACTAAGCATTGATATGAAGGCTTCTAGTTCTTCTAGGCTTGAGAAATTTTGAAAGCGACAAAATAGTTGCTTCAAATTTGTATATGACAAAACAGCTGCTGAAAATTACTTAGTGGTTTCTGATTGAAAGGAAAAACTGCTCAATTTATTGAAGCGATACTCACGGCTAGATATTTTAACGCAGATGAGTCGGGATTATTTTTATTTCGACGAAAGCATTATCTAACATAACTTATGCCCTAAGAGAAGAAATAAGCACTGCAAGTAAGGCTTCCAAAGATGGACTCACAATAATTCTGTTTTGCACCAACACTATAAAAATAAAAAACAAAGAAAAGCCACCGGTAATCAAAAAAGAAAATCTTTTCTCCAAGTACAAAAACTAATTCATAAAATTATTTAAATTTAGATTCTGTATTAACTTTATTTTGCCATACCAAATTTATTAAATGAATATATTTTCTAAATTTAAATTAACCTTATTCTATTTTTTGCTATTTGACTTTTTTATTTTGGATTTATATTATTAGAAAAGATAATGTTGATTATCACAGTCAACAACCGAAATCCGTATCTATCTATTACAATAATTATTGTATTATTTTATTTATTTGTTAAAACCTATTACAGAATTCCGTACCTCCATAATAGGTTGCCATGCTTTTTAGTTGTCAAACTATCAAACTATTGACGTTTGTTAAAATAAATGCAAATAATAATTCACATTGTAAAAGATCGAAGATTCGTGTGGTAAAATGAATGCAAATAATTCAAACTGTAAAAGATAAATATAGTACTGATCAATTATATAATATATTAAATAATAATTCATCTAGTGAAGATGAATTCAGTGAATCCAATAATAGTGTAGTTCTGTCAGATGAAGACACAGGTATGTTTATTATAAAGTACAGATATGATTCCAATACGAGATTTGAGAAATGAATTCAAAATTATATCATAACTTCATTTGTATACATGTTTTGAAATGTTTATTTCTAATTTAAATCTTTTAGAATATTATCAACAGAATTATTTTGCAGCATTATATTTTCTTGTACAATTGCTTTTTTTTAGATTTTGAAGAAGAAAACGATTATTCTGGATTGGTTGAAGCGTTACATGGAAATGCAGATAGGAATGAAAATATACAGGAGGAGCCAAATTTAAGTGAGGATTCGTGGAAAGACGATCCTATTGGAATGCAAAATTTTAATTTTACCAAATCTTCTGGGTTATTAGTAGATATTCCAGGGATTGGTCTTCCATATGATTTTCTTTGCCTTCTTGTAGAAGATATTTTTTTGAGATGATAGTGCAGGAAACAAATGTTTATGCCGAATCGTTATTTTTATCCGGTGTTGCAGAACATTCACGTATAACTCAATGGAAGCCTGTGTCTGTTAACGAACTTAAAACATTTTTTGGACTTACATTGCATATGGGAACATGGAAAACCAATAGATTCCAGGACTACTGGAATACCGATCCTCTTTTTCAATTGAAATGTTTCCATAATAATATGAGCCGAGATCGTTACTTGCTTATTTTGAGATGTCTACATTTTGCCCGAAATCCAGAAGAGGGTACAATAGAAGATAAAATCTATAAAATTAAACCACTTTTAAATTACTTCAATAGTATAATGGCTGAAATATATCAACCAGGAAAAAATCTATCCCTTGATGAAAGTATGGTGTTGTGGCGTGGTAGATTATCTTTTCGAATATAGATGAAAAGCAAACGTCACAAATACGGACTTAAATTGTATGTGTTGACAGAACCCAACGGCTTAGCGCTTCGTATGAAATTATATACATGACGTTATGACTCTGCAGGTGGAAAAGGCCACTCTGAAAAAGTAGTTTTAGAACTAATGCGAGATAAACTTAACGTTGGGCATTCTCTTTTTATAGATAATTTTTATGGAAGTGTTGATTTAGCAAAAACGCTTTTACAAAACAATACTTTCTGCACAGGAACTTTAATTTCCAAGAGAAAAGGTAACCCTAAAAAAGTTTTAGAAGCTAATGGCATTTTAGTAGGAAAGTGGAGAGATAAAAGAGAAGTTATGTACATATCCACTGAATTTAAAAATGATCTTATCGAAACTGAAAACAAAAGAAACCAAATAAAAATAAAACTCCTACCTATATCCAAATATAATGAGTTTATGAGTGGTGTTGATCGCAAAGATCAAATGCTCGCTTACTATCCATGTGAGCGAAAGACGCTCAGATGGTATAAAAAAAATAGGTATTCACATATTTCAAGTTTTGTTGTTAAATTCCTATTATTTGTACAAAAGTTATACTCCGTACACTGGTAGAAAAATTAATTTATATGAATATCGTTTAGAAATTATCAGACATTTAAAAAATTCTGAAACAATATTGGTTACTCCAGTGTACAAACAACAACAAACAACAGAGAAGCACAACATTTCAAAAATTTTAAATGTTGATACTAAAGGTCGGATAAAGAGAAAAAAATGTAAGGTATGTTCACAGAATAATTTAAGAAAAGACACGATATTTGAGTGCAGCTTCTGTCCTGAAAAACCTGGCCTTTGTGTTGGAAATTGTTTTGTACAGTATCATAATGATAATAATTTGTAATTATTAATATGTATTATTATTGTAATATGTTTTCTATTAATATTTCCAGTAAATGTTTCTTTTGACAATAATGACTTTCTGCAATTTAAAAATCAAAGACGCACATGTGAGTCACTTAGCATATGGATGAAACATTAATGATCTAGTGCTGGCGACGCCTATGAGCGTCACGCGTTAAAAAAGACAAAATTTAGCAAAACCTTTATAAATGTATTCTGCCAACAAGAAACCAATTGCAGTTATAACGATTTACAAAAAAAATACTCTCAGCACCTAGCAGTAGCCTATCGTTAGGCTTTAAGCATACAACGTGTTAACCCGTCCCATACCACTGTATTTTACAAATAATTTCAATAAATTTACCATAAGAGGACACATTTTTAATAGTAATATGTATATATTTTTTGCTGAAAAATAAATAAATAAAGCATTTGTAAGAAAAATAATATTTTATCATAAACATAATATAATGTATCTACACACATGAGATATAAATTTACACATTTGTAGGAAAGATACAGAAAGTGGCTAGAAGTAGATGAAGGTGACCGTGAGTATAACATCGTGACTAAAAGTGAAATAGCAGTTGAAGTTATGAATCTAAAAAATGAGGATAGAAGTAAAGATAAAGATAGCAAAAAAAAAACGACAAAACAATACTGCTAAAAATGAAGATATCAGAGGTAAGATCGCATCTCGACGATCTAATAACATTTATTAATTATTCATCAGATAACGAAGTTCAACTGTATTCTACGCATTTTCGTAATTTTTAGAGTCTTAATCATAAAAAACAGCAAACATGAAAAGTGCAAACGAAACTTGATTCCTTTTTATATTATATTCGATTGATATTCGATATCAATAATTCACGACGAATGGTCGAAGACAATGACAATTAAATAGAATTGTAGCGCAGTGTTTTTTGACTTAAAAAAAATTAATACATGTTGGAGATTCAACATTTTAAAAAAGTTACATTCATGGAACACTCGTGGAAATTGCCTTCATTTTATTAAGAACTTTCTAGAAAACAGATCTTTTCGTGTAAGAGTTAACAACTACTATTCCGAAATGCAGGAGGAAGAAAACGATATCGCTCAAGGCTCAATTATTAGTCCTACACTTTTCTTAATTGCTATTAATGATATAATTAAAGACCTCCAAAAACCTTTAAAAGCACGTTTATATGCAGATGACTTGGTGGTTTATGTAAAAGGCAAAGATATTAATTTAACTTCAACAATTTTGCAAAATTTCTTACAAAAACTCGAAAAGTGGTCTCGCGATACTGGTTTTCAATTCTCGGTTACGAAAACCGTTGGTATGGTATTCTCAAAAAAGAACTTCTCAAATAATCCCAATCTCAAGTTTTTCAATAAATCGCTATGCTTCAAATCATGTGTAAAATTCTTAGGTATGTGGCTTGATACTCAACTTACTTGGAAAGAACATATTAGACAATTAGTTTTGAGTTGTCATAAGAAACTTAACCTAATGAGAACACTGTCGAATAGATATTGGGGCTCTGATCTCTCTACCTTACTTACAATCTACAGAACTCTAATTAGATCAAAAATTGATTATGGATCAATCGCTTACGCCTCTGCTTCCCCCACATTGTTAAAACAGTTAGACTCTATTCACAACACAGCACTTATACTCTCTCTTGGCGCATTTCGAACATCACCGGTGGAAAGTTTATATTCTGAAAGTGGGACGCCCTCATTATATCACCGCCGAATTTCCTTAACACTATCACACGCAACGTCAATAGCCTCAAATGTAAACAAACTTCTATTTAATAATACGTTCACTAATAAATATATAAATCTCTTTACCAATAGTACCAAACATAAGCCTTACTACGAGTGAGTACGGTGTTACCTGATATGTCTCAATATCGAATTCCCAACAACCTTTCCAATCAAAATTATAAGCCCCTCTCCTTGGATAATTAATACCCCAAATATAAATACTAACGACAAACATATTAACTGCCACGCAGAGATTAAGAATAATCTAGATCTAATTCTCCGTCAGCATTACGAACATTCCTATAAAATATTTACAGATGCATCTAAGTGTGATAAAGGAGTAGGTGCTGCATTCGTTACTTCAAACGATACATATCAATTTCGTTTCCCAACCTTCTTTTCGATTTTCTCCGCTGAGCTCTATGCAGTTTTTAAAGCTATCATACATATAAATTGTAATTACATTCCTAACTCTGTTATCTTAAGTGACTCACTTAGCGCCCTTCAAACCCTTAAACAGACCTATCCTAAAGGTCCCCTTTAGAAACTGATAAAACTAGAACTCATGCAAGCTCAAGAAAATTCTAGGAGTATCAGATTTATATGGATTCCATCCCACATTGGCATTGCTGGCAACGAAAGTGCGGACCAGTGCGCGAGTGAAATTGCTAAATGTGCCGATATAGAAAAAGCCGAGTATCGAAATACCGCAAGTGATATAAAAGCTTTTATAAAGAATCGAGTTTTGTGCAAGTGGAAAAACGAATGGCAATCTTCTCAAACATCACTGAAGCAAATTAAAAATGACGTTGCAGCTTGAGAACCCTCAACCAGGAACAGAAGAGAACAATTGGTAATAACGAGATTACGATTTGGACACACGAGACTTACTCACTCATATTTATTTTCCAAAAGTGATCCACCTATTTACGAAACATGTAATGTACAATTAACCGTTAACCATTTATTAATTGAATGTCATAGATTTGCCAATTTTCGTGTTACATTTAACTAATTTATACCTAACAGTTTAAGTAATTTATTAGGCACTAATTTTTCAGCTAAGTAATATTGTAAATTTCTTAAAATGTATAGGAATATTTGATAAACTCTAATTTTGTAATTCTGTAGCCGCCGCTAATAACCATTATGGTGGATGCGGCTGTAATTTCTAGAAACAAAATTAAATAGAATTTGTTTGTATTCTGTATTTTTTATATATCTAAATACAGTGTAAATACATATGTAGGAAATATTTCTTATGTTAAGTATTTAGCATAGTTTTATTTGTTAGTTACGCCACTGCGAGATACCACTAAACCATATTCTTAAGGCGCCCCAGACAGGTCGCCATCGCGGGGAAAGGGGGACAGAAAAATATAGACAAAATCACACAAGTCTGACCTAAAAGAGATTCGATATTTAGCACTCGAACTATAAAGGTTGATTATTGTGCAACGCCCGTCGGCAGAAACAGACGAACGACGAAAACAATTAACGACGGAGTTTTTCGATATTTTAATTTGCAAACCATTATCCGTAATCTTGTAATTTTGTGTGTACCTGTAAATACCATCCGTACAGTTTATTGTTATGTAATAAAGACGTATGGTTTGGATCGCGGACTTTTACTCTAACGTTAGTTCCCTTTGAAATAATAAAAGAACTTTTAAGTAAGACCTACATTTTTGGGCGCTCAACCGGGATTATTTCGAAAGAGACAATAACGTTTTAGTTGTGCCGCGAATTATGGATGCAAGATACGGGCAATAAGACAGTGCAGTTTTCGCCTAAACAAAATCGAATCAACGACGTGAGACGTGACTTTGGTAACATATGCCAATCATCAAGTATAAGAGGCTGGCTGTAATAGTGACGACTTACGACGAATGGCTGTTCGCAGACGACGACGACGATAAGATTAATTTATGGTTTATGGATGTTTGGAGTAGTTTGGACCCACTGGATGATGAGAAATGATCAGGTGACTTTGTTCCTTTAATAGATCGTGCGAAGATTATTTTTCTATCATGAACTGTGAACATTAGGAAAGAACTTTTAAAATATTTGCAATTATTTGTTTGATTTAACTTTACTCTTTTGATTTGAGGACTTATATTTTGATAATAGTCGAGACTATAATAATATTTTAATTTGAATGTTAAAATCAAAATCTTGTAGTAGGATATTTTGTTTTATTCTAAGATATTATTGTGCTTATTATATTGTTGTTACACAAAGAGATAAGATTTGCGAATTACAAGCGACCACAACCTCGTTCACGTAATACTAATTTAGACTACACTCAGAAAAATAATCTAAGCTTTTAACTTTTTAATTTTTTTTAATTTTCTTTTAAATAACTTTGATATCAATTTTTTAAAATGCAGTCTAAACAAAAGACTCTTACCGATTTTCAAAAAATTAGTCATAATATTAAAAATTCGACATATAAAGCTGTTAAGGCGTTGCACATTATAGCATATGGAGACGAAGGGGTGCCACGACAAACAAGAAGGAATTTGCGGAATTTTTCAGGCTTTGCATGGGATAAAAATGCCAGCGAATATTCTGATAAGATAAACGACGTAAAACAGAAACTAAATATGCCAGACTTAGTTGCAGTCTGTAACGTATTAGATCTGGTTTATTCGGGTGTAAATGACGATGTAATTGAACGTATTTGTTCGTTTTTGAATGAATTAAATGTAGATGACCAGAATGACGAAGATGGCGATGATTACGACGACGATAAAGAAGCTTCTGACGAAGATAAAGACGTTTATGACGATAAAGACGGTTTCGACGACAAAGACAATAATGAATACGAGGACGATATTGAAAGTAGGCCGACGATGGCTTTAAAGACGAAAAAAAAAAACAAAATCAGGTAGAATGACGGCCGGTAAAGTAAATGATTATTTTGCTTTGACTTTTAAAGACGTAGAAGACAGCATAAGACCCTTCGACGGAAAAGACGATTATCCGGTAAGAAAATGGATTACTGACTTCGAAGAAATTTCTGTTAACGGGATGGAATGATTTGCAAACGCTAATTTTTGCCAAACGATCCCTAAAAGGAATTGCGAAACTGTATATTCAGTCAGAAAAAGGAATTAATGGCTGGAAAATATTGAAGAAAAGACTTATTTCGGAATTCGAAAATAAAATAAGTAGCGCTGAAATACATAAAATGCTGATGCGTAGAAAGAAAAAACATGATGAAAGTGTACAGGAGTATATACTGACGATGAGGGAAATTGGTAGCAGAGGTAACATAGAAGACGAGGTCATAATACAATATACAATATAAGGCATTAAAGACGACCCTGTTAATAAAGTTATGCTTTATGGCGCAAACAACTTCAGAGACTTCAAGGAGAAAATTAAATTGTATGAACTCATTAAAAAATAGACGACACATAAATCCTCTACAACTGAGACGCATAGAAAGAAGTGGACAAACAATGTAGTACGACGAGATGGCAGAAATAATGAAATACGACGAGATTATAGAAACAATGAAGCTAGAGGAGATGAAGAAAGAAGAACAATGTTATAATTGTGGAAATCGAGGACACAGATCGAGAAATTGTCCTGATAAAGCCAAGGGAACGAAATGCTTCAAATGCAACCAATTTGGACACGTTTCCTCTCGATGCAATCCTATAGAAGATAGACCTTCGACTTCTGGTCAGGTAAATGTCATTGACGAGGTATACAAAAACTCATTGACCTTAAAATTTGGAAGAATATCGTCACGTGCATTGTTTGATACAGGAAGTGACATAAGTGCAATGAGACAGGATATTTTTGAAAAGCTTTTTGATGACGTCATTCTTACGAAGAACATAGTAGAGTTAAATGGATTAGGAGGGATTAAGGTTAAAACTTTAGGTTCTTTTAACATAATAGTGAAAATACAAGGCGAAGATTTTCATATTTTATTTCATGTAAACCCAAAGGAGCACTAGACGTCGAAGTTATTCTTGGAAACAATATACTAAAACAAGCAGAGGTTACCATAACCGATGATGGAATTATTGTATGTAAAAAAGAAGTAGATAATACGATAATGAGGATTGCCGTTGACGAGGCGACACACGATGATAATTTACAACTGGAACATATAAAAGACCCAAATATCAAGATGGAAATAAAAGAATTAGTGGAAAATTATGAACCACGACAGACCAAGACTACAGATATAAAAATGAAAATAATTCTAAGTAGTGAAGAACCGATACACCAAAACCCAAGAAGGCTATCAATACCAGAAAAGCAAGAAGTAGGTAAGCAAACTGAGGAATGGATAGAGAAAAAAATAATTCGACCGAGTACATCCGATTTTGCAAGTCCAATTGTACTTGTCAAAAAGAAAGACGGACAGATCAGAGTTTGCGGTGATTACCGAAAACTTAACCGGAATATAATAAAAGATAGGTTTCCATTACCTTTAATAGAAGACGTATTGGATCGGTTACAAGGTGCAGAATATTTTAGCACAATCGACCTAAAGAATGGATTCTTTCATGGACCAATAGAGGAAGATAGCATTAAATACACTGGATTTGTCACCCCAGACGGACAAAGAGCTGTTAAGTAGTCAGCCGGTTTTAGAAATTTATCACCCAGATAGAGAAACCGAGTTACACACAGACGCTAGCAGTCGTGGATATGGAGCTTGTCTTTTACAGAGATCAAGAGAAGATAATAAGTTTCACCCAGTTTATTATATGAGCAAGAAAACAAGTCCAGCCGAGGAAAAGTATACAAGTTACGAATTAGAAGTTTTGGCTATAATAGAAGCAGTGAAAAAATTTCGTATCTATCTACTCGTAATCAAATTTAAGATAGTAACCGATTGTTCCGCATTTACTAAGACTATGAATAAAAAAGACTTAACTACCAGAGTTGCGAGGTGGGCTCTGTTACTGGAAGATTATCAATACGAACTGGAACGCAGAAAGGGAACAAGGATGGCTCATGTAGACGCTCTCAGTCGATACCCTATAGTCATGATAATAAATGAGACATCAGTAGTACAAGAAGCAGGTTTTATAGAAAGAATAATGCATGCTCAAGAAGCTGATAGCCACAAAATACTTGCTACGGAAGCTTACGAGAATTTTCTGATTAGAAACAATATTCTATTTAAATATAACGAAGGTAAGGAATTGTTAGTCTTTCCGAAACGAATGCAAACAGAAGTAATTAAACTATTACACGACGTAGGACATTTTGCTGTAACAAAAACACAGGAGTTAATTCAAAGAGAATGTTATATTCCTAACCTTAAAGAAAAAGTCGAGCATTGTGTAAGAAATTGTATTAAGTGTATACTTGGAAGTAGAAAAGAAGGTAAAAAAGAGGGTTGGTTACATCCGATATTAAAAATCGATGGACCTTTACAAACATTCCATGTTGATCATTTAGGACCGTTAGCTACGAACAACAAAAACTATAATCACATTTTGGTGATCATCGACGATTTTTCTAAATTTGCATGGTTTTATCCTACAAAATCAGCGACGGCAAAAGAAGTCATAGAATGTATGAAGAGGCAACAGAAGGATTTCGGAAATCCCCTCCGAATAATATCCGATAGAGGTACCGCATTTACAGCGAACGAGTTCGAAGAGTATTGTCAAGGTAAAGAAATTAAGCATATTAAGATTACGACAGGTGTGTCAAGGGGCAATGGGCAAGTAGAACGTGTCAATAGAACGTTAATCCCAGTATTAACCAAATTGAGTATAGAGGAACCGACGAAGTGGTATAAGCATATTTATAAGTTACAACAATTTTTTAATTCCACTTATCAAAGAAGCATTGATGCTACGCCATTCGAAGTACTTTTTGGGACAAAGATGAAGAATAAAGAGGATCTAAGGATGAAAGAAATAATAGAGCAGGAAATGATCAAACAATACGATGAAGGAAGAGACATGTTAAGAAACGAGAGTAGACGTCAGTTAATCAAAGTTCAGGAGGACAATAAGCGCAGGTATAACTTACGAAGGAAGAAGCCGAGAATGTATAGAAAAGGAGACCTAGTGGCAATTAAGAGAACGCAGTTTGGTGGTGGACTCAAGCTGAGGAAGAAGTATCTTGGACCATATGTGGTAGTAGATGTTAAGTCCAATGATAGATATGATATGAAAAAGTCAGGATATCATGAAGGCCTCCTGAACACATCAACGTGTGCTGAATATATGAAGGCATGGGTAGAGAACCAGTCAGAATCCGAGTCGGATTCCTAGCAGGATGGCCGAATGTAAGAAATATTTCTTATATTAAGTATTTAGCATAGTTTTATTTGTTAGTTACGCCACTGCGAGATACCACTAAACCATATTCTTAAGGCGCCCCAGACAGGTCGCCATCGCGGGGAAAGGTGACAGAAAAATATAGACAAAATCACACATGTCTGACCTAAAAGGGATTCGATATTGAGCACTCGAACTGTAAAGGTTGATTATTGTGCAACGTCCGTCGGCAGAAACAGACGAACGACGCAAACAATTAACGACGGAGTTATTCGATATTTTAATTTGCAAACTATTATCCGTAATCTTGTAATTTTGTGTGTACCTGTAAATACCATCCGTACAGTTTATTGTTATGTAATAAATATGTCGTTTGGATCGCGGACTTTTACTCTAACGTTAGTTCGCTTTGAAATAATAAAAGAACTTTTAAGTAAGACCTACACATTATTTTCAAAAAAACTTTTTTGATTTATTTTAAACATATTTTTATATAACGGACTTTCGTCTTTAACGGACACCCCGTCCCCCCAAGTAGTCCGTTAGTTCGAGGTTTTACTGTACTTCATATACATCTTTAATTAAATCGTCATACTGGTCGGTTATTTTAATATTTTTTATCTTTTCTAATGCACTTCTGCAGTCAGAGAATATTGCCATATTAGTGCCGTATAGGGATTGAGCATAGATTAGTCCATTTTTAATGACGACTATCTCTGCAGTGAATATTGACGATCCCTTAGGCAGTTTATTCAGTAGTTTTATCTTCTTATTAACGTGATAAAGAGCCAAACCGGTATTTACATTAATTACAGAACCGTCAGTAAAGATGTAATCATGATTTTCCCATTTATGATGAATTTTATTAAAAAAATATTTATTTAGTAATTTTTTCGGGAGTCTAGGGTAGTCATCGATTAAATGGAAGACATGGCGAATATCTTAGTGTTTAAATGAAGTGAAGTTGTTAATAGTCAATGTATTGTCCTTAATGTCTGGGTAGTTATAATAACTTTCGATCAATAGAGGAGTTTTTTTATATTTAGAATATCGATTTGTTAAAACCTCGATAGTTAACTGATAATTTGTCTGTGTAAGATTGTCATTTTTTGCGTATATCTTAAATAGGTTTTTATTACTTATGAATTGTCTCCTTAACAGAAGTGGAGGTATGCAACTTTCCGCCTCCATAGCGACTATGGGAGTAGATTTCAGATACCCATTACAGATTCGTAGACATTTATTTTGGATTTGATCAATCTTTTTAAGATGATATTCTGAGGCCGATCCATATAATACGCACCCATAATCGATTATTGACTGGATAAAACATTTATAAAATAGAAGACAAATATTAGGATCTGCCCCCCAATTACTATGGCTGAAAACTTTTATGATGTTTATAGCATTTTCAATTTTAGATGTTATATAATTAATATGAGATTTCCAGTTAAGTTTCGTATCTAGAGTAATACCTAGATACTTAATTATTGAAGCTAGGTACGGGACTGTAATTTATTTTGTGAAATGAAAAATCCGTTATTCTTCATCCACTTTTCTAATGAATCTGCAGCTACCTCTAAGTTTTGATGACATTTTTCTATATTTTGTTCTACCATATATATATATATATATATATATATATATATATATATATATATATATATATATATATATACATATATCATCAGCATACTGTAATGTTTTTATATTCCTATGGAATATAGTGTCCAAGTCAAATGAGTATATAATGTACAAAATAGGGCTTAATATGATGCCCTAAGGACAAACCCAACAGCGGTTTTTTGAAGACCTATTAACTTGTCTACTGTATGAATATAATAATTTCTCTCTATAATAATGTCAGTAACAAGAGTACTCACATTATCTAACGTTGAATGATTTTTTCTAAATACGAATTGGTTTTCGGGTAATAATTTATTGAATTCTAAAAAATGTTCTAGTCTGTTTTTAATCATTCGTTCAAAAGCTTTTAATAAACAAGATGCCATAGCTATAGGTCGATAAGAATCTGAATTATTAGATTTTTCCCAAGCTTTAATAAAGGGACTATAATATAATCAAGCCAATCATTGGGAATTGGTATTTTATTAACCTTTTCGCGGCGGGAAATGACTGTAGTAGTTAAAACTTTCCATGCCCTGTATACGGGAAACGACTTAAGTCGAATACAAAGAAGACTTGTTTAGGTAACTCGAATTATTGTAAATGCAAGTAAATGATTCATTTATGGATAAAATTACTTCCTAAAGCAAGTTTTTGTGTATATGTATTTGCAAGCTCTGTCCGCGCCCGTCCAGCCGGTCACATTGTAGTAAACCGGTGCCGTACCGAAAAGGTTAAACCATATATATATATATATATATATATATATATATATATATATATATATATATATATATATATATATATATATATATATATATATATATATCCAACAACGCATTTCTGCCGGAATAATTTAGATTAAATATCATATTATACTGAATTTGATCCTTTCCAGGGGATGTATTACAATTTTTTTTCATAGCTCTTTTCTCTAGAAATGTAAACTTTTGGACATAATTTATTTTGAAAATCCTCTATCTATTCAGTACTTGATTCTATGTAATGTATATTGTTGTGTCTTCTATTTTTATAACTATTTACTTTTTGCCAAACTTGTTTCATAGGCGTGGTTTTATTTAAGGACTGACAATATATTTTCCATGATTCCGATTTAGTTATTTTCATCGTTCTTTTTGCTATTCCATCAGCTCTTTTATAATTTATTAAATTTTGCAGGTTTGGATTATTTTTGTATATTATAAATAAATGTTTTCTGTTATTAACTTTTGCCTGACATTCGTCATTCCACCAGTGTTTATTTTTTTATTTTGCTTATATTTATATCTCTGTGGTATTGCTTTTACAGCTGCATTATTAATTGCATTAATAAATTGGCTGTAATTAGAATTATTATCATTATTTATAAAATGTTCGTCCATTTCATTATTTATCATTACTGCTCATTAAACATTTAAATTTAATTAAAATCGGAATATGGTTAGATCCATGTGGATCGTCCATAATCTACCACTCAAAAGGATGTGCTATACCTGATGAACAGAGTGTTAAGTCTATCGCTGAGGAGTTACTGTTTAATGTGAGCACTAATGTGTGACTGCCATCGTTTAATAGTACCAAATCCGTATTGTCTATTGCATCTTGTAACCTGTTACCCTGAGAATTGGTTGATAAACATCCCCAAGCGGTGTGATGAGCATTAAAATCGATCCCGATTACACATGGCTTCGGGAGAGATTCCAAAAAGTCGCCCCACTCATCCGTCCCTATGGAACTTCTTGAAGTAACATAAATGTTTACAAAAAATATACTGATTTTGTTGGTTGATTGTAGTTGGATACAGTTTGCTTGCAGTTTATTGGAGTGTTTTACCATAATCCCATTATATTTTAAATTAAACTTTACCAGAAATGCCACCCGCCGTACCCGTCAGGGCAGTCTTCCCTAATAACGTTATAACCTGCAAAACATTTTACATTTTTTGATGGCTTAAACCACGTCTCTGAAAGCATAGCAATATCTATATAACATATTTTGAAGATTTTCTTTATTAGATATAGCTGATCCACAATTCCACTGACAACTCTTCATGAGATATTGCATTAAATTTATCTTGAATAATATCAAATATATACAAAGGATTTTTAATTAAATTTTTAATACATGGTATACAGCCAACTACAGAAACGTAGATTCCTTGTGGAATATTAAGTTAAGTTGATTCTTGAATTTAAAATTCATTTTGTTATTTTAAGATTCCTATGATGGATAAAATTAAACCTACTAAAGCATTCTCCGTAACAGTGACACGTCTCTTGATGAGACTGATTCAATGTTAAGTTTGATGTGTAATTTTGATTTTCGAAAACGGCTGTCGATGAACTCGGTAAATGAATTGGTGATATAATTTTTGTGTGTAAATTCAGTATATTATCCTGTTCTTGAGACCTCACCAACCTAGGTCTTTTGTGAGAAACCGCAAAATGCTGGGAGTACACCGAACTCGACTTTTGACCGCTTGACTGCATTTGGGAAGAAGGAAATATACTTATTAGATTGTAACTGAAAAGGATTAGAATGACTATTTAAATTGTGATTACTGTCGGGGATATAATTTCGGTCGGTCCCGGATATTTATTAACTACTTGTGCATAGGTAGGTATCTTTACAGATAGCAGTGAGTACAACTACAACATAAAAGTCGAAAAACATTTGCGCCTCACATTAAACATTAATTTAATTGAGTTATACAAGTCAGTTTTTAGTGAAATTTTCACAAAGTGTTTATTATCACAAGATCCACAACCGTGAGTACCTATTTTTATTGGTCATCTTTTGTGAATCCTGATATATGCAATAATTGGTTATATTGTCGTTCATATCAGCACACAGGCAAAAAAACTGGTTTAATTTATCATTTGTCGAATATCGATTATCTACCTACAAAGTATAATTGATATTTAATTGATTTGGTTTAAATCGTAAATTGGACGAAAATAATTAATTATGCCTGTGTGTATAAACTGTAAGCAATCTACCACTACTACTCAAATTATAAAATGTTCGGGATGTATGAATTCTTTGCATACTTCATGCATTGGCTTACAAGGCGATGATGTCAGTCGGATTACACGAATGCGTAGTAAAAATATCAAAGTACTATGTAATACTTGTAGCAATTGAGAGGACAAGTTTGTTCAATTAAAGCAATTTTTAACGAATCTTGTGGAAACTAAAATGCAGGATCTGGAAAGGAAAATAGCTAATATTAATCCTACAATACATTCCGAACATCAGGAAGAGATAATTGAAGCCATGGACCGTATTAATCGATCGCACAATATCATTTTGTATAACGTACCAGAAACTAATTCTGCTATGGAAGATAATAATAAAGTAAATGATATTCTAACTACGATACAAGGTGGTAATGCAAATCCGATTTCTGCAAGACATGTACACAGAATTGGTAAACGATCAAATAAGGCCCGTCTAATGAAAGTGACCTTTTCAACACCCGCGCAGGCTAAGTCTATTTTGCGTATCAAGAATAAATTAGCCACATCTACTTTCTCTGATATTTCAATTTCTGATGATAAAACACCTCGGCAGAGACAATACTTAAATAACCTTCGGACCGAACTGAAACGTCGAACAGACAATGGAGAACAAAATCTGATCATTAAGTATGTAAAGGGTAGACCTACCATAGTCAGTAAAACTGAGAGCTCTTTAACCTAAATGTGTCCAGCAGTTCCAGATCAAGTAAATCACAACACGTTGAAATTACATGATATTACCAAAATGTACGCGGCCTTAATAGCAAAATTTCATTATTTAATGCAAACGTTAGTGATTGTGAATTCGACATCATAGCATTAAGTGAAACGTGGTTACGCAGTGATGTTTCGAGTATGGAACTCTTTCCGAATAATTATGTCGTATACAGAAAAGACCGAAAACTCCATGAGGTGGACAAAGTGAAGGGTGGTGGTGTAGTGCTCGCGTTAAAAGATTTCATAACATCTGAAATATTGGACATTACGGCTCTCGACGCACAATTTCCACTAATTGATCTTATTATTGTCAAGTGCCGGATTGGTTACAAATATTTTTATATAGTTTTTGTTTATTTACCTGATAGATTAAGTTTGGTAGACTTTGAATATTTTCTCGATTGCTTAGGACAATTTGATTACTTAAATAATGACTGTATAGTACTAGGCGATTTTAATGTTTCAAGGTTTATAGATAATGATATGTCTGATTTCAAAACTTCTGTAGTCTTAAGTTTTGCGGGCTCTTCTGGCCTTAGACAATTTAACAATGTTGTTAATAATTTGGGTAGACTGCTAGATTTGGTCTTATCGCATTTCAGTTGTGAAATGAAGCATGATGACTCACCTTTGGTCTACGAAGACTCTCATCACCCAGCTCTTCTAATAACATTTACGGATATATTTGTAAAAGAGCCTAAATTTAAGTGTGGTTTGAAGCAATTAACTTACAACTTTAAAAAAGCAAATTTTCCTGCTTTATATCGAGAACTGTATGAAACGGATTGGAATTCTCTGGATACTTCTTATTGTAGCGTTTACGCTACTGATTAACCCCTCACGAAAATTTTTGTGTTCCGCCAGCGATCGATTTTTAAATGGACATTTTTCCCCACACGCGCAGTAGTCGCTTAAAAAGGATTGATCGATTTTGTGCGGTAGAAAAGCAGTCAGTTTGGTCAAAAGACTCAGTAGGCAGGCACGCCAACCGGTGAAATTTTTCCACCTTCAAAGTGACGGAATTGGAACAAGGAAAATAATTTGGGGAAGAATAAATTAATTCATAAATAAAATAGATATATTAATAATAATAATTAATTTTTAAAATCAATATTTATAAGAGTTCCACATAAAAAGGAAGATTTTTTTTGGCGCGCTGCGGCTCCATGTAAGTAAATCATTTCATACGTATTATCTCTTTATCATATAATCAAATTTATCATTGTAGTTTAGTATTTCTTTAGAGATTTATTTTTGAGTTCCGAAATAATTTAAATTTAAAATTTCCTTGATTTACTTGCAAAGAACAGAAGGTCATTTTTTTATATAGTCAAACTTAAAGTCCGATCTATTCCATATCTTATCAGTAAGTTTTTTGGTTTTTTTTTTCTCTAACTTTTTTTGGTGGAATATACAAGGTTTCTACAGCCTTCTGTGTTCTGCGCGTGTTCATTTCATGGCGCAAGCCTGTCACGTCTACGAAATGAACTTCGGAAATTTTGACATGTTGACTTAACCTGTTTTGATGTTTTGTTTTGGTGCAGTCAATCCATGCTGCTACACCTATTGAATTACATTTATTAAATTACATAACCTTTTTAGATTCCGTCACTGCACTTGAGAGTATTCTCTTAAGAATATTCCCTCAAGGAATAGTTACAGAACTTATTGAATAGTTAACAACTTGGTTATGGAGTTACCGATTTCTCGGAGCAGATAGACCAGTGCCTGGTTTGACTAAATTAGACTCCCCTGGGTTTGTCCTTACAGTCACAAACTGATGTAACCGTGCCAAGAGGAATTTTCCTATGGACTTATGGGGCTGTAAAGATAAGTTGTTTGACTGTGTAATTTTTTTGTTACTATCTATTTTGTTAACTTTTCATATGCATATGATCAAGTGACTACATTTTAATAAAGTATAATTTTGATATTATTGGGAGAGAGGAAAATACATTACATGTTTTTATTAGGTTTTTAAATAGGATTTCAAGAGTACTGACCAAACTCACTTTTGATATAATATTTTTTTTAATATAATACATTTTTGATATAATACAATTTTGATTTTGGGAAGGGAAATAAATTTAATGTGGTTTTTTTTTAAACATTATATAAGAAGTATTGAAGATTCACTTTTGAATGTAATATACTTAATAGAATTGTAACAGATTTATCACTTTTGATATCTTTACCATATTGTCATTAGTATCTCATATTAGTAGAACTATTTAAAGTTAAATTACTACCTTTTTGTGTTAAGACTTTGGCTATCATATGGACTATTCTTGAATTGTTACTAATATTTTAAACTTTATTTGGCCAGTGGTAGTGATTATTCTCTTGTTGAGGGGCTATTTGGTCCTATTATATCTTTACACACCCACTACCACTGTTATTTAGTTTTTGCATTATATGTAAATTGTTAATACATATATATATATATATATATATATATATATATATATATCGATATACACATTTCTATAAATATATTTATTGTTACTATTTTGAGTTTTATTTCAGTTCTACTAACCAGTATACAATATAGCAAGACAAGATTAGTATTTAGTATTTTGTATTTCAGGTTATTATCTCCAGAATCCTTTGTTTCCACTCATTTGTTATTTCAAAATCTCAACTATCGTTGAGTTGGCGCCCTTCTTTTTCTCTTCTTCTTGTTCTCTTTCTATAAATTTATTCCCAGTGACCTTCTTTAGTTGTATCACGTTTGATATTACCAGGTCTCATTTCGTTTCTTGTCTCATTAGCTCAGTATCCTTGCTATCTGTTTATATCTTTAAAGCCACAATCCAGTGCATTGAAGCTAGCCCGAACACTCACTTGAGATTTAGCGTCTCTTTGGCTATTTAACTTTGTTCCTCTGAGCTTAGCCATATTTTTAGTATTTTCATCACCTCTCTTCCAGTTCTTCTGGAATTTGGAAGTCTTACACTTCCTAAAATCCGATACTCCCAGAGTATTGAGGTTTCATTATGACGTTAATGAAACTTTAAATAACTTTTATGATAAGATTTTTTCTGTGTTTAATAAGTATATTCCAGTTTATAAAAACTTTAGCCATAAATAACCCTGCTGGTTCGACGCTGATATCATTCACAACATCAAATTAAAAGCAAAGTTTAGAAAAAAATTTAAACGATTCAAAAATCATTGTGATTTGCTTGAGTTTCAACGGTTAAGACACCTTGTCAAATCAAAAATCAGTTTGGCATACAATGTATATGTCGAGAATATCCGAATTGCTTTATCCATCAACCCCAAGAAGTTTTGGTCTTACGTAAATTCAAAAAATAATGGTGTGATGAAATATAATGACATTACTACCTCCGACCCACAAAATATTGTGAATGTGTTTGCAGAATTTTTCAAGAGTGTTTTTCTGTCATCAGATATTAATGTCAAGGCTAACTCTTCCTCAGTTAACGCAGATTACTTAAATTTTTATCCTATTTTAGAGTCTAAGATAATTTTTGCTAGTAAGAAATTGAAAGACAAAATGACGTGTGGACCTGATAATATTCCATCCTTTTTGGTTAAGGATTGTATAGGTGCCTTAACTGTGCCACTTTTAAAAATTTTTAATTTATGTCTTCTTAACAAGGAATATCCGAGTCTCTGGAAGGAGTCAAAAGTGTGCCCAATATTCAAAACTGGTGAAAAGGGCCAGGTAGAAAACTACAGACCAATTTCCATTATTTGCAATATATCGAAAGTCGTTGAAATAGTTTTGTATAATCGTATTTATTAACGCACTCGTAATCAGCTGTCTCAATATCAACATGGTTTTGTCTCCAATCGGTCCACTGTGACAAACTTATTAATGGTCACACAATATATCTCAGCAGCCCTAGATAATAGAAGTCAAGTTGACGTCATATATACTGACTTTACGAAGGCATTCGACAGAATTCACCACGGCGTATTACTTTCTAAATTATATCTCTTTGGTCTTTCTGAGGATGCCGTGACTTTTATGAGGTCTTACTTGTCAAATAGAATGCAGTTTGTTGCTTATAATGGTTACAAATCGGAAAAGTACCTAGCTTCTTCAGGGGTTCCACAAGGTTCTAATCTAGGTCCATTATTGTTCTTGTTATTTATTAACGATCTGTGTAACAATTTCTGCACCATGTTTATGTTATGCCGATGATTTAAAGATTTATTCATTGAAAAGCGACCTTAATGATTGTCATTTTCTGCAGAGTGAACTGAATCGTGTACATGAATGGTGTAATGCAAATAATTTGAATCTTAATGCCGATAAGTGCAAAGTAGTTAGTTATTCTAGGAAACTGTCTAATATATATATACCATCCTTATATCATCGATGGCAATGAACTTGAACGTTTGAATAAAATAAATACCTTGGAGTTACATTTAATTATAAACTCACCTTTGTTGAACATGTTAATTTAAAGGTTAAAGAAGCACTTAAATCTTATGAATTCATAATTAAGAATAGTCGAAATCTCACTAATACTAAGGCAATTAAATTACTTTATTACACTTTTGTACGCTGTAAACTGGAATATGCTTATATCATTTGGTCACCTTTTTATGATGTACACATCCAAATTATAGAGCACGTGCAGCGTAAATTTTTAAAATTTTTGTCTTTCAAAATTAACGACATATATCCCAGGAGGGGCATCAGCAATAGCGAGTTGTGTAGCGGTTTGGACGTAGTATCATTAGAATTTAGACGAATTAATGCCTCCCTAATATTCCTGTACAAGCTACTACATAATCTCATTGACTGCCCTGATATTCTTCGACAAATAAATTTTAACGTTCCATCTTATTCAGTGAGAAATTCGATTACGTTCAGAAATAAACAAGCTAGAACTAATCTTATGTTAAATTCTCCTCTATTTCTCATGTGCCACTATTATAATTCCTTAAATGCTTACTGCGATATATTTCACTGCAGTTTAAAGCAGCTTACTAGAATGGCTGAGATCTACCTAGGTAATTAAGTAGTTTCTTTATGTTAAGGTAAAATACTCGAAAAATGTGTTATTTAGTTAGTACCTATGAATTATTAATATTTCATTTAACTTTAGTATTGTATTTTGTCCTATAAATGGATTCTGTTGGACAATAAACGCTATATTATTATCCCAGATTTAGCCATACGGCTCACACTCCCTCTAAGGGGAAAATTCACTCATCCCAGATACCTACGGTATCAAAAGGATTGAGCTCTGGTGAGACTCTTTCCATGTTATCGAGTCCTAGGTGACTTGGTACGTCGGTGTATCTCCTAAAAATTTTCGCACGCATCTGGACGTCGAAAGTAGCACAGCTTTCTGCATGACCCTATATAGATGTTCATTTAGACCCAGCTTTTTTATGTTTTCTAGGAGGTTCTTCGGAATGACCCCAGTGGTAGAAAGAATAATAGGTATCGTCTGGGTACTTTCCATTCTCCATTGTCTTCTTATTTGTATTTCCAGATCTCTGTACTTGGCGATCTTTTCGTTGTACTTAACACGCAGATTATTGTTGTTAGGTATCGCCACATCGATTAGAGTTGTTTGTCTTGTTAGTTTATTAACTAGCACGAGATCTGGTCTATTATGTGCAACAGTTTGGTCTGTGAGCACAGTGCGATCCCAGTATAGCTTGTAGTTGTCATTCTCAAGCATACTCTTTGGAACGTATTGATAATATGGGAGATGGTTTGTTTGTAGAAGTCCCAGTTTAATAGCTATCTCTTGATGAAGGATCTTCCCTACTGAGTCATGCCGTTCCTTATATTCAGTTTATTATTATTATCCAGATTTAGCCATACGACTCACACTCCCTCTAAGGGGAAAATTCACTCATCCCAGATACCTACGGTATCAAAAGGATTGAGCTCTGGTGGGACTCTTTCCATGTTATCGAGTCCTAGGTGACTTGATACGTCTGTGTATCTCCTAAAAATTTTCGCACGCATCTAGACGTCGAAACTAGCACAGCTTTTTGCATGACCTTATATAGATGTTCATTTAGACCCAGCTTTTTTATGTTTTCTAGGAGGTTCTTCGGAATGACTCCAGTGGTAGAAAGAATAATCGGTATCGTCTGGGTACTTTCCATTCTCCATTGTCTTCTTATTTGTATTTCCAGATCTCTGTACTTGGCGATCTTTTCGTTATACTTAACACGCAGATTATTGTTGTTAGGTATCGCCACATCGATTAGAGTTGTTTGTCTTGTTAGTTTATTAACTAGCACGAGATCTGGTCTATTATGTGCTACAGTTTGGTCTGTGAGCACAGTACGATCCCAGTATAGCTTGAAGTTGTCATTCTCAAGCATACTCTCTGGAACGTATTGATAATATGGGAGATGGTTTGTTTGTAGAAGTCCCAGTTTAATGGCTATCTCTTGATGGAGGATCTTCCCTACTGAATCACGCCGTTCCTTATATTCAGTTGCAGCAAATGCCTGGCAGCCTCCGGTAAGATGTTGGATCGTTTCTTGGGCTTGACGTCCATATCGGCATTTGTCGTTTTGGACCTGAGGGTCTTTGACAATATATTTCAGGTAATTTTTGGTTGGTATAACCTGATCCTGAATGGCAAGTAATGAACCTTCTGTTTCAGGGAACATCTTTCCTGATGTCAGCCAATAGTTCGACGCTATATTGTCGACATAGTCTTGACTGACTTCATTCGGATGTCGCCAGTGCAGAGGTTTACCCATCCAGATGCGCATTTTTTCGTTCTTAGTAAGATGATTTATGCGCATTTCTTGTTCCCTCAAGTTGATCGGTGTTGTGTCATCTACTGCGCAAATCGCACGATGAAGAGTAGATGTCTCCGCCTGCACCTGAAAATAAGTTCTTAAATTAATAATCTGTTTATCTAATTGCTCGCTTATATCAATAAGTCCTCGTCCTCCTAAATACCGTGGTAATGTCGTTCTTTCTACTGCACTTCGAGGATGGTGTTTTTGTGCCTTTGTGAGGTGTGTTCGTACTTTTCTCTGAAGATTTTCTATATCCGTTTTAGTCCACTTAATAATGCCAAATGAGTAGCTAAGCGCGGAAAATGCGTAGGTGTTTAATACCTTAAACAAATTTTTACTATTAAGATGTGAGCGGAGTAGCTGTTTTACCCTTCGTATGAACTCTGATGTTAATTCGATTTTCATTTGTTTATGGTCAATTTTCCGCGCTTGCTTTACTCCTAGATATTTATACATGTCATTTTCGCCCATAGCCTCGATGTTTTGGCCATTTTGCATGTCGAATCCCCCGGGCTGAACCTTTCCCTTTTTAGTACACGACATTTGTCTAACCCAAAGTGCATAGTGATATCATTTGACCATAGTGATATTATTATTATTATTATCCAGATTTAACCATACGGCTCACACTCCCTCTAAGGGGAAACTTCACTCATCCCAGATACCTACGGTATTAAAAGGATTGAGCTCTGGTGGGACTCTTTCCATGTTATCGAGTCCTAGGTGACTTGGTACGTCGGTGTATCTCCCAAAAATTTTCGCACGCATCTGGACGTCGAAAGTAGCACAGATTTCTGCATGATCTTATATAGATGTTCATTTAGACCCAGCTTTTTTATGTTTTCTAGGAGGTTCTTCGGAATGACTCCAGTGGTAGAAAGAATAATAGGTATCGTCTGGGTACTTTCCATTCTCCATTGTCTCCTTATTTGTATTTCCAGATCTCTGTACTTGGCGATCTTTTCGTTGTACTTAACACGCAGATTATTGTTGTTAGGTATCGCCACATCGATTAGAGTTGTTTGTCTTGTTAGTTTATTAACTAGCACGAGATCTGGTCTATTATGTGCTACAGTTTGGTCTGTGAGCACAGTACAATCCCAGTATAGCTTGAAGTTGTCATTCTCAAGCATACTCTCTGGAACGTATTGATAATATGGGAGATGGTTTGTTTGTAGAAGTCCCAGTTTAATGGCTATCTCTTGATGGAGGATCTTCCCTACTGAATCACGCCGTTCTTTATATTCAGTTGCAGCAAATGCCTGGCAGCCTCCGGTAAGATGTTGGATCGTTTCTTGGGCTTGACATCCATATCGGCATTTGTCGTTCCCAGTACACAGTGCGATCCCAGTATACCTTGTAGTTGTCATTCTCAAGCATACTCTTTGGAACGTATTGATAATATGGGAGATGGTTTGTTTGTAGAAGTCCCAGTTTAATAGCTATCTCTTGATGGAGGATCTTCCCTACTGAGTCATGTCGTTCCTTATATTCAGTTGCAGCAAATGCCTGGCAGCCTCCGGTCAGATGTTGGATCGTTTCTTGGGCTTGACATCCATATCGGCATTTGTCGTTTTGGACCTGAGGGTCTTTGACAATATATTTCAGGTAATTTTTGGTTGGTATAACCTGATCCTGAATGGCGAGTAATGAACCTTCTGTTTCAGGGAACATCTTTCCTGATGTCAGCCAATAGTTCGACGCTATATTGTCGACATAGTCTTGACTGACTTCATTCGGATGTCGCCCGTGCAGAGGTTTACCCATCCAGATGCGCATTTTTTCGTTCTTAGTAAGATGGTTTATGCGCATTTCTTGTTCCCTCAGGTTGATCGGTGTTGTGTCATCTACTGCGCAAATCGCGCGATGAAGAGTAGATGTCTCCGCCTGCACCTGAAAATAAGTTCTTAAATTATTAATCTGTTTATCTAATTGCTCGCTTATATCAATAAGTCCTCGTCCTCCTAAATACCGTGGTAATGTCGTTCTTTCTACTGCACTTCGAGAATGGTGTTTTTGTGCCTTTGTGAGGTGTGTTCGTACTTTTCTCTGAAGACTTTCTATATCCGTTTTAGTCCACTTAATAATGCCACATGAGTAGCTAAGCGCGGAAAATGCTTAGGTGTTTAATGCCTTAAACAAATTTTTACTATTAAGATGTGAGCGGAGTAGCTCTTTTACCTTTCGTATTACCCTATTATACTATAGTACCCTATTATTATTATTATTCCCAGATTTAGCCATACGGCTCACACTCCCTCTAAGTGGAAAATTCACTCATCCCAGATACCTACGGTATCAAAAGGATTGAGCTCTGGTGGGACTCTTTCCGTGTTATCGAGCCCTAGGTGACTTGGTATGTCGGAGTATCTCCCAGAAATTTTCGTACACATCTGGAGGTCGCGAGGAGTACAGCTTTCTGCATGGCCTTATAATGATGTTTATTTAGACCCAGCTGTTTTATGTTCGCTAGGAGGTTTTTGGGAATAACACCAGTAGTAGATAGAACAATAGGTAGTGTCTGGGTACTTTCCATTCTCCATTGTCTCCTGATTTGTATTACTAGATCTCTGTACTTGGCGATCTTTTCGTTGTATTTAACACCTAAATTATTGGGGTTGGGTATCGCCACATCAATAAGTGTTGTTTGTCTAGTAAGTTTATTAACTAGTATAAGATCCGGTCTATTATGGGCCACTGGTTGGTCTGTAAGCACAGTGCGGTCCCAGTATAGCTTGTAGTTGTCATTTTCAAGCATTCTATCAGGGGCGTATTGATAATAAGGAAGATGGTCGGTTTGGAGAAGTCCCAGTTTGTCAGCTAGTTCTTGGTGGATAATCTTTCCTACTGAGTCATGGCGTTCTTTATAATCAGTACCGACAAATGCCTGGCAGCCACCGGTAAGATGTTGGATGGTTTCTTGGGCTTGGCATCCATATCGGCATTTGTCATTTTGGACTTGAGGATCTTTAACAATATATTTCAGGTAATTTTTAGTTGGAATAACCTGATCCTGAATGGCAAGTAGGAAACCCTCAGTCTCGGGAAACATCTTTCCTGATGTCAGCCAATAGTTCGACGCTATATTGTCGACATAGTCTTGACTGACTTCATTCGGATGTCGCCCGTGCAGAGGTTTACCCATCCACATGCGCATTTTTTCGTTTTTAGTAACATGGTTTATGCGCATTTCTTGTTCCCTCAGGTTGATCGGTGTTGTGTCATCTACTGAGCAAATCGCGCGATGAAGAGTAGATGTCTGCGCCTGTACCTGAAAATAAGTTCTTAAATTATTAATCTGTTTATCTAATTGTTCGCTTATATCAATAAGTCCTCGTCCTCCTAAATACCGTGGTAATGTCGTTCTTTCTACTGCACTTCGAGGATGGTGTTTTTGTGCCTTTGTGAGGTGTCTTCGTACTTTTCTCTGAAGACTCTCTATATCTGTTTTAGTCCACTTAATAATGCCAAATGAGTAGCTAAGCGCGGAAAATGCGTAGGTGTTTAATGCCTTAAACAAATTTTTACTATTAAGATGTGAGCGGAGTAGCTGTTTTACCCTTCGTATGAACTCTGATGTTAATTCGATTTTCACTTGTTTATGGTCAATTTTCCGCGCTTGCTTTACTCCTAGATATTTATACATGTCATTTTCGCCCATAGCCTCGATGTTTTGGCCATTTTGCATATCGAATCCCCCGGGCTGAACCTTTCCCTTGACTATATTTAGTACACGACATTTGTCTAACCCAAAATGCATACTGATATCATTTGAAAAAGTTTCTACAGTTTTTAGCATTTGATCTAAGTGAGTTCGAGTGGAAGCCATTAGTTTCAAATCATCCATATACAACAGATGATTAAGCTTCGCCACTACAGTGTTGTTGTTTTTAATGCTAAAACCTGAGTCAGTGGAGTTCAATAGCTGGGACAGTGGGTTCATCGCTAGACAGAACCACAAGGGACTCAGCGAATCACCTTGGAATAGGCCGCGGTTAATTGCGATATTTTCTGTTTCGATATTGTTTTCACCAGGTATTTGGAGGTGAATTTTAGTCTTCCAATCTGTCATTATATGTCTTAAGAAGGTCACTATATTATCATCGACTTTATATATTCTTAATATATCTACAAGCCATTCATGCGGCACTGAGTCAAAGGCTTTCTTATAGTCAATAAAGGCAGTGAAGAGGTTCCTTTTTTTGGTGTATGCCTGGTTAGAAATGACTGAGTCGATAATAAGTTGTTCTTTGCAACCCATGGAGCCCTTAGCGCATCCTTTCTGTTGAGGTTCTATGATATTGTTTAGAGCGCAGTGTTGGTAGATACGCTGGGCTACACAGGATGTGACCAATTTATACAGAGTTGGAAGACACGTAATTGGGCGGTATTTGGCTGGATCTTGGGTGTTATTTTGATCCTTCGGTATTAAATAAGTTGTTCCCTGAGTTAGGAATGATGGTATTTCCTGCGGATTAGAAATAACACGATTAATTAATGTTGACAGGCACTCATGAGCACTCCAGAACTTCTTAAGCCAGAAGTTTTGAACTCCATCTGGTCCAGGAGATTTCCAGTTATGAAGCTCTTTGATGATATTAGAGACTTCTTCTGTGGTCAAGGGTTCATAAATAGTTGTGCGGTAGTGTTGACAGTTGTGCGTCGTATCTTCTATCCATCCAGCATTGGTGTTAAGAGCAGCTGGTGTGGAAAGTTGATTTCCCCAAAACTCCTGAATGTCTTCTTGGCTTGGGTATGATTTATTGGCACTTTCGACAGTGGAATTAAGTTTCCGATAGAACGCCTTCTCGGCATGCTCAAAAAGCGCATTGTCACATTTCCGGCTGTTACTAACCTTGTACCTCCTTAGTCGTCCTGAATAAACGGAGAGTTTTTGTTTTAATGTATCCAGGCACTGATGGGCTGTGATGTATACTGGATCATATTGCGAGTGCCTTACAGTGCTTAGCATTATTTGATCAGCTCTTTTAATGACTTTTCTACTTGTTGTTCCTCGTATATATTCTGTCATTTGACCAATGTCCCTACGCAGTAATTCAATCTTGTTTAGAAGCCGTTTCTCCCAGGGTGCAACTCTGTTATCAGTCCTTCCGGCATTGGTACCCCGTCGTGTTCTGATCTTAATTCCCATTATATTAGCTGTTGCTGTTGCTGCACAGTAAATAAGCATATGCAAATATTCCAGCGTATGGGCTTCTACGACGTAATTGGGTAGGACTTCAGTATTTATAATTTGTAACAGAGCACCTAGTTTTTTAGAAGAGTTTATTTTTGGTAGCGGTGGTCTGCTAAGTGGATTTGTTCCATTAAACTCTTATACAGCTCGTGCCATTTCGCTTACCAGAGTATCGCGTAACTCGTTGTTGTCCTGTAGTGTATTATCAGGTTGAGTTTCTTGTATGGTAAGCTCAGGAATCTGCTCACGTCTCTCATTAGGGACTTGATCTACATTTACCTCTTGGTGATTAATCTCCCGTTCGACTTCGCTTCTGATGGTATTGCGTCTAGCCTCTGGGATAAGACTATTTCTTATAATTACCCGGTATTGATCAGCAACTCGTTGTTCAGTTACTTGAATTTCTGGGTACTCCCTGCAAAATTCGGCATAGAGGTTTTGTCGATACCCGATCGTTTCTTGACCGAGGTTTGTCACCTGGTAATAGAAGCGCAAGATATTCTCATTTATGGACGCAGTCCATTTCATGCGCTGTCTCGGTCGTCCCGCTTGGGTGAGCGCCGGCTGATGTTCCAGCGCAGCACCTTCAGCGAGTGGAGTTCTTGTTGTTGTTTGGCTCGCTTGTGGTTGTTCTTGCTGTTGTTGTTGTTGTTGGGCTGTAGCTGATTGTATGACAGGGGCCCGCCTCCTCAACACCCTGCCACCGATGTCCCGCATGCAGCCACGTCCAGCGCCGGCTCCAGACGTGCCCTGGCGATCCCCAGGCAGCGACCCTAAACGTAAATTATTATTCTCCATTATCATGGGTGTGCATTTTATACCTACTGCCAGGTGTCAGTTTTTGTTCCACGACAGGTATTCCTGTTACCCTCTGGGTATCTGCGCTATGGATACCCATTAGCAAGGGGCCGCGCCTGATAGAAGAACTGATAAAAACTCCCACAGGTTATTATATTTATATATATATTATTATTATTATTATAGATTTAGCCATACGGCTCACACTCCCTCTAAGGGGAAAATTCACTCATCCCAGATACCTACGGTATCAAAAGGATTGAGCTCTGGTGGGACTCTTTCCGTGTTATCGAGCCCTAGGTGACTTGGTATGTCGGAGTATCTCCCAGAAATTTTCGTACACATCTGGAGGTCGCGAGGAGTACAGCTTTCTGCATGGCCTTATAAAGATGTTCATTTAGACCCAGCTGTTTTATGTTCGCTAGGAGGTTTTTGGGAATAACACCAGTAGTAGATAGAACAATAGGTAGTGTCTGGGTACTTTCCATTCTCCATTGTCTCTTGACTTGTATTATTATTATTATTATTATTATTATTATTATTATCTTTAGGAGCTTTTTTGTTAGCTTCGGCATAAGATAAATTTTGCTCAGTCATTAATTTTTTAATTGCTTTTTGTCTAACCAATTCTGGACACTCTTTTATTTCATTTGTACATTGTTTTCCACTACAATAGAAACAGGATTTTTCTACTAAATGTTTTTTTTTTCAGTCTGCCTCGTGCCCCTTTTTACACTTTAAACAGCGAACGTTACTTTTACACTGCTTTGTTAAATGCCCGTATCTATAACAATGAAAGCATAATAGGACCTATTGCTGGTAGAGTTCTACCGGAATTCTTAAATGATTAATGCATATATATTGTGGTAACCTAGATGCTTTAAAAGTAATCAAAAAGGTTTTTGTAGGCACGTATTCTTTAGTACCGTCCTGTTTAATTACTTTGTGATTCATTCGTTTCACTGAGTCAACATTAAATTTACAATGCACATCAATCGAATTTATTTTCCCTTTAACATACCCTTCATCAAACTCATAATCTATATTTCGTATTATACCAAATTTATGTGTAATGAATTTAGGAATATATACCAACAAATTATATTTCTTTAAATTAACCAATTTTAATAAATGATTTGTCGATTTATAGTCTTTTAATTTAATTCTTAACCTATTACGCCCTATAGAATCTATGCAATTAATTTTAGAATCAAATTCTGGATGTTCTTTGAACAAAATATTTCCTATTCTAATTGCGTTTAATTTACCATCGAATTTATCTAGAGTATTTTCAATTTACACGTAAAAAGGAGCGGTATCTATATTATTATAAAAACTTGGAATACGTACTTTTTTCTGCTGTATATCTGTTGTTGTCTCCGTATGTTTTACGTTAGAAATATTAATTATTGTATATTTGAATTGTTGATATTTTCTATTGTTGTTTTGTCTAATACATTACGTTGTGATTCTAGATCTATATCCCAATTATTCGAGACATCTATGTCACCTCTGGATAGGGGCTGAGCTCCAATATGGGGGGTTTCACCACCCCCCTGGTTGGCACTCATATTATACACTCATTGTTAATTATGTTTCTTATAAAATCTACTACACTCGAAATTTTAATAAAATTATTCGAAATTGGACACTGAGGTTAAATACTTCGCACTCGATAAATCGACCGGTCGATTCAATGATCACGAACGAACTGATTCAAACCATGATTCACAAATTGAACCCTCAATATTCTCAGGATAAACTAGATCTTTAATTTTTTTGCAGATATTAATAATACATCGTCGATGTATCGATTTTCTATACCGCTGTGTAAAATTATAATTATGTCCTTTATTGGGCGGTACTGAATTAGAACACTTTTTGTTATTATTCGTCCAATTTTTTTTACGGTGTGATGAGTACCATACCAGGTCTCATACAAATAAACAATATTTCATTTAAAAATAAAGTTTTAAATAAAATATTATACCTACCTACCCAAATGTAAACCAATGGAGGCTCGAAACGAAATTTTATCGGATAAACTACTTTATGGTTTCGGTCGCCCAGGTAAATAATGTTATCTTACCCAAAGAATGCATAAGTTTGCCGATACAAGATAACGCATTGTGATATATCATAATAGCGATATCCGATGTTTTCATTGGCTCTTGATCCAACTGAGCCGGACTGATCAACAATTCGATGATAACTTTAACTAGGCGACTGCCCATATTTTCAAACCTAATACCAGGCACATCTGAATGTAAATATCGATGAGAATATTAAAACTTTGTATTATTATACATCTCAGTCATTGATAATTTTGCAGTTAATGACTACTCCTGGTAGAGTACTTTTATTTTAATTTTTATTGCCTGCTTTTATTACAGATAAATATATTTTTACACAGTCTCACCGAAATACGAGGCGACTATACTTGAACATCGTAATTTTTAATAATATATAATGTAACAAAAATTTTAATTAACAACATTTAACGGGTTTTTACCCATATATTTTAGTGGCTCATAGCATGTCTACTTCGTAAGTATTAACCACATTTTGGATTAACCTTAGTCAACATTTCAAATTTTACGCTCTTTTTAATTAAAGTGGTTATATATTGTCAGGTTACACTAATGATGGAATTTACATTCCGAAAACTTTCTATAATTGTGATATAGCCCGTTTGGATATTTTATTATATACCTTTTATAAAGGATTTTAAATAAAAAAAAATTTAAGGCCCTTTTGACGTGTTGCTGTATTTATTTTTTAACTCATTGTATTCCATTGGTTAAGTGCTATCTAATATATGCGATTGGACTAATAGGACATAAGATACATAACTAAGACCCTTTTGACATGCTATTCCATTTGATTTTTATACCTCATTGTATTTTATTTGTTAAATCCTTTCATTTGAGGTACTGCACGTCATGATTGGACTAATAGAACTGAAGATACACAACTCAGGCCCTTTTGACATTGCACTGTATTTGATTTTTCTATCCCATTGTATTCTTTATACTAAATCCTATCATTAGAGCTACTATATATATATATATATATATATTTATATATATATAATATATATATATATATATATATATATATATATATATATATATATATGTATATATATATACAGATTGAACGAAATAAATTCGGAACATAGGAATATAATGTATTTCGGCTCAATTTTGCTGTAGCTGGTTGGCCAACAAAAGATTGTCAAATAATCATATTATAAAAAATCCCATACCTCAGTGGGCTGCTGGATTCTGAACTCATAAAAATTGAAAGCTACACATAAATCTACGATTATGCTGTCAAACCGGTTATAGTCCAGGAAATGTAGCATTTCACCTCGCAATTTTTTCGTGCGGCGCGGATTGACTTGGAATTAGAAGGTAGGTAATAGCCTAAGGATCAAAATCTATATCGAACCAAAGTGCGCCAAAGCCTAGGCGGTGGTTGCCACCCCATCTCCGGGGTGAAAATTTTTTTTACGTTTTAACTACAGGTTTCGATTAGAAAAGTGATTCTAAACAAAAAATGTGCTATACATTTTTCTTATAAAATGATATTTTTTAAGTTATTCGCGATTGAAAGTAACAACTTTTAGACGAAAAAATCCACGTTTTTAATCGATTTTTCGCGAATAACTCGAAAATGGTGCATTTTATCAAAAAAATTGTAGAGAACAAATTTGTAGCTTTTAAAAAGACAAATACAATTACAAATACAATATCAATTTTCAGCGGTTTTCTTCAAATGCCAAATTTGAAAGATTCAAAGTCAAATATCGGGAAAATGATGCATTTTTGGAAGAAAACTCACAAAACCTTTTTTAAAGAGCATAAATAGACCTATCATAAAAAAATAAGGTCAATACCTCATTTTTTTACGAAAAAATCGAGGAAAACAACACCCTAACCACCCCCATAATTAAAATCGATCTTCACCCTTCTGCAATTCCCTTTGTAGATGTATTGTTAATACTTCCAAGAAGTTTGACCCATTTAAAATGCTTAGTTTTAGAAAAAGTACAGCTTAAAGCGAGAAACGATTTACAATTTCATATTTTTTACTTTTCTTTTTTTAAATATGCCAGAAAATACTGAATATATGAAAAAAATAAAAATTACCAAATTGTAGCTTTTTTAATGACTAAAATTATCCTTTATTTAGATTTGTTGTACAATGAATATTTGGCGAGATATAGCCGTTTCAAGCATCGATTTACGATCAAGCACCATCTTTTTCGGGCCCTTTAAACTCACCCCATTTAAAAATCAAGGGTTCCAAAAAGATTTAATTCACAGATCCTTGTAGCTATTAAAAACCTCTACAAATCGTTTTTGAAGAAACATCTATCGTTAAAAATTAAAGGAAATACGTTAAAAAAACCAGTTAATTTTTTTCCGGAAAATTCCATTAGTATAGTACAGTACATTTCGGAGCATAATAATCTACAAAACCGGTATATTAGCTAGTGGGGCGTTATACATTCGAAATTTTAAGCGTTCTTATTTTGAAATCCCATACAACAGAATAAAACATCTGCTCATATGTCTATGGCTTGGCAATGAAAATATCAGAGCAACAGATTGGGGATGGTTTTCCAAAGATGGTTTGTTATTACCCGTACGCATGAACAAACAACCTGCACCCGATAAATTTTTGAAAATTATTTTTTGCCAATGCAAAAAAGGATGCGGCGTTTCATATGGGTGCAGAAAGTTGGTTTATACTGTAACTCTACTTGTTCTGGGTGCTCAGGTGAAGGGTGCAATAACAGTCCACCAATAATTGAGGAAGATGATGATGACATAGATCACGATGAAGATGACGATGATAATTGATGACGAATCAAATTAATATTATAATTGTTTTACCTATAAATGTAAATATTTTCAACTATTTATGTAAATGTATAAGAATATATGGTGCCTTTTTATGTTGATAATTTTTTGTGTATTTAATTCTACTTTTTTCAATTTATATCTTATAAATTAGTTTATAAAAACTTCAATGTTGTAAAGGGTGATTTTCAAAAGTTGAAAAGTTGCAAAATTTTGGCAAAAAATTGTTTTCACCTATAGCACTCATAACAATTGATTTTTAAGGGTTGAAAATGTATGAATTTGTATTTTAAAGTATAAAAAACTCACTATTTAACTAATCCAAACCAAATTTCACTCATCTTAGGATTTGTAATATTATTTTACAATTTTTGAAAATTAGGGGTAGTTTTCACCCCTAAGAATAATCAGGGTTCATCGGCATGACATAAACTATAAAGCAGAGGGTGAGTTGAGCTTAATTTCAAATTTTTATGCAAGTCGTTTCAAGGTGAAATCATTTTCTTCGCATTACTAATTTTTTTATATTAATCTCTAATGAGGGTCGCTTTTTAAGGGTTGAAATATGATGGAACTTTATTGAAAAGCACGAAACTATCATTATTTAAATAATTCAAACCAAATTTTACCCATATTCAGGCTTAATATGGTATTTTTAAATTTTTGACAATTAGGGGTAGTTTTCACCCCTAAGAACAATCAGGGTTCGTCGACATGACATAAACTATAAAGCAGCGGGTGAATTGAGCTTAAATCCAAATTTTTATTCAAATGATACAAGGCGAAATCATTTTTTTAGAATTTGTAATTTTTTACATTAATCTCTAACAAGGGTTGCTTTTTAAGGGTTGAAATATGATGAAGCTCTATTCAAAAGTATAAAATAATCATTATTTAATTAATTCAAACCAAATCTTACCCATATTCAGGTTTAATATGTTATTTTATAATTTTTGACAATTAGGGGTAGTTTTCACCCCTAAAACTCTTCAGCGCACTTCGGTTCGATATAGATTTTGATCCTTGGGCTATTACCTACCTTCTTCTAAAATTTCAAATGGATACATGCAGGACGAAAAAATTGCGAGGTTTTAACTTTTTTCGAGCTTCAATTCCTGAACTATTTTCTCCTCCTTAGACAAACCCGTCTTACGCAAACAACTTTGTTGCGAGACAGATAGTTGAACGATATTTTATACAATGTCTATACCCAGGTATGGATTTATTTTTGTCCAAGTTTTATATTGGTCCACTATTTTAAATGCAGTTCAAACAGACATGTATTAAATTGTATGTTCCGTTTTAATTTGGTTCAATCTGTATATATATATATATATATATATATATATATATATATATATATATATATATATATATATATATATATATTTAACGTGATTATTTCGACCAAAAGACAATTTATAAGTATGTTGCAAATATCGGGTATGTGGTCTATATTAAATAAAAATCTTTGTTTTTTTCTAAAACTCAATATTTCGCCATTTATTTAATAGCTACATCAGGAGTAACTGTAAAAAACAAACATTTCAAAAAACTGACGTACACTTAGATTTACAATACTTACAGAAATTAAAAGATTTCACACATAAATAAACTTGACATTAAAATAAACATTTTTGATAATGTATATGCATGTTAAAATATAAATATATTTGAGCACATTCGTTAACAATAAATAAGATGGAAACAACAAAATGCAAAATACTAATAATGTAAGAAAACATTAGAGGAATATTATTTCTTTAATTAATCATTAAGGCTAGGTAGTATGATTAATCATTAAGGTGAGTGAGTTTTAAATTTTGTTCAATATATTGCAATATATGTTGCTTAATTGCCCCGTGTCTGTTTTATAATTTAAAGTTTGTTTATTTTTGTTGATGTGGTACATCTCCAAAAATAACCTACTTTTGTAATTTTCAGTCTGTGCCAAAATACGAGCATTGTTATAGTCTAACATGACCGGTGTTTTTATAATGCTCGACTACTGCACAACTATTTTTTCCTAAGCGGCAGTCACTTTTGTGCAGTGTGATACGTTGTTTTAGCCACTGCGATGTATGGCCAATGTAGCTTTTTTCACATCCTAGACACGGTATTTCATATACCACATTACTCCTATATAAGGTTGGTACTGGATCTTTAATTTTGGAAAAAAGTTGTTTGCTATTTATGATATTTGATAAAGGGGAGTTTTTTATATTTGATTGACTCATTGTTGGAATCAAGGACAGAACCATCATAGAAATTACTGCTGTAAATGAGTTTTTTTTAAATATGTTTAGGATAGCCGTTGTTTCGAAAAATTTTGTATAATGTGTCCAGATTTTTCTGTAATAAATTATCATCAACAATGGACATTACCCTATTTTTCATACCCAATATTGTATTATATTTTTGACGAGTGGTGTGGTTTGAAAAGTAATTCGCCAGGACGTGTCATTTATGTGGCATTCGACACAGAACGTGAAATGTCGTGAAATTTGACGCAGGACGTGACAGTTATGTGACATTCGACACAGAACGTGAAATGTCACGTGAAATGACGTGACATTCGTCGCAGAACGTGAATGTCGCGTGAAATGACGTGACATTCAACGCAGAACGTGAAAAATGACGCAGGACGTGACAGGTATATGACATTCGACACAGAACGTGAAATGTCTCGTGACATTTGACGCAGGACGTCATATTCGACGTAGGACGTGTCATTTATGTGACAGACACAGAACGTGGCAGTCGACGCAGTACGTGACAGTTATGTGACATTCGACACAGAACGTAAAATGTAACGTGAATAACGTGACATTCGACGCAGGACGTGACAGTTATGTGAAATTCGACACATAACGTAAAATGTCACGTGATTAACGTGACATTCGACGCAGGACGTGACAGTTATGTGACATTCAACACAGAACGTCACGTGAAATGACGTGACGTTCGACGCAGGAGGTGACAGTTATGTGACATTCGACACAGAACGTGAAATGAGGTGACATTCGACGCAGAACGTGAAATGTATAAATTACGTGACGTGTGACGTTTTGACGTGACATTCAACATTTTAAAAGACAAAGACACAATAACAGAGGGTAGCAGATCAACATATTTTATTGGAGACGAACGTGTCACAATAAATGTTGAATCGTTTCAAAAGACAAAGACACAATAACAGAGGATAGCAGATCAACATATTTTATTGGAGACGAACGTGTCACAATAAATGTTGAATCGTTTCGATGGTTCATTCATAATTTTTCATAATTCTCTGGGAAAAAGTACCTGCTAAATTAAATATACCTTAAAATCCGGGAACCCTAAACAGGTCAGAAAGGTTTTATCTCGGTCTTTAACGATCACTTTCACGCTACCGAAACCGATCGATATTTATTTGTCCACTCTGTTTCAAATATATATTATATATATATATAATATATATATATATATAATATATATATATATATATATATATATATATATATATATTGGCAACATCTTAGTGATACTGTATTACCGTAAGAAACAATAATTTTACCGATAACGCTTAAAATGGCTGTTGAGTGTAAAAAACGAAATATGAAAAACTGACAACGGTGTCAAGCCTAAAACAAGACACTAGACGAATATACACGACTTATAATTTAAATATGATAGCATTTCTTGGTGATGCTAAATTACTGCAACGTGAAAAGAGTTCAAAATGATGGCGGGATGTATATATATATATATATATATATATATATATATATATATATATATATATATATAAGGATCACTCAGACGAGTGGTGGGTTCTTATATCGGTCTCTAGGTGGAGAAATAAAAGACAAAGTTGATAGGCTACTTTATCTATTTTGAAGATCGCTTTCGAGTTTTGAAAGCATCATCAGTTCATCTAAAAAATTATTACAATATGAGAACCACACAATCATGGAAACGATGTTAATTGTTACCTTAAAAAGATATGTAGCAGTCAATGTTATTAACAAATATGTGAATGAAACTAAGTAAATGGACATAGTACGCTTAATATTAATAAAAGTCTAAAAAATTAGTGAATATGAAGTTACCGATCAAAGCCCTATGGATGTCGCCGGAAAAATGGCGTTTAATGAAACAGGAACGAACTAAACCGCAAAAAGACAGCCAACCTTGAGGTCAAAATTACTTTTGACAGATCAACAAGGTGTAAATACCAACCCAAATTTTGGGCGGTTAATTTAAGTTTAACTGAGTTTGGATGACTACAGGTTGTAAAGGACAAAACAGTGAAAAAGGTTGGTAGTGTAAACACAACTCCCCTCACTAATCAGCCCAAATTTACAAACCGGAGATTTTCATTCAACCTCATAATTATGTAATGACGTTAATCATTATGGCTAGTTAAATAGCCAGGTGGTTAACGATATTATAATTTCCAAACAGCCCAAGGTTCAATATACTTGGAGCTGTAATTTGGTACTTGGAGCTTTGAATAAAGGTCTTTATTGATGATAGAGGAAGGATATGAATTCTCTATTCTAATAGAGAATTCATATCCTTCCTCTATCATCAATAAATACCTTTATTCGCATAGTTATGGATCCTCAATTTATGACATACCCGATGGTGACCAACTAAGAAACATCTCTAATAATTCTATAAATAGCACTGTTCTGCATAATACCGATCTTGAGAATACTATCACACATTACTCTTCCTTACCATATTTCCCTCAAGTTACTGAGAAACTTATTAAATTGTATAAACAAAATAATATACCTGTTAAAATTGCTGTTAAGAATGCAAAAACTGTTAGAAATTTTGTTCTCTAAAACTAAACAACCTTGTCCACTTTGGAACAAGTGAACACAATTTATAAAATTCCATGCGCTAATTGCGATCTATGTTACATTGGGCAATCTGGTAGATCATTGAAAGGTCGTCTCACTTCACATCGTAGCGACATTAATTTATCGAAACACACTTGTGCTCTAGCACAACATGCGATAAATACAAAACATGAAGTGGATTTTAATGAAGTTAAGATCCTTGCCACTGAACGCAATCTAGCTAAAAGACAGTTTTTGGAAATGTGTTCAATATTAAAACATCCTAATGCATTGAATAAGAGAACTGACATAAGTAACTTGAGCCAGATATATCATGCTTTAATTTTGCAGAATTAGGCTACTTAATCTTTTCACTACATTAATGTCATATTAGGTGTACTAGTTGAACTTTTTTCCACTTTTCATAAAACAATTTATATACATAAATAGAAATAAAATAAATATATCAATTAAATAACTTAATTTTCTTTACTTAATTTTACTATTACATATGCAACCCATATTGCATTTCAATACACTAATTTCTTTAATTAGTGTTTCAAATTATATATAAAATAATACAAACATTGTAATTGATTCATAGAATCCTTTACAAATCACAGCTCCAAGTATATTGAACCTTGGGCTGTTTGGAAATTATAATATCGTTAACCACCTGGCTATTTAACTAGCCATAATGATTAACGTCATTACATAATTATGAGGTTGAATGAAAATCTCCGGTTTGTAAATTTGGGCTGATTAGTGAGGGGAGTTGTGTTTACACTACCAACTTTTTTCACTGTTTTGTCCTTTACAACCTGTAGTCATCCAAACTCAGTTAAACTTAAATTAACCGCCCAAAATTTGGGTTGGTATTTACACCTTGTTGATCTGTCAAAAGTAATTTTGACCTCAAGGTTGGCTGTCTTTTTGCGGTTTAGTTCGTTCCTGTTTCATTAAACGCCATTTTTCCGGCGACATCCATAGGGCTTTGATCGGTAACTTCATATTCACTAATTTTTTAGACTTTTATTAATATTACTTATAATGCTACCTAAAGTTAAAATCAAAGCTTAATATCCATTAAATAGTTGGAAGTTATTTATGATTTTCTTGGTTCTTGCTCACTTATTAACATTAAATAACATTGAATTTATTTTGGACCACATGGTCAATTGCTGTGCTAATTTTTTACAAGTTCATATATGTTGTTAGTTGCTTAACTGTTTATACAAGATCAGCGTACTATGTCCATTTACTTAGTTTCATTCACATATTTGTTAATAACATTGACTGATACATATCTTTTTAAGGTAACAATTAACATCGTTTCCATGATTGTGTGGTTCTCATATTGTAATAATTTTTTAGATGAACTGATGATGCTATCAAAACTCGAAAGCGAAACGTCTTCAAAATAGATAAAGTAGCCTATCAACTTTGTCTTTTATTTCTCCACCTAGAGACCGATATAAGAACCCACCACTCGTCTGAGTGATCCTTATATATATATATATTGGATTGACGGTCGTACTCCTTTTTCCGATATATATATATATATATTATATATATATATATTTATTATAATATATATATATATAATTTATTGTTTTGGAGTATCAGGTATGCGGTCTGTTATTAAAAAAAAACTCTTTTTTTCTTTTATGACTCTATATTTCGCTGATTTTTGTCAGCTTCTTCAGGAGATAACTAAAATATGGTTAAAATTGTATATTACATCACAGGTGATAATAAAACAATGAATTTACTTACAGATTAAGAGTTAAAATATTTAAAAATCTTGAACATAATATATTCAAAACAGTACTGACAGTATTAGTCCAAAGCATCTAGTCACTAGTAATTAAATATAACAAAAAATATAATAAATAGGAAACAAAAACAAACAAGAAACAATAAAAACACAGTAAAATTGTTTCTTGTTTGTTTTTGTTTCCTATTTATTAATTTTTTGTTATATTTAATTACTAGTGACTAGATGCTTTGGACTAATACTGTCAGTACTGTTTTGAATATATTATGTTCAAGATTTTTAAATATTTTTAACTCTTAATCTGTAAGTAAATTCATTGTTTATTATCACCTGTGATGTATATACATTTTAACCATATTTTAGTTATCTCCTGAAGAAGCTGACAAAAATCAGCGAAATATAGAGTCATAAAAGAAAAAAAGAGTTTTTTTTTTAATAAATTATATATATTATAGATATATATATATATATATATATATATATATAATAATAATAATTTTTTTAACAGACCGCATACCTGATACTCCAAACAATAAATTGTTATTTACGTTTCGGTCGATAATCCTACCAGTTTTGCTATATATATATATATAATATATATATATATATATATATATATATATATATATATTATATTATATATATATATGTATATATATATATTTACTCCTACTATCCTTAAGGACTCAAACCATAGCGCAACCTTACGGCCTCTCCTATTTCCAGGTGTATATAATATTTTAGTCATCGTGTATATCGAAACAGGTAACAAAACATTCTTAATGCCCTAGTTTTATTTGGATAAAACAAAATTTAACATATTACTCTCCCCCTCGGTTCTCCTATCATTACCAACCTCGTGCCGATTTCGATTTTTACAGCCTCATCAGTATAATTTTATCCGTATTGTGGTCTTGGGGCCTCATATACACGACCTTAATTGACTCATACGGTGTTGTCAATTCGTACTGCGTATTTCGATAATTCGGGGATTCCCCTCTTTATTTCCTATTTAAGCCAAGAAAGTTATTTCTCATTTCGCGATTGTTTAAGTAATGGATACCTCAAAATAGATTTATGATCTTAAAAACGGCAAAAGTATAGTATTTACGTAACCTATATTTAAACAGAAGTTATACATGACAAAATATTGTTATGATTTCTAAAAATTTGAACCTGATATTTATTGAAAGAAATATATAATTTGGTTATTTAAGTCAATGTAATACTTTTTTAAGAAATTTAACACAACTGGACACAAAATCAATGAGATACCATATTCTTACAAATATAAATTAGTAATGCCAGCAAGTATTAGATGTAGGGAGCCTGATCTATGCTAACGTAGGGACTGGCCACAATTTAGTTTTGGAAAAAAGTCATCTTAATTCGATTAGGAATCATAAACACAAACTACCAACACTAGAAACTAAAATTAATAAAGACAATTTTGACAAAAAACTATATCAAAGTAGGCTAGATCAAATAATTTAACAACAAAGCGTTACATGCGATGAAGATAACTAAGTTAGTTGGGAAAAGAATTAAAACAACATAAAGCAAACAAGCCTCTAGGAGGAATAAAAATAAATACAAACTTAAATGAAAGAAAACGTACACTATAATGTTTACCCAAAGTATAGAAATATATCTGAAAGAAAAAAGAATGTTTATATAAAATAAGGATCTGAAAGAACGCAGGGGACTTATGAATATAAGAGAGTTCGTAACACAGCACATGGGCTAATCAGGCCGAAGAAAACAATAAAACAGTAAAAGTTTATAAGAGGGACATATAATAGAAATTAAGGAATTAATATAAGATATCAACATAAATAAAAAAATGGACAACATAATATTAGACAAATAAACCGAACAAAGGAAACTGAACATGCTCTTGAAACTCCCGATATAACATCAAATGAGTTAACGCAAATGATAAAAACATGAGATAAAAGAAGTCATCTTAAAGTTAAAAAACTGAAAAGAAATTAATAAAATATGGCTTATACAACAGTTAACCATAATATTTAATAAAGGGTTAGGTCATCAACAATACATGAGGAGTGGAGAACGAGTATTATGTTTTTTTTCTTTTACAATAGGTGTAATGTGCGACCATAATACTCTAAAGGAATTGTTAAGTACTATTTTGAAATTAATATTAAAAATATTATCAAATAATTTGAAGAAAAGATTAGTTAACCAGACTAACTACAAGTTACTTGTGCAGAGAAGTATATAATAATATAATGAACTAGCCTAACTATGTTTGGTTAATTTAGAAATGTCCTAAGACACAGTGAGACTATCGGATGCGATATACATCTGTACAACAGATAATCCAGATTACTTGATATCATAAAAATAATAGAGAATCGACATGTAAGAAACAGAACCGAAGTAAAAGTTCAAATAGAAAAAAAAAGAATCTATAAACACTACAACTGGAATCAGATATGGAAGTCCAGTTGTAATATTTATTCTTTTATATTTAATGTAGTATTGAGAGGTTTTAAGCTAGTAAAAATAAAAAAACAACCGCAAGCAAGGAGATAAAGATAATATGCGATGTTTATGACGAGTTTTTGATAACACAGAACGAAGATGATCTCCAATAAATACTACACCAGTTTAATATCAAAGCTAAACGATTTAATATGAAAATTTTATCACTTATTATGAAAAGTTTAGTATTGTCAAAGGGAACCAACAAGGTGGAAGAAAGTTCAGATTGAAAACCTACTGATAAAAAAAAGTATTAAAATTTAAATATATGGGAATAAACTTATCGACAACAAAAATATTGAAGAGAAAGTAAGGGGATACGTGCTACAATGACACAATACGGTGAAACAGACATTAGATCTAGACAAAAAGCATAAATAAACAAATCTGTAATCCGACCAGTCATAACATATACAGTAGAAACAAAAATCAGATACAAGCACAAATATTTGGAGACAAATGAGATGATGGATACTAAGAAAAATGACCGGAAAAAGACTATTAGACAAAACAAGAAACAATGATATGAGAAACCTATGCAGAATAAACAATATTAATCTATTTGTACAGACACAAGCATATATATTTGAAGACAAATGAGATGAGAACACGAAGAAGAATAACCGGAAAAAGACTTATTAAACAGAACAAAAAGCAATGACATAAGAAAACTATGCAGAATAAACAATATTATTTAATTGGTACAGGAAAGAAAAAGAAAATGAATCTGTTATATTAGTAGAATGGTAGAAAATATCATAGTTAGATTAGCCCTGGAAAGAAAGAGATAAAACGAAATTATCCACACGAATAGGAAGAAAACGGGCAAATTTGCTATATAAAAAAAGAGGAAGAAGACATTATAGTTAATTGAAAGTTACATTAATATTACATTTTTAAGAAGATGCAATTATCTTTTTTGATGTGTGGAGTGAAATAATGTGGAATATAAACTTAAGTTTAAGTTTGTAGGGTTGCCATTCTTGTCCCCCGGTCACCATCTTTTAACTTTTTTCTGGTCATTTTACAATAAAATTACATTCAACCAATATTATACGGGTTTTTCAAAGAATAATTTTTACTACAAATTTGTTTAATTTCATTGATTTCTTTGGATTTTACAGAAACTCCAATGTTCTTGAATACTCGTAAGAATACGATAAATACGATTAGGCTTAGTTTTCTAGTATAAGTATTTATATTTTTTTATTTATAAAATTTATTATTTTGTTAACATTGTTTTGTGATTATTCGTTTATTATCTACTTTTTCCCGACCATGTATGAAGTAAAGTTTGAAGGCGCGCGTTTTTAAGAGTTATTCCCATTAGGCTTAATCCACAAACAATTTCTAAGTGAGATAATATTGAGCATAACTATATATTTAAGAAGTTGTTTTCCAGCTACTGTTTGTTACTTTTCTTTGATAGTCAAGGCTGTGTTCCTAATTCAGTAGAGTTAGAATTGGCGTAATTGTGGGTAATTCATTTTCAAATTCTTAGAAACTTTTGATTAATTTTGATATTTCATGATATTACTGCAGGTTTACACCAGAACAATTAAGGCACACTTTAGAGCATTTGAGGTCTGCGTTTTGGCAACCACACATACTTTTCACAGTTTGCCTTGCATCTGCAGAAAATTTTATTTTAGAAGTTCAAGTGAGCTGGAGTTTTGAAAGTTTTGATTGGTATCCAAATTTTTTTACGTTTTTTTAGCCCCAAACTTCAGGGATCGCAGTGTTTTCTGCTGATAAATTCTAAGACTTTCGAAACGTGCTGTATCTGTGTTGGCGGAATCAATGATAAGTTAAATACATTTTTGGTCACTTTGGTCATTTTGGTCTCGGCAAATCGTTTGTATTTCATGCTGTCAGAGAATCATCTTTCTTTCATTATATAAAGAGACAAAAAAATATTCGCCAACGACAGTGAGCAAAGATAGCTGGGCCTTCTCACTGAGAAATATGTTGTTCGGCTTAGCGAATTAAGGGTGTTTCTGTAAAATTTTAATGAATTTTGCCGATCTTGTAAGCTGCTGATGTTGTGTGGCAACTTGAAATAGCATGGAAAATAGCAAAACTCTGCAATGATCGCCATACATAAAACTTAAAGGACAGTATAATTGATGCGACTTACACCCTTTTGAAGTTTTAAAAAAATTGGACACTTTTGACACACAACATTACACCGCTTAATTCTTAATGCCGTAAGCAAGACAAGAATGGCAATGTCCTCTGTTACGACGGTCTTAGAAGCATATGATTCAAATTAAGCAAGCGCAAAACAGGTTCTGACTGTGTCTGCATTAGATTCTGCCTGGACGACACTAAAACCCACTTCTAATAGAGCAGTTTGTGAAGATCCATTAGGTTTTTTTGGTTCTCTACATTACTAGAAGTTGATGTTAGGATACTGTTGGCACGGTACTCTTATTAAACGTTATCTCTGTCGATTTGTGCTTTTTCGTACGACGCAAGCGCATGAGACGGAGAAAGTTTTTTGTTGGCAAAAAAGGTCGATAATAAAATAATAATAACATAGAACTGTTAAGAAAAATGATAAATTGATTCCGAAAGATGTGAATAAAAAAATATATAACAGGAAACTAAGTGGAATTGTTAATTTTTATCATATTTTATGAGTACTCATGAATCCGTCAACTTCGGAATGCTATAAAACGAAAGAAATTCATGAAATAAAAACACATTTGCAGTAAAAATTATTCGTTGAAAACCCTCTATAATAGTGCACTCATGTCTTTTATTGCAAAATGACCAGAAAAAAATTATAAGGCTCAAACAAAAGTTTGTTCAAAAACTTCCAGACTCTACCTCATAGGTGATTGGGAAAAAGATCAATCATAAACTAATGATACCATAGGATCACGATGATCACTACACTTCCTTTGAGAGGAGAGATTGAAGAGAGAGAGAGAGAGAGAGAGAGAGATGGAGAGAGAGAGAGAGAGAGAGAGAGAGAGAGAGAGAGAGGGAGAAAGAGCGAAAAAGAGAGAGAGGGAGAGAGAGAGAGACTATCGGAAGGTTAACAAAATAATTAATGATATGAAGAAAAAAATATATAATAAAAAAACTAAGCTTTAAGGTCGATTTAATGTAATTTTAATTTAAAATAACCAGAAAAAAGTTTATAAGGCCCAAAAGATTTATTCAAAGATTTTAGTTATTTTGTTTGTAACTTTTTTTTTCAATTTTCGATTAAAAGTTAAATATAAATAAATAAAATAAAATATAAATAAATACAATTTATTTTGCTATAAACAATGTTTTATAAAATTTTCGCTCTACACATCCTTATTTCAAGATGGCGAGTATTCAAGGACCCAATCAACATTGGAGCGCTGCAAAAACTAGAAAATGAATGAAATTAAACAAAATTTGTAGTGAAAATTACTCTATGTTATTGCTCTGATATCATTTTATTTATTAACGGAATCATTTACAAAAGTTTTCACACAGCTACACAATGTACACAACCATCCATTTTTTTAAAAATTTATTGTTTTTTTTTTAAATTATGTTTTATTGTAAATCGCTAGAAAAATTTTTTCAAAATTTTTTAGTTATTTTGTTTTATAACTTTTCTATTTTTTATTTTCCGATAAAAAGTAATACAGATAAAGTTGTAGAAATTTAATTTGGTAAAAATAATGATTTATAAAAATTTTCTGTAGAGTTGCTAATTTACGAGATACAGCGCAAAAAACCCTTTGCCTCTCTTTTTCCAAGATGACGGCTGGGAACAAGGGTTGCGACTTCACAAACTTGAATTGAAGTTTATACTCACCACCCCCACATATCAAAAAAATTAAATTGCGTCCTTTCAAAAATCTAATCTCAATGTAACTTTTCAATTGAATAAAAAATAAGTAGCTTATTCTATACGAGTATATAAATAGAAATACGTGTTCGTTTATTAAAAATTTCAGTGTCGAAGTAATTTCTGTGAAACCAAATATCCTCGTTTATTTTATAAATATATACACTGTATACCAATACATTTTCCAACACATAAAAATTAACAATAACATTACCAGATGAACGAAACAATCTTACTCTGTAATTTGAGCCAGATAAAATGATTCAATAGTTGAACAACACTGTTGCCAGCTAAGTCGAGTCTGTAATATGGCAATATGGTTTAACACATAAGTGATATACACATTCAGTATACTCATAAAAGCGCCCCTCCACGGCAAATGGCTGAATTAAAGGCGACTTTACGGACTCATTTTGTTTTATAATTTGCTGCTATTCTATAATACCCACAATTTTTGTAATACATTTGTGCAGTAGGTAGAGGTCTCTAGTTTCTCATTCAATAAAATTTTGGTAGAAAATAACAATCAGTTAAAAGAAATACATGAAAAACTTTACGGACTCTGTATATTGAGTCCATAAATCGCTCGAGTCCGTTGTGTATGTTAAAAACCTTAATGCAGAGTCGCAATGTTAGGAGGATATATATATATATATATATATATATATATATATATATACATATTATATATATATATATATATATATATATAAATATATATACATATATATATTATATATATATATATATATATATATATTTATATATATATATATATATATATATATATATATATATTTATATATATACACACACTCAAAAAATGCTATGCATATTATCTGTAACGCATAAATCTGTATCATAATTTATTATATATATAATATATATATAGATATATATATATATATTTATATATATATATATATATATTATATTATATATATTATATATATATATATATATATATATATGTTTATATAAATCTTTGTTTTTTCTAAAACTCAAATATTTCAAGATTTCACACATAAATAAACTTGACATTAAAATAAACATTTTTGATAATGTATATGCATGTTAAAATATAAATATATTTGAGCACGTTCGTTAACAATAAATAAGATGGAAACAACTAAAAGTTATTTAAAATGCAAAAACTAACAATGTAAGAAAACATTAGAGGAATATTATTTCTTTAATTAATCATTAAGGCTAGTTAGTATGATTAATCAGTAGATATACTATGGGAATCTGAGCACAACTTCTAAATTGCAAACCCTAAAATCGCAACCCCTGGTTGCAAATGCCAAACGGTTGAATGAAATATGTGCCGTGCGCATCGGAGCATGCCAAAAGGTCATTATTGGGTATCTTCGGATTGGGACGTACGAGGGCTCGTTGGTACGGGGAGAAGGCGGGGAGACAAAAAACAAAGATGGCGGCGTTGCCAAATGGGCGCTAAAACGTATCTTCGTTGCTATTGGCCTGAGATTTTGACGTATGAGGTGTCAAGGCGTTGGTGACACACACACACACACACACACACACACACACACACACACACACACACACACACACACACACACACACACACACATTTTTGTAACAAGTACAGGAACAGAACACAGAACAGAACACAGAAGCCATGTCGTCGCTTGAACATTCTTCTTCTTCTTTTCCGTACAGTGGTTAAGAGAACGTCGACGTAGGACGTGACATTCGACGCAGGACGTGTCATTTATGTGGCATTCGACACAGAACGTGAAGTGTCGTGAAATTTGACGCAGGACGTGACAGTTATGTGACATTGGACACAGAACGTGAAATATCACGTGAAATGACGTGACATTCGTCGCAGAACGTGAAATGTCGCGTGAAATGACGTGACATTCAACGCAGAACGTGAAATTTGACGCAGGACGTGACAGGTATATGACATTCGACACAGAACGTGAAATGTCTCGTTACATTTACACAGAACGTGGCAGTCGACGCAGGACGTGACAGTTATGTGACATTCGTCACAGAACGTAAAATGTCACGTGAATAACTGAATACCAGTTAAACTGACACTACAGCATCTCGTACAAAATAGGTTAAATATAGAATTAAAAACAATTAACAAAAAATCTATATAAGTATCAAAGTTAAAGTTCGACGATAATGCTTAGTCACGGTACAGCTGAAAGTAAAAAACCATTGAAAAGCCACTTATAAATGTCAAATATGCTTTACAGAGGTACAATCCTAAACATATAATAAAACAAGATAAATACTGCCAAAATAAATACCTGCAAAAAAAAATAATAAGCAAAATATAACGTAAAAATGCTAAAATATAAACTATGTAAACTACAATCAAAAAACACCCTACAAAGAAAGAAGAAGCAGAAAGAACAAAAAGCATATCTTAAAACAAAAGAGGTACTAATGTGTACAACAAGTAAAAAAAAGTAATAAACCCGTACTGACGGATAGCTAGACTGACGGATAGATAGATCAATCCTGTTTGATCTAGTTTTCACAATCTGACAACCAAATTCTAAATATATCATGTATATGTCTCGTTTATCTTTGCACTTGGTCACACATATTCCTTCAGGACTGTAAATACTGACCACTTCACGTTTTTTTTTAGTTTCTTTGACAAGTGGGGATAGTCTATTCGGTTATTTCTTAATATGGGCTATGAGCAATTGTCTAGTCAAGTCAACACTATTATAGAAGTTATCCGTTTTCCAGTAATCATTCAGACGGTTTATCTTAATTATTGTTCCCATATGAAATATAAGTCCGAGAAGAGTTTTAAATTCGGTTTGTGTTCTCTCTTTCCAAAACGCAATCCTCGATTTTTCTGAACAACTTTGTGAAAGTATTTCGCCAGAATCAGGCAGAGTCACTTCCATCATTTAATCTACATCGTCTTCGTCAGACGCTTCTAACAATTATATCACATCTAGCTTTTTTAGATGTCGAAAGCATATTATTTACATCCATTTTTTTTACAAATACTATAACTTAAAAAAAATCCAATACTATAAGGTAACATGAGGCACAATACGTTTTTAACTTAAATAGTTCCTGTATAAGTAAAATTGCTTTTTAATGTGCTTTATGTGCAAGCTAAATACATTGCAGTTTTGCCATCACATTCTTCACTGTATGTTTTAACTTTTTCAACTTTTCTGGCATTTCTACTAGTCATGCTTCTTCTTAAAATTTTGTAACATCTTGTACACTTTCTTCTCTTTTTATTATCTATATCGCATTGACTGAGATGGTATTTTTTTTGGTGTAACTGGTCGTAAGGGTTCCAAGATTTCTTTAATTGCAAATGCCTTTTTCTATTATTTAGCAACTAAGCATTGACTACTACGGTATTAAATATTAATTAATTTTGTGGCAGTGAAATGTTAATTTCACTGCCACTTTCCGATGCCATTTCAGAATTTTGCTTATTGGGCTTTGGTAAGAAGCCATTTGATTATTAAAATCAATACTCCTTCTCACCAAGTTATAATCGAGAATAGCTTGTGGTTTTAGCACTTGTGTATAATTTTCCTTTTCACCTGATTAAACCGAGATACAACTATTATGTTTAAATGTTGTAAGGATTAAAACTGATCTTTTGTTGACCCATTTTTGGTTTTACATTTGTTGTAGTAGAATATCTACACATAAATTCGTTTCTTGAACCATGATTTCCATTCATCGAACAATATTCTAAAAAAAATGGTGTTTTTACGTCTTCCAGTATATTATAAACTAGTTCTCTTTCACAAAGCATTGGAAATATGGTTTACGTTCTATATTTAGAAAAATCTTTTACTGCAACTCTTGTTCGACCTAAACTAAATTAATACACAAAACCAATAATCTATTTTGTTTTTATAGAAATGCACATTCCTGTCGGATTTTTATAAGTGCGGCATGAGTCACTGGTGTTCGCATTACAAACATAATTCTCAATTAGCAGTGCGGTACAAGATATATTTAGGTCAACACAACAAGCACACAACAAAAACGAAAAGAGATATACAAAGGTACGTGGCCCTCTCCAGATGGAAGGACGGTGAATCAAATAGATCATGTTATGATTGAAAGTAAATATATGAATATCGCTCAGAAGGTAAGAAGTATGAGAGGAGCTGAAATCGACTAGGACCATTACCTCGGTAAAGTCACATGTGGGAGGAGTTTGGAAGAAAAAGAGATATCGAACAATAAAAAGAAGAGAAAGTACAATATTGAAAAACTTAAGGAAGTAGAAATAAAAAATAAATATGAACAAGAAATAAATAAAATTCTACAACAATGTGACCAAAATTTACAGACAGATCAAGCCTGGGAACAAATTAAAACTGCCGTAGGAGAAGCTAGCGAGAAAATAGTTAAGTGCGACTCCAAGAGAAGTACAAACAAAGATTGGTTTGACGAAGAGTGTCAGGCGATAGCAAAGGAAAAGAAGGAGATCAGACAACAAATATTAACAGATAATAGAGAGTGTAAAAACAAGAGTATAGAATTGTTCGAGGATGATTGAAAGCTCTGTGTAGAAGGAAAAAGAGAAACCACAATGAGTTGAAATTAAAAGAGATAAAAGAGAAGTTTAAAAACAACGAGGTGAAATCAAGAATCAAGAAGTTAAAAAGATGGGAAAAGGTTACCAAAGCCACTGTAGTTACATGAAAGGTAAAGACCGAAATTTAATTAGCGATCCGGCAGAAATAATGACGGAATGGAAAAAAACATTTTGAATAATTATTAAATGGTGAGGAGGACTACGAAGCAGTAGACAACTGGACAGTTTGAAGATGCGATAGTTGAAAGGCAGTCTACAGAGGAGGAGGTAGTGACAGCAATACAAGAAATGAAAAATAACAGAAGTCCTGGTAAAAATGACATATGCATAGAAATGATCAAGTTTGGTGGAGAACAACTACAAAGAAAAATATATCAGCTACTAGTGCAAGTATGGGAAAAGGAAGTAATGCCATCGGAGTGGTATGAGGCCCGCATATGCCCTCTGCATAAAAAAGGAGACAAACTGAAGTGTGACAACTATAGAGGTATAGCCTTATTAGACACGGTATACAAAATCTTGGCAAGAATATTGAGAAATAAAGTAAATTGCTACACGGAAAGAATCCTGCATGAATATCAGGCCGGCTTTAGAAAGGACAGATCTACTGCAGACCAAATCTTCTCATTAAAGGAGATACAAACGACTTGTTATGAAGGTAAAGTTCCCCTGCATGTTTTGTTTGTGGATTTTAGACAAGCATATGATAGAGACAACCAGGACATTAGAGCACGTATCGCAAAAGCTAGATCCACCTTCAAACGAATTGGGGCCTTCTTCAAGAGTCACAACCTCTCTCTTGATACAAAAGTAAGAATACTGCGATGCTACGTCTTCTCTGTCCTTTTATATGGTGTTGAATCGTGGACCTTGAACGAAGATATGAGCAAAAAACTGGAAGCATTTATCGGAGAATACTTAAGATCCCGTGGACTGACCGAGTCACAAATGAGGAGGTCCTTAAAAGATTGAATAAGAACCGAGAGATACTGACCACCATTAAATCTCGAAAGTTACAATTCTTCGGGCATATTATGCGAAATGAATCCAGATATGCTCTCCTTCAAGACATCCTGCAAGGAAAATATTTGGAAAGCGAGGTCCAGGGAGAAGAAGAACATCTTGGTTAAAGAACCTCAGAATCTGGTTCAATACAACATCTGTGCAGCTTTTCCACGCTGCTGCAGATAAGATAAAGATTGCCATGATGATCGCCAACATTCGTAACGGATAGGCACGTCAAGAAGAATATGATAGAGTCGATAGAGTCAAAATGTATCGAGCAATGGAACATTTGGGTATACCAAAGAATCTGATCTGGCTAGTTAAAATGGCACTTAATAACTCTCACATATCAGATCAATTTACGGTTGCAAAAGGCTTGAGACAGGGAGATCCTTTATCTACTACATTATTCAACTTAATGTTAGAAACTGTAATTAGAAAATGCAGCATGAAGGTGGAAGAAACGATCATGAAAAATGAGCACCAGTGCTTGGCACTTGCTGACGATCTAACGATCCTAGCAAAAAACGGGAAAGAATTAAGAAGAGTTGCGAAGAAAATCATCGAAGAAGCACAGAAATTCGGATTGGAACTAAATGAAGACAAAACCAAATATATGATCATGGGAGGGATAGAAGGGAAAAAAGAAGACTTTAGTGCGAGTTCAGTAAGTGGTAAAAGCTATAGTTTTAAAAGGATGGACAAATTTGAACACCTGGGTGTAGTTTTCGATGAAAATGGAAAAGAGAAATGGGAGCTCAAAGCCAGAATAGCAAAAGGAAATAAAAAATTGGGTAGTTTAAGAGCCCTACTGAACTCAAAATACGTTTCTAAACAAGGTAAACTCAGAATGTATAAAACATTAATTCGACCCACAGTAACATATGCCGGTGAGACATGGAAATTAAATAAGAAGGAAGAGGATACTCTGGAAAGATGGGAAAGGTAAATATTGAGACGCATATTCGGAGGACGGAAGACAGAAGATGGTTGGGAGAGAAGAACCAACAATGAATTAATGGCTTTATATAAAGAACCTACCATTACCAAGTTCGGCAAGGCACAAAGAATCAGATGGTTGGGACAGGTGGAAAGAATTTCAGCAAACAGAGTGCCTAAACTAGTAATAACCAGAAAATTAATCGGCCCCAAAAGAAGAGGTAGACCCAGAACGAGGTGGATTAGTAAAGTGGAGGAAGACCTTAAACACGTGAGGGACTGGAAAATAAAAGCACAAAATAGAAGCGAATGGAGAAATATTGTACACCAGGTCCTTCAGAGTAGTTAAGAATGTTATATATACATATTTTTTTTATTTATTTATTTATTGCTAATTTACAATCTACTTCAATACAGTAATAAGTAAATATGATGTGTGATGTATGTTCTTGGCTTGTGGCAGGTGACGTCCATTGACGACTCTCTGGAATTTACCTAGCAGCTAGGTCTTCTGGCCAAAGTCTTTTTAGACGTCTGTCAACCAGTGGGGGGTTGAATAATTCGTCTATGAGATGGTTTGGATGGTCTGCGCTGCGATTCATGTATCTTCTGGAGTGGTCAGCAATCACATCATTGATGAAGGGGATGTTGAGGTCTGCATGCAGGGTTTGGTTTGACACATAACATGGGGCTTTAGCTAACATACGAATAGTTTTTGACTGGAATGTCTGCAGTATTTTGGTGTTGGATGGTTTGCTACAGCCCCACAGCTCAATTCCGTATGTCCACCCTGGTTTGTGTATTGTTTTATAGATGGTTAGTTTGTTTTTTAATGTAAGTTGCGATCTTCTGTTGATTAGCCAGCTCATATTTTTAACTTTTAGGTCGAGGTGTCGTCGTTTAGCTGCAATATGTGATTTCTAAGTAAGTTTTTCATCTAGATGAAGGCCCAGGTATCTTACTTCTGTTTTTATTGGTATAGCTGAATTATTTAGGTGTAGCTGTGGACATCTAATTCTTCGATTTGTGAAATTTACTTGGCAAGATTTGTTTGTGTTAACATTTATTTTCCAGCATTTAAGCAAGTCTTCTAGTTCATTGAGATGATTTTGCAATTTGTTAAATGCTAATATTTCATTGATATCTGATGCTAGTATACCAGTGTCATCCGCAAATGTTGCCATTAGTGTATTTTCGCTAATAGGAATATCAGCAGTGAAGATTTGGTAAAGGAATGGACCAAGTACACTGCCTTGAGGTACTCCAAATTTTATTTGGTGGTAGTTGGATAGAGCACCTTCGTATTTAACTTGGAAGTATCTGTCGGACAAATATGATTTAAGGAGGAGGTAGATTTGGTCAGTTAGGCAAGTTTTTATTTTAAACAGAAGACCCTCGTGCCACACTTTATCAAACGCTTGTTGTATATCGAGGAATGCTGATAGACAGATTTGTTTCCCTTCTAGGCTCTCTTTTATTTTGTTGACTAATCTATGGCACTGTTGTATGGTTGAGTGATTTGAGCGAAAACCAAACTGATGATCTGGGATAAGGTTTTCTAAAGGTACTATTGTTTCTATTCTGTTAAGGATTAACCTTTCGAAGACTTTTGATAAAGTTGGAAGGAGACTTATACTGGCTTCAGTTAGAGGTTTACCAGGTTTGGGTATTGTTATAATTTGTGCATACTTCCATTGCACTGGGAAATAGCATAGTCTCAGGAGGCTATTAAAAATAATGGTTATTAAGACGACACCTTTTCTTGGGAGTTTTTTTTAAGATTTCGCCAGTTATAAGGTCAAATCCTGGAGCTTTATGAGGGTTAAGCACGCTAATTTGGTTACTGACTTCGTTTGATGAGAAGTACTTTAGTGGTAATGATAGTTGACAGGGTGCATTAAGGAAATCTCTAATTTTTTCGTCGTTAATATCGTTGGCCTGTAGGGTGGAGAAGATAGTTGATAGATGTTCTGCAAATCTGTTGGATTTTTCTATATCTGATCGAGCCCAGTTTCCATCATTTTTCCTAATTGGTGATTTCATTACTACCGGCTTTTTGAGTTTCTTTGTGGCTTTCCAAAGAGAGTTGTCGTCAAGAGAAAGGTTTGTGACATATCTTTCAAAAGATTCGTTTTTGGCTGCTTGGATAGCGGAATAACGTCTGTGTGTGAGCCTGTTTATATTTGTTTTATCTATCGCGTTTCTTGTTCTTTGCCATTTGCGACGGGCTCTTCTTGTCTCTTCTACTAGTGTTCTAATGTGGAGGGGTATACTATACCTTTCATCAATGTTTTTTTCCTTTACAGGAGTAGCTTTCCAAGCGGCCTGTTGTAGTTGTTCCGTTAGATATTTTACAGGTTCTTCAATATCGTTTTTGTGTTTGAGTCGAATGTCAAGAGGTATTTTTTCATTGATTTCTTCTTTGAATTGAACCCAATTCGTGTTACTGGAACATAGCCTTGGTGCAAGAGTATTTCAAATTATATTGGTACTTAAGGTAATCAAGATGGGACTGTGGTCCGAATGTAGATCAAAACTGGGGGTGATGTCGCTGTGTATTTCAGGTATTCCCTTAGTTATAGCAAAGTGTAAGAGATCAGGAATTTTGTTGTTATCAGTGAGCCAGTATGTAGGGGTACCAGTTGTTAGGTAGTTCAGGTTATTCTCTTGTATGATCTTTAATAGATTTCTGCCTTTTGGAGATATCAGTCTTGCTCCCCAGGTTGTATGTTTTGCATTCCAATCCCCTGCCACTAGAAAATGTGAGCCAAGTTATTCGAAAAACTCTGTATTCCTCCAGATTGATAGTATGGCGTGGTGGGCTGTAGATAGAAGCTATTGTTAATGGGAAGGTGAGCGCATGTACTTTTATGATAGTACTCTGAATTTTGTTGGTGATATATGGAGCCAGTTCGTAGTGTTTTATAGCTGTATGAATTATTACAACTGAACCAGCATGGGCTGTTCCGTCTGGATGGTTTGCGTAGTAGACAGAATAGTGTGGAATTTTTATAAAAGACCTCTCAGTTGTGTGACTCTCAGATATAAGTAGGATGTCTATTTTGTTTAATTTTAGAAATAGTATAATTTCTTGCACATGGTTTGCTAGACCATTTGCGTTCCACTCTGCTATTCTAAGTGAGTTAGCCATTACGACGTTCTATTTATCACTGTTGTAAGCATGCTTAGTACCAAGCTGTTTTGGTTTATCAATTGTGCAAACATATTTTTAAATTCGTTGAGGAATTCTGTAAGTTTATTTGAAATGTCATGAATTATTGTTGTTGTCTTGTGAAGAAGTATTAGTTGCTGCAACTTGAGCATATGTTACATGTGATTGACGTATGTGGTGAGCATTTGTGATATTATTATTTAGGCTTGCAACTCTAGATATAGAAATGCTGCTTGTTATATTTTTGTTTTTCGAATTTACTAGGTCTTTATATATAGCACATCCTTTATAGTTTGCTGGATGATTGCCATTACATAAGGCACATGTTGCTGGTGTGTCGCTTGCTTTTTTGCAGGTTTTTGTGTCATGTGATCCACCGTATTTAACACAGGCAAATGGCCTCAGGCAGTAACTTTTTAAGTGTCCGTATTTTTGACACCTTGTGCATTGTACTATTGTATTTTTTATTCTAGGTGGTTCTACTGTTATTATGCAGTTTCGTAGGACTTGCAGGTTAAATATGTTTTTGTTGTTTTCATTTGACTCTATATCGACAAAGAATAACGGCAATGGTTCTTTGGTACCTCGATGTCTAACATTAATTATGTTGCGAACTTTAAAACCCTTATTATTTAGTTCATGCGAGATATCTCCTGTGGGTATTGAATGGTGTAATCCTCTTATGACAACTCTATAGGCCCTCTCTTGTTTTGGTTGGTAAGTGTGATGTACAATGTTTTCTTTTCTAAGGTGCTGTATGAGTGTCCTTGTAGGTGTCTGAGTTTGTAGGGTTAATTTTTACTGTATTATTTGAAATGGTTTTGGTGTGATAGGTTTCTGCCGCAGTTGCAGTTAAAAGGTTTGCTATCATAGCACACCATAAAGAGCATAGTAACTCCATAAATATAGATTGGTGGCGGTGACGGATCTTTTTTGGTTATATTTGTGTTTTGTGTATTTGATAAATTGTCTGTTTGATCATCTAGATTTTCTTTTGAGAGGGAATCAAATCTGTTTTGTGTTTGGATTTGGTTGGGAATTTCTGAAGTTCTTTGTCTTTTCACCCTTTTTCTCTTATTGCCAACTTCTTGCCAGGAATGTTTATTTTCGTTTTCTGTTTTGTTAAGTTCTATGTCGCTATCGCTATCCGTGTAGTTATTGGTGTTTTGTGATGATGAGAGTGAGCATTGAGGGTTTGTGGATACTGTTGTATATTGGGACTGAATGGGGTTTTGAATATTTTGTGCAAATGATTGACTAGGAAATTGTACTTGGTTTGATATAGCTATTTGGGTTGGAATAGGTATTGGGTTTCGGCGACATTTGATTTGTTATCTGGTTAGATGGTGTTTGATTAAAATACAAAAATGGTACTTGCGGTTTTACTGCTGTTTAGTTTGACTGGTTCTGGTTATTTATTGTTGGGATATTCTGTATGGTATTTATTTGTTGATAAACTGGTTGGCCATTATTATCAAATCCTAATAAGTTCCCCGAAGGGAACATATTTCTTTTGTTTTTCTAATCACTTAGTTTTTGTTACTTTTCACTTTAACAATTTTTTGATGCTGATAAGATAATTACTAGTTAATAATTAGGTAGTTTTACGATAAGGAAATTCTCTAGTGCTTTGAATGACGGCACATGTTCACGCTTCGAGAATCAGATTGCTACTATATACATATTTAAGTTAAAGTTTTGTTTAAAATAATTGTAATTAGTTAATATTAGGTTTACGTTGTAAAGAAATGCCCTAGGCCTTAACGACCTGTTGTGCGTAAAAATAAATAAATAAACAATTTACAAATATGCAATTTGTTTATGAATTAATTAACTAATAATGTACGCAAAGAGTACATACAAATTAAAAAAAGGGAGATTAAAATCCACTAAGTAGATCCGTAGATATAGACAATAGTAGTAGTTTGAAGATGCATTTTTATTTTTTTTTTGCGTTTTCACAGCACTAGCTGTGAATTTAAAACAAAACTAACTTTGTCCAAATTATTGTAGAACATTTTTTTTAATTCGTGTAAAAATGTCAGCTTTTCGAATATAGAACAAGATTTATCTTCCCGCAGTGACTTAAAAGTTATTCTAAATGTACATAAATACAAATAACCGTTATTTGACAAAGGATTTTGCGTTGTAAAAATTCTTTTTTTTTTTTTTCATATTGATAGTTTACCTCTTATTTACCTCTTAAAGTTTCATTTGGTATGCGTAGAATTACTGTATCTTCATTATTTTCTATCTAATGTGACTTAAAACAAGGTCACATAATACAGGATAAACAGATAGAATAACTTTTAAACTAATTAATCGACAGATCCGAAATTTTGAGGGTTCTTAAAGACCACAATATCCAACTTTGGGCGGAATAACATATGCCTAGGTTGATTTTTACAATAGTTATAAACAAATAACCTTTTTGCATTATTTTGCAGGTTTTGAAGCAACAAATTAATTTTACAATTTTTAAAAATCGCCATTTTAGAGCTTTTTTATGTTTTAAAAGTAAACAAATTTTACTTCAAATATTAAACTTTGCAACGGTAAGCAAAAAATCAAAAAATGGCATTTTTTAGACTAAATTGCCAATAATTAAAAAAGACGCCGAAATTTATGCGGAAACCATATAGGTTTTCTTTATATAGGCCTATAACTAAAAAAAATATGAGATATCTGGATTATTCACAGTTCTCAGACAAATCTTATTTCCGCAGTCTAAAACTTACATGTAGTGACTGGCCAAAAACTTACATTGGTTAAACTGGTAGAACCTTTAACAGACGTATAGCAGAACATAAAAGGGATTTCAATAATAGAAAAAGAGATTAAAAAAACTGAAATTTATGTCTTATTTTGCAACTGTCTAACCAACAAATAAGGATAGAAATATTTAAAAAAATGCCATTTTGAAGGTTTTTATATTATTTACAAGATTACTGTCAAATTTGTTTTGAGTGCTTCACTTTTTACCGATAGACAAAAACGAGAAAATTTAATGTTTTTTGACCTTAATTTGTTAATATCTAATAAAGTACAAAAAATCGACAGGACAAAATACAGGAAACAAATAGATTGTTGTTATAAAGGTCCATACTACTCAAAACAACTGTTTGCCTGGAGGGCCAGTGTCACAAACAGTCCCCATTTTTTGGGTATTTCCCTGAATTATTACTAGCATGGTGTCACCACATCCCAAAAGGGATTAGGACTGAAGAGGATGATTACTAGCAGGTGAGAATTAGTTATAATTTTATTTCTTTACCTGAGGCTTTCACAAAATCTGCAGAGTCTGTGGCTTCATCGCACAGATTACGAACCTTGCTCAAAGTGTCTGCATATTGTTGTCTCAAATTTTCAAAATGCTCGTCTGCAGCTTTTGATGTAGGATAATTCATGCGAATACTTCCCGCAGAAATTAACTGTGGTGTTAAACTTTCAACTTGATTAGCTGCGCTTTGAAGAGCCTCCGCTAGCTTTTTGTTACCTGAGCTCCCACCTAAAAAAAGCGAAATTTTAAAATAAAGATAAAATCGGGGGAGTGCAGAAGTTAGATAGTTAAAGTTAACAAGTTAAATAAATAAATGTCTACAAAATATCTTCTATAATGGGTATATTTATCATCTTCATTATTTCCATTTTTAAATTAGCCCTTTTTTATTTGGTTAAATTTATTTAAACTAAGCATAAAATGTGTATTTAACTAATTTTTTAAAATTATTGATGATTAATTCGTTTAAAGTTTATGTGAATACATCAATACGACGAAGTTTTGTATGACTAGACAGAAGGGAAGAAATCCGAAACGTAACTTCACGTACAAACGTAGTAAACCGTAACTTCACGTACAAACGTAATAAACCGTAACATCCGATAGAAAGAATAGTTAAAAATTATAAGCAGAAAATATCCACTACTACAGGATATACTATTATATATTATACAAATTTAACGATGGACTGCTTAAGCACATATTTCATATGCAAGGACCAAAGACAGAAACGTTGAAGGAGCATCACTTTCCCCGGTAATAGCAAACCTTTTCATCTAAAAAATTAGAATAGATGTGGATGTGGGTTGGGAATTTTAATAAAAAAAATTAAAACAAGTATTTAAAAATCATTAAAAACATTGTTTTTTTTTACTTTCCTTGCTTATAACTTAAATAAAACGATCTATTTTTGAGCAAAGTTGCAATGAAATAAAATAGTAATAACTCGTTTTCCTTTTTTGATGTTTACGTTGTGATTTGAGCGATAATTTAAATATTTGTTGATGTGAGTTGGTTTTCTGTAGACTTTGTTTGCATATCCTGTGTTCTTTTGTAATTAGCACATCCAGAAAAATAAGTGAATTGTTGTGTTCTTTTCCAATGTGAATTTGATTTATCTTCTTTATTGCTGATGTCCTTCAGGAATTTATTCAATGTTTCTGGTCCATGAGGTCAAATAGATCGGAGAAATTAGCAAATAAAAAGCCTTTTTTCTTACACTCTTTGGTACAGGTATCTAACTACTGCCTTTAATAAATTTGGGGATAACAATATGTAATAAACAAAATATGCAAAAATTTAACGTCATTGTTTACTTATAGACAATATAGTAAACAGTGTAAGATGGTTATTTGATTTTAAATACTAAAGATGAAGACATATAGATTATATGAAATTGTATAAATAATTTGTGTAATGAAATAATAATTACACAAATTATTATTGCTTAATTATTGCACAACTAGTTTGAACAGTCAATTTTTTTAAAATGATTAATAACTTTTCTAAAAATGTACACAAAAATTTAATTTCGCTTGATAATAGAGACAATATCATATGTTGATATAAGGTTGAATGCTTGAATAAATGAACTTTGATAAAATGAAAGGCAGATATCGAGCACAGTTTTATTGATTAAATCTTGCCCAAGTACTTTCGCTTCCTAGAGCATCATCAGGGGCATTTCGTCAATTTTGGGCTATCCAACAATCGCAGAATGTCATAAACATAAAATTATACAGAACACAACGCTAAACAAGGACAAACAGTTTAAAATTATTTAAAAAATATGTGAGGCCACATTCAGGTCGGCAACAGGAGAGAAAAATTTTTCGTGTCATTATCAGCTGATTACTATACATTATTAACATTCACTATTTACATATACATACTCTCCTTTTTAGAGCCTTTTTTCAGTGCGTCACAGTTTTTCGATTTCTTTCTAACGCATTAAGTTGTATGTGATGAAAAAAGCGGCACTTCCGTGATTAAAACACGAAAATATTACAGCGTTGCATACATAACCGGTCTATTCTTAACCTACATTTGATTCGTTGATATTTGACATGCGCGCTTTCTCCAGCCAATCAGTTACGCGAGTCACAAACATTGGATGTAAAACTTCATTCATTTGGACATCCTTTAGAAGTGTCGTAGAGTGAAGTTATCTTGTCGGTTCCGGTTCAGGTCAGTATTTGACATTATTTCATAGCGTTGTTGTGCATTATTTGTGTTTATATTTCTATTTTGTTTTGGTTTTCATTAAAATATTTTTAAAATGCCAAGATTTACGGAAAAGGAACAAGTTCTGATACTTAAAGTACTTAAATATTTTGAATTAGAAAAAGAAGCTGGGCAAACCTTATTACCACTTTCTACTGTTCGAGAAGTAAGTTTATAGTTATACTGAAAATAAAATTGTTTTATTTTTACCTACTGACTGTTTATTTCAGCGTGTTGCTGAGGCGTTAGGAATTTCTTTGCCAACAATAAGATGATTGGCAAATGAAGGTGTCCAAAAAGATTCTAATTATTCAATCACAATGAGCCAATCAGTAGCCACTAGTCGTAAACCGACATTATTAATAAATAAATACGATCATGCCAGCAGAACGTGTGTATACAGAATGTTTAGTAAATGTAAGAGCATTACAACAGTTAAGTTAAAATATTTAACCATATTTCTGATAAAAGGCAGGAGTAACTAATTTTCATAGACATTTCTTTTAATAAATTGTTACTGACAACTACTTAGTTACATATATATAAAATATATAGAAATGAAAAGTGATTATAAAAAGAATACTACTAAATTAAATACCAAGTATTTAAATAAAGATTTTAGAGTCATCTTTGCCTTTTTGCTGGAGTATATGCATTTACCTTGTGCAGTTTGGTAAAATATATAGATATATTTTTATAACTCTTAAACTTTGGATTATTTAAATATGGTTATTACGATTTATAAAAGGAGTACTGTTACATATGGCATTTAAATAGACAAATTCGTAATATCAAAACTAATGTGTTACTTTACATTCTTAATATTTTCCCTAGAAGAATCAGTATAGTGTCTTTAAACTTTGATTGTTTTAGGTGAGCATGTGACTCTTCATACCCTGAAGCAAAAAACTAGAGGAAGTGGATGGAATTAATATCTCTATTGCTGCAGAGTTTTAAAGGAATTAAAATTTAGATGGGTAAATTGTAGTGTTGCTAACAGAAAATATTTAATGGAACAACCACATATGACTTTAAAAAGACTTTCAGTTCTTAAAAGCCTATAAGGACAATGAAACCAATGTATACCCTTTAAAACCAGTGTTCTTGGATGAGACCTGGATATTCAGCAAAGGAGGATTCCGCAAGAGCTGGCAAGATGGCACTGTTAATGCAGTCAGGAAGAAGAATGGAGAAGGTTTACGATACATTATTCTTAATGCAGGTTCTGAAAATAGATTCATAGATAACTGTGAATTGATTTTCAAAAGTGGAAGTAAATCTGGTGACTACCATGATTCAATGAATTCTGAGAATTTTGAAAAATGGTTTGAGCATCAGCTTTTACCAAATTTAGAAGAACCGTCATTAATTATAATGGATAATGCACCATACCATTCAGATTTATTGGAAAAAATACCAAATGTTAGTTGGGCAAAACATTCTTTATTAGAATGGTTGAAAAACCGACATATTAATTGTTCAATGACTATGATGAAATTTGAGTTGATGGATATTGTGAAAAAGCATCTACCAGAAAAAATATTTAAGTATGTATTAGAATTTATTTAGTAAGTGGCATTTTCATATATTTTGTTTTACAGATTGGATAGGCTGGCCCTTCAATATGGCCATCGTGTATTGAGACTGCCTCCATATCATTGTCAATTCAATCCAATAGAGAATGTTTGGTCTGACTGCAAAAGGTATTATGATACCAATATAACTTCTGCTGGCATTACAAATGAAGCCACAGTATTAAATGTGTGGAAAAAATCTTTACAACAGGTAAATTAATTTTTATTTAATTCTTAGATACTAAATTTGCTATAATTTAAGGTCACACCAGAAAAATGGAGGAAATATGTTAGGCATGCAGAAAGCCTCATTAATGAATATTGGGAGACAGCCAAAATAATGGACACAAACCACATATCTCCTATAGTCATTGATTTAAATGAATGGGATTGTGCTTCTTCAGATGATGATTTTGTGGAAATGCCAGAACTAAACTGACACTAAGCTCGTTTTTGCTTTTGTAACTTGTAAGATTATTGGTCTCTGTTCTTCTTATATTTATTTGTTTATATTTTCTAATTTTATCATGCAATATTTAGTCTTATTTAGTTCCTTATAATCATAGTATCTCCTAGTTATTTAGTTGTGTGCATTTGTAGCTATTTAGTAATTCTTTTCCTTATGTTATAGTCTTAGATCTTTAGGTTGATTTCCACATATTTCATTAATACTTCTATTATCAATTAATAGTAGTCTATTGTGTTTTTATGGTTTTTAGATATAAGGTTGTTACTTCTCACTTACTTTACTTACTTTACTTTAACTCATTAAAGTCTAAAAAGAAACTAGCATGGAAAAAATGGAAACCACCAAAATTGTGACGTTTGGTTTAACTTTGATTTTGAAATTAACAAATGGTAGAATTGATTGTTCCTCTCTTGTCCCCCCTTAGAGTATAATATTACCATGATTTGCCATGCACTTTTAATCTAATTTCCATTTTATAGAAAAATCCATGGGGCCAATGGCCCACTGAATAGAGACTTATCTTTGTTAAACAACCTGAATGTAGATGTATTTAATATGTCTCTCAATGAATATATAAATATTTTTGTAAAAAAGAGTTACTTGTAACTTATAGGCACCATGGCTATATATATATATATATATATATATATATATATATATATATATATATATATATATATATATATATATATATATATATATATATATATATATATATATATCGGTATATAGGTGGAGAAATAAAAGACAAAGTTGATAGGCTACTTTATCTATTTTGAAGACGTTTCGCTTTCGAGTTTTGAAAGCATCATCAGTTCATCTAAAAAAGTACAATATGAGAACCACACAATCATGGAAACGATGTTAATTGTTACCTTAAAAAGACATGTAGCAGTCAATATTATTAACAATAATGTGAATGAAACTAAGTAAATGGACATAATACGCTGATTTTGTATAAACAATTAAGTAACAAAATAGATAAAGTAGCCTATCAACTTTGTCTTTTATTTCTCCACCTAGAGACCGATATAAGAACCCACCACTCGTCTGAGTGATCCTTATATATATATTGGATTGACGGTCGTACTCCTTTTTCCGATATATATATATATATATATATATATATATATATATATATATATATATATATATATATATAAGTATATTTAATATATGTATATACATATGCTGTAGGGTTCTGACCGTTTTAACTATGTAACTTTGTAGGGATGGACTAACTGGATCTTAGAATCAATAGAGTTTTATCAAACTGTTTTAATCAACTGCTAGACTTATAGGTTTTATGATTTAATTACATATAATATATGTGTGTACTTAAACCACTATTTGATATATTGTAAATTGTAATATTTCTTGGGGTTGTCCCGTATATTAAATAAATTAAAATAAATGTTGGTTGACTAAATCTATTACATATATTAAAAAAATATATATATTTTTTCAAAAACATTTGGAAATACAAGGACGTCCTCAAATGGGTTTAGGAATTTGTATGGTATTTTTCAAAACATTTTTCTATACACATTATTTTTCCACTCTTTTTGCATGTCTACCTTGCGTTCATATGACACGCAGAACACTAACTATTTTCCAGTTGTCCTGGAAAATGATAGCCTTTTGGTGACTTCAATTCTGGAACGAGCTTTTCTATTTCTTTGTGTTCTTGAAGTGATACCATCTCCCAAATAACTATATACTATATGATAACAGAATTCTCACTATTTACATCACATTTTCAGTAGAAATTTGATGAGGTTTCCAGACATTGGCTCTGATCATGTCAAGAAAGTATGTAAATAAATCCCACCATTTTTACCTTTTAAACTTATTCGATATAATGATATGCACTGATCATACGCATCTACGCACTCATTCCAGAATTGTAGGAAGCAAACAATTTTAGACTCCATTACTGGACATTTTTGTACACGATTTTCTCTTACAATTCCTGTTGCCTTTATGATTTTTTTTTGTTTCAGATATATCATTAGTTGATATTTCGTGAAATGATTATCGAAAAAAATTTTCATTCTAGATGATTCGGGCTGGTATTTCAAAAGATCAATCACTACTTTAGCTCCAACTGTTTTTCCTTTAGTATCTTCAGTATCATTTGGTTTTTCTCCGCAATAAATGTCAAAACCATAATAATATCTAGTGGAACCAGTTAGGATCAATTCTTATATCCAAATTTGACTGGCTTCCCTTTAATAAATTGTTCTGCTAGGTGAAATATTTCACCATAGATTCGCCTATGGATATATGTTTATGGAAACATTAGTCTGGCTAGATGAACAAACTTTTTTATATCTAAGAATAGCGTTGTAAACACAGGGACCCATCTAATGGCCAATATAACCTTTCTCATGGTAATCTGTTATACCCAGTTAGATCTAATATTGCAAAAAAGTTTGCATTTCGTTTGGAGCTATTGTAAAAGAGTGATTATTTTTTGCCGTGCGTATAAAATTGACTGGCCATAAATGTTTGTAATAATTTCTTCAGCAAGTAATTTTTCAAAAATTTTAATTGGTGATAAATTCCTCAGAGTGTCTTTAACGTTATTGAATAAATGTTCAGCCAGATAACCTAGGGTTATAAGAAAGACGTTGCACCTAACTAAGTAATTTAACCTCCAAAGAAATCTTTAATTAATACAGGAAAAGTTTAAATATTTCATTGATATCCAAATTCTACTTTTCAATGTCTTCAATAAAGTATTTTTATTAGGCATCAGCGAATAAATTGTTTTTATGATTTGTATTATATCCTATTTTTGTAATTAATTTATAAATTACCTAATAAACATCTTGGAAAACAGTACATCTTGGAAAACATTTATAAATTTAATAAACAATATTGTTTACTATTATTTTAATCCACCTTGCAATAAAAGTAAGTACGGTTCTGGCATCTGTCAGAATTCTCAATAATTACATGAAATAATACTCGACACATCCAATACAGTATATGACGTCACAATTAATGACGCACTGAAAAAAGGCTCTGAGAAGGACTGTATTTATACAATTATATATAGATTTTTGGTACATATTTCCTTATATCTAATCCTGCCATACAGTAGTTCGAACGGTGTATATCCATGATACGCGTGTAAGGGGTTGTGTTGTAGCAGTATGTGAACGTTCTGCAACACACGTCCCAATTTTCTTTGTCCTAAATTATTAGTCTAAATTATTTAGTACACTTCTTACTGGTTGCTTGTGGACTTCCGACTGTAATGTAGGTTTACTTTCTGTATCGTTGTGTCTCTATTGCTATTTTCTCAATGAGTTCGAATGCATCTAAAAATGACTGCAGTTTCCCTGCGCTTCCATTAAACTCTCTGGGCAACACCTTGCTTGCGATATTTAAAAATTCGTTGCGTATAAGAGCCATACTTATTTCTTGTTCTGTGTCGCTTGTTTTGTCTTCTAAATCCTTGTCACTTTGTTCCTCTTCTATTTCTTTGTTGATTAGCTGATGTATCGACCTGGGAACTACTACTCTTGTATTAACTGCTTGAAACAAGCGCAAAATCTACCCTGATTCAGCGAAAATATTTGTTACACGTCTCTCTTTGTTTGTCCGTTAATGTCTCCCAATTTTTCCTTATTAAATTTATGAATTTATTTTATAATTCGACTAATTGTGTCGTTACGTCTTCTTTAACTTCTTTAGCTTTAGATACGTCTTTCTTCACGACCCTTTTGCTTTGCTTCGATACTTCTTGTGTAATTTCATCAATTATTTTGACGAAATCTTCCCATTTGTTAGAGCAACCTTGTTGCTACTCATTTATTCATGAGAATTTCCATTTGTGTTATTCTTGTACTTCGTAATGAACACATAAATTCGATAGTCTTAAGCAGTACGATAAAATTTTCAATAACATATATACATATATAAAATTATATAAATATGATAAAACCTATTGTTAAAAACTTGTTAAAAATTGTCAATAAAGACTAATATACTAATATATAATATTCTAAAACAATTTTTAATTGAAGGTTGGATTTAATTGGAGGATTGCTTGGCAACATCGCACTTAACGAAGCCCTTAACGATAACTTTTCAACGAAATCATATTCCACTTATCAATTTTGCAGAGGCGCACCAAAAAAATTTTAATTATTTATTTAAACACATAAGTAATTAATTAAATCCAAGACCGTTATAGTTATTAAATTATCATGTGTCTTTTAACAGGTATCTTATTCGCTCCATGCGTAACCATGGTAGGGGTACCTTGAAACAATGCCAGCGTGCGTAGCGGCGAAATATGACAAAATTTGACCAATCTTTTACGCATAAATTTTATCAAAAATGGGTGCAAATACATGTTGCGTATTTAATTGTGCAAATAATAGCAAAAATAGTGAGTGTAGTTTTTATAGGTCTTCAAAGATTACATATAAATTCGAGAAAAGAAAAAGATGGATTCGTGCTATTAATATGAAAAAGTAAATATCACATAAATTCATTCTTATGCAATTAAAACAGGACAAATTTAAATAATTTACCTTAAATGATATTTCATAAGGTTTCAAGCTAACTGCCTGATGACTTCACATTTTATATCATAACTTTTACTACTATTGTTTTTAACTACATGCTCTTCCACATAAAAATCTTGATTTGCCAGTATTAGATTTTTCCCTTTCTTTTCCGTTTGGAGTTGCAAAGATAAATTATGATGAATTTTTAGAAACAGAGTTTTAAATACTACATTTATTTTGTACATAAACTGAAAAAATATAATTAAAAAACTAATTATTAATAATTGTCAATTTCGTATACATGTAACATATGTTTAACTTCAAATTGGGATGTCCAAAACTCACAGATGAAGGCAATAGGTGATTCACGCACGGAGCGGATAGTTGTTTAACAAAATAAAGTAAAATTGTATTGTTTTTGTAGAGTACCTAATACAGTACTTCAAAAAACAGAAATCTTTGTAAAATACTTATTTTTTCATTAGACTAAACAATCTGAAATTTTAACATACGATCTCGTCGTTGCACTTCTCTATTTATAGAATTGCTGTCTGCTATGAACGTTATATTTGATTTGTTTTGTTTAAACTTAAATTGAATTGATTAAACTATTTATTTAAATACATAAGTAATTACATAAAAATTAAATTTAAGACCGATATAATTATTAAATTATCATGTGTCTTTTGACAGGTATCTTATAGTTGTCTAACAATTTAAAGTAAAATTTTATTTTTATTAGAGAGTACCTGATACAGAACTTCAAAAAACAGAAAACTTTAGAAAATACTTATTTTTTCATTGGACTAAACAATTTGATTTTAACATATGATCTCGTCATTACACACCATTCTCTATTTATATAATTGCTGTGTGTTGTAAACTTTATATTTGTTTTTTTTTAACTTAATTTGAAAGTTTCCTTGTGTTTATTTGTTTATTAAAAATATAAAAATATATTGTTCATATAAATTAAAATGAATTAAGCTACACTATTATCATGTGAATGCGTGTATATAGTAGTGCATTTGTTTATTTCAGTAAATTCTCGAAATATGAAATAAAGATGGCACTAACTACTAAAGAGTTAATAGCTTTGTTAGAAGAACAGCCAGATTGTGAAAATGTTGACTCACTTAAAGTATTTTATTTGCCGCAGAGATTAGATTAGAAAGTTTTTTATGTAAAAGACATTGATGATAATATTATTTGTAAAGAATCAATAAAATCGGATATTGCAGGTACATATGAAATACAGGTGATTGGGAATTCTGACGATTCTGATTATAATATTCCTCTGAACCACAGATAAAACGTCCAAAGAAAAAACCAGTCAAAAATAGTAAATCCAAATTTGTCTTAAGTTGTAACAACAGATACTTCTTCGCGCTTCTTTATGCTCAGTAGTAATTCAACATCAGTCTTATTGATATTTAGACAATATGAAAGCCAACCTTATAGGCAAGTCATATATTAAAGTTTTTCACTCTTTTTTGATAAAAACGTAAATGAGAGCATTCTATATTTTACAAATATTTATGTATCGCAGAAACACCATCACGATTTTGAAATGACTAACATAGATTTGTATATTATCTGGTTCACGCTCTGCTTAAAGTTGATATACATTCGTCAAAGGATAAGGTTGATGATGAGATAAAGAAGTGCACATTATAAGAGAAAGCATGAGCCGACATAGATTTATATTTATAATAGTCAAGAATCGCTACATCAGCGTCAAGCTTAGTACATGTACCGTTTCCGTAAAAAAAAACTGGTACAACTCTTATAACCGAAAATCGTGTTTTTCAAGTTGTGTAAGTTGAGCTTGTCACATGTGTCATTCTAATTTCGAAGGCAACGTTGCCAGTTCAACGAAAATATTATATCAAACCAGCTAAAAGCAGGGCTATGAGATAGGTCGCAAGTTTTTAGTATACTAAAAACTAAAATAATATCGAGCATTCTCGATCAGCTAGTCACATTTATATTTATACATTTATTTAAACATACATCTTAAAACATTCTATTAATTTTGAAATTTTCCATTATCTCAGTATCCATACATTGATTCGTGTTCTATTATAATTTATTAAAATATTTCAATTCGAAAATAATGATAGATAATAAATCTAGACATGACTTTAAATTTGTTTAATTTCAAATCTAGAGTTTAGGTTTCTCGTAAAGTGTAGCACAAAACTATATTGAGTTGTGGAATACTACAGTAAATAAAATCCACTGGAAAAAATTTAAATTTAAATTAAATTAAAATTAAATATATGTATTACAATTCAAAAAGTTAATATTTTGTCAAAGCTTTACTATTATTAATCACTTCTTGTAATTTCTGGGAACTGAGTTAATTAAATTTAGTGACAAATTTTCATATTCGGCCAAGCTTTCCCAGGTTTCTTTAATGATGGTTCATAAATGATCTGTTTTGGGAAACTACGTTTAATTTTTGTTGATTATAAGTCCCCAAACGTTCTCTATTGGATTAATATCTGGATTTTTAGAGGGCCATGGAAGAGCTGCAATGCTATTTCCTATAAGGTAATCCCGTACACGGTGGGCTGTGTGGATTGAACAGGTATCATGCTGGAAAATAAAATTATTGTTGGGGAAAATTTCCCTTACCGATGGCAACATCACATTATCTGTGTAAATAGGTTTTAGTACTGAATCGTCCTTCAATTCTCCAACATATTTCTAAACCTTATCTATACATCCAGGCTCAAACATTTATAGAGAACCGTGCGGACTTGTCACTTGATGAAATATAGTTTTCGTTACCTATTTCGAGGCGGTCTATAAACCCTAATATGGCCATCATAATGAGACTGGAATACTTTTTCATAAGTAAAAATTACACGGTCCCAAAAATTGACTGGATCATTTAAAACGTAATTTAAAGCAAATAGGGGTCTACTTTGTATATGTTCCTCGCTAAATTTGTATTTTTGGGCGACTGTACAATTTTTTAAATCTGTTATTCTATTATAGAAGCACTACAGTTTGTATTAACTTTTGCTTGCCTTACCGTATGGATCTTTACATCTTTAAAAATTCACTTTGACAAACTTGTCAAATCTGACTGATGGCAAGCAATATTTGTTATGTTTAATTTTTATGTTTCATTGTTCGGATAGGTTCGGGAATTTTTTACATCTGTAGATACTAAACCAACATTTTTCAGTATTAAGAGGATTTTTTACAGTTATAAGAGGATAATGTAATACTGTCACGTTTTGAAAAGCGTTTTTCGGCCCGGATATTTTATAGTTTATAATCTACGTAGGATAAAGTTTAATGTTTTTTTTCACATGTATCGTTCATATAATAAATAATAAATTAATTTAGGTAGTTTGCCTGCTCTCAACTTATTGACATAACATACAGTTAACAGTTTGTGTTTTGTAAATAATTGAAGTATAAAATTACAGTAGATGCATTCCAATGTTCCCTTTGCCAATACCCTAAGTTTAGAGTTCGTTCAACATATTAAATATATTAGATACGGTTCTTTGTTGTTAATAATAAAAATAATACCTATCTAACAACTTGATACATTTTTTAACGTTATTTTTTATGTTTTACGTTTTATTTAAATTTACTGAAATTCCGTTATCTGTGATAGCAACAACGAATTGATTCACGAACCATTGTGTCCAGTCTGAACACAGGTTTACATTGGGAACAAAAAGTGTACCAGTTTTATATGACGGGAAGTGTACGTCAATCTAAATTTACTTTACCAGATTAAAACAGATTCGACAATATTGGCCACATTACAAAAAGAGACGATAGTGCAAGAATGTAGGGTGTGCAAAAATACTACTATTTATTTCTGTAAACGGTGTAGAATGCATCTACACCCCGAATGTTTCGAAAATTTTCACCTTACAATTTAATTTACATTTAAGATGCAATATATTCCTTTATTAAAAATTGTACTGTTTTCCTTGAAAATGAGAAAAAAAACTTTTTGGTTGTAAATTAGTCTTAATTTACGTGTTTTTAATCCAATCTAATAAATTAATTGCCAAATTTCTCTTTGTATACTGACCGGCCGTTAACGGGTTAATACTATATAAAGAATAAACTTGCCGCAAATTTACTTTACTTACCTCAAAACTATTTTAAAGTTAATAATAAAGTCTATTTAATAAATATATTCCCAAGAAATAGAACACATTACGCCTATGCACATAAGAATTTGGAACTAATAAACATAAACTAAAATATCTTATTTCACTCATTACCATTCTTTCAAAGAACGTAAATATATATAGACCGGCAAAATACTGATAAGTTTGCGGATGTTTTAAACTATTCAATAAACTTGTCTCACTACACACTCGTGAATCGCACCAATTTATATTGTTGCGGGGGAAAATGTTACGTGGGGAAATGAGGACTATAGTACTTTTTTGCTTAGTTACATGGGCGAACTATACACAATAAAAATGACCTCTGTAAGAATTTACTACTGACATTTTACACGGTTGCCGCTACCGTTTAGTTCAATTTGTAGATTAGTCACCTTTAATTGAAAACTGTCCGACTATAGTAATAAAATAGTCAAAGATAATAATAATAATAAAAAATAATAATAATTAAATAAATAGATTAAAACCTAAACATATTAAAAAAAATGTGTATTATATTATTCATTCATAAACATGTGCAATAAATCGCAGTAATTCCTTGTGCGCCTTCGATACTGACCATACCAACTTCTGAGGGGGGTTTGGTTGGGCACCGAAATTTTTTTATGCTACCTCCACCATTTTATGTCCTTAAAATTTGTGAGTAACAGTGTCGGAATAGTGCGCTGGGGGGGGGGGGAGTTTAACCCCCCAAACTCCACCACCTCCGCTGGGTGCACATATCTGGTTTAACATCTATTCCTAACATCTAATCTAACATAGTAAGAATATGATTCTTACTATGTTCTTTGTCCTGCTCCATTTCCGTCTGGTCTAGGATCGTCATATAATAATGTTGGATAATCATATGTTTATTATATTGCTTCCGTCAAGAGTTCCGTATAGTGGAACTCTAGGAGTAGTTTACCCCCTGCATGTGGTTGATTAACTCGAACTCACTGGATACTCATAATTACTTTATTGGTTCTCTAAGTACAATAATATAGAGAGTAAGCAGTTGACGGATGACAACACTAGCTTCGACTGTTAACTCTTAATTCTTAATAATAATGATCTACTCCCGTTATTTTTCGGGTATTTAGCTCACGTGCGTTTGTTTATATAATAATGTTTTACTAATATAATTTGTACACAATATCAATCAAGCTTTTGATTAAATTGCAAATTTGACTAGGTCAGCGCATGTTCTAGTTACAACGATATTTTGAATGTCATAAACAAACAATCGCATTTAGCAATAAGAAATTATTAATATTATTAAAAGGATTTTAAATTTTTAAACTGAATTGGGCTACTTAGATCTGATGCTTAATTAAATCCCGTTACATTTGAGTGTACAATGAGAAGACCGTTTTGCCATTTTTAGAGCTTTGAGAAACCAAACAGTCACGGCTATCATATGCAAGAAGAGAGAAATGTAAATGTAAGTGAATGGACAGTTAGGAGGTGACTTCATGCGGCTGGTTTACCTTCTCGAACTAGGGTAACTAGACCATCACTTTTCCGTGAACACCGAATTGCCAGATTGAATTTTGCACCAGAAAACTTGGCTAAGACAATAAAGGATTGGAGTCGTTTATTGTTTTTTTGATGAATCGAGATTCTGTCTTACAGGCTCAGACAAACAGGTAAAAGTGTGGAGATGTCCAGGCGAGAGATATGCTTAGTATGCGAGAATAAGCCTTTCTCGAGAATGAGACATAGGTACATGACACTGGTTCTAGAAGACAGTTTTACTGTTATTTTTGGAGATGACACAACATTTATGTACGATAATGCACAGCTCCACACTACTGGGACAGTTATTGCGTATCTTGACGAGGTTCAAATCACACAATTTGTTTAACCTGCTTGAAGTCCAGATATCAATCCGCTAGAACATGTTTGGAATGAAATGAAGAGACGTTTACTGAGTCATATGTCGGCCCCCTACTACAGCTTCGCGAAATATTGGTGCAGGAGTGGAACAATCGTCCGAAAATGTGGTATAAAATCTGTTATCACTACCAGAGGAGAGAATATTCGTTACTGAAGTAACTAAAATTTCTTTTGTTTCAAAAAAAGCACAGCAAATTAAATCTGTCCCTTTTCAATATTTAGAATATCAAAGGAAAATTGTACACTTTCAATAAATTTTGAAGGACAAAAACGTTGTTTTCTTTAAACAATGCATTGGTAAAGTATGTTACAATCGAAAATAGTTTAAAAAAAATAATAATTTCTAAAATAAATTTAAATTACGAGGTGGCGAGGTGAGATTTGTGATATTATTCTTATCATCACGCGAAATTAAAGTTTTCTGTGCATTTTTATAAAAGTTATTATTAATTTTAAAAAATTTCCTTTTGAAACTATTTTACAAAAATTAAGCAACAGATTAACAAAAATAAGTTTAAAAACCCTTATTTTAAAGGATTTACTATGCTTTTCAGTAAAATCGTATCAGTTTTCTATATAATTTCCCCAGCTTAAGTATTCAAAATCAAATAGTCATCTTACATTATTTACATATTGTTTATAAGTAAAAAATTACGGTTAATCTTTTGAACATTTTGTTTATTACATATTGTATTGTTATCACCGAATTTATCAAAGCAGTTGTTAGATACCTGTTGTATTAACGAGTGACATGGGAAAATCATTTGTTCGATTGACTAAAATGGAGAACACATCATCTAGATATCTCCACCATACTGTGGTTTGTTTGTCTTGTTTGTTAAACATCAAAAAATGAATCATCAAATCAGTATACAACAGAGCCAAAAATAGCTGCTGTAATGAAAATGCATTCTAAGAAGAAAAAAACCTGATAACAAAGGTTTTAACAAAAAAAAATTACTACCCATTGTTATATAAAAACAAGGAATTCCACAAGATAAAAGAAAGAAAACAACAAAACACCACAAGAAATCATAACGACATTTAAAATAATCAATACACTCAGATATATCCTGTTCAAACCAAACCCAAAAACACACAAGAGAGATCAAAGAACCGAATCTGTAAAATATCCTGTGAATGCAACAATTTCGCTGTGGGAGACACCGCAAGACCACTAAGTGTCAGTGGACAAATTGGGGATAAATTCCCAATTTGTTGATAAATAGATAGCTCCCAATGACATTTGTGGACTATAATTATTCACCAATGCTTTTGTTTAATATCACACCCCATAAAAATATGGTAAAAAGTTTATCTAATTCTTTAAGTAAGATTAAAACAATATATGATTTGATTAAGTACAGGTTTAATTATCCCAAGACAACAATCATACAAAATTAAAATTTAAAAATTTAAACTAAAAAAGAGATAAATTGAGAGTTTATGGACGTAAAACTCTTTTAAAATATTTACTAAAAAGATCTATTATATCTACCAGTCCTATTGTACACCACGATGGCTGGTGATCACTGGCTATTCCTCGAACGCGAAGCAAAACTGCTGTGGTCTTGAAACTTTGGGCTACAACTCACTAGACTACTACACAAATCAGCAATCTTCTTAGCATTTTTACAAGATAGGTAGGATAAGAGCCCTTATCCTCCTCAATGCAGAAACATGTGTAGCAAACGTAGCAGAATGTAGTAGGCTTAGGTTGCCAATACTGAGGGAAGAAGTCAACAACAAGAATATAGCAGATTAAGAAGTTCTGAGACACTCGTCTTCAAACATAAACAATACATATGCAACACGAAACACACATACACAACACACGAACACTCCCACACACAAACACATAGCACATATTAATAATGTAAAACACTTAAAATAATCAGAATTCAAAGTTACATATTGTCAAAATCCACCCTCATACCTTTTCAGCCAAAGCATGGCTGTTGCTTAGATCATCACGGCCAAGTGTGTCAATTTTGTTAAATGACATAACCCCGCATACCATTTTGGCGGTTATATATTCTTTTCAACAACATTCTACATAATCTTTTTTGAGAACAATTTCTGGACGTCAATTTTTTATAGTTAAAAATGCAATTATTACAATAATTTGTGACCTAACCTCATATAGACATATTATTTAACTTGACATGCCAAAAGAAAACAGTTTCAGAATCTTCATTCTTACTTTATTTACGGATATTAATAATAATTGAGTGGAGCTCATATTAAACTATTCTCTGAAATTTATAAGCCAAAAAATTCTTCTACTTCCTACACTGCGGTAACACTTCATCTGTCTTTCATTGTAGCATTTCTATTTCCTTGCGTACATGGTAAAACACCGAAAAATATTTTCAATATTTTTGCGTCACTGAGGTTGATAATATAATTATTTTAAGATTGTTTATATAACACAGACGGGTATTTCTTTAATGTTGATTCTGCTTAATGTTGGGCTTCAAATAAATATTAACTTAGATTGGTGAGAAAGTTATGCGGGGAGACGATCGATTTTTAAGAATGATGTCACTCTCGGTGGAATCTCTGCCAAAGTCAGTCGATTTCATTGTTTAGTTCGGATTTTTCTTTTTCAAATTCGTTATTATTTGTTATTCGTTTTTGTCATGGAAATATAGTATAAAGCGAATGTATTAGTTAAATGTGGAGTTTAAGTGACGGTTAAGATTTTGATTCGGAAGAAATAGCTTGCGGCGTGTAGTTCTTCAAAGTCGGCAATTTTTATTTGTGGATAGGTGAATTTTGTTGAGTTAATCTTGTTGTGTTGTGCCCTATGCGGAAGATTTGCAAAGCAGCGTTACAACAATTTGAGAGATCCACATGCTTTTAAGCAGGAGCATTTGAGAGGCCGAGTTTTGAAGATTGCAGTTTGTTGTCATCCAGGATAATCACAATGTCAACTCATAAAATGATAATTGCCATTCCAGGTTAGTATTTCAGACATTATACAGTGAAAATTTAATTTTGTATTTATTGTCATACACCTATTTTAAATATGCCGAGATATACCGAGAATGATCAAAGACTAATATTAAAATTATTAAATTATTTTCAATTAGAAAAAGGCTGGGACAACTTTATTGCCAGTTTCTGTCGTTCGTGAAGTAAGTTTTAAATTATTCTAAAAAATATTAATAGTAGTTTAAATACTATACACTTTAGCGTGTTGCCGAGGCGTTAGGAGTTTCGTTACCAACAGTAAGACAATTGGTAAATAAAGGCATTCAAATCGATGGACCTTCATTAATCAATAAATATGAACACGTTATTAGAACTCGTGTATACATAATGTTTAGTGAAGATTTGTATCAAAGTAGAGTTTGCCATAACCTACTGAAATATCACTAGCGTCTTTACATTTGTTCTTGTTCATTTTAGGTCAACATGTTACCCTACATACTCTTCAAGAAAAACTGAAGGACATAGATGAAATTACCATTTCTACTAGTTTACTGAGACCTGAGAAGGATTTTAAAAGAGATGAAAATCAAATAGTTCAACTGCAATATATCAAATAAAAAATATCTAATGGAACAATCACATATGGCATATAAAAGATTACAAATTTTAAAAGAATACAAAAAAATGATTTGCACCCGTTACAACCAGTTTTCTTGGATGAGACCTAGATATATAGCAAGGGAGGATTTCGCAAGAGTTGGCAAGATGGCAGCATTGATGCTGTTAGAAAGCGGACCGGAGAAGGTGTACGATATATTGTACCCCATGCGGGTTATAAAAATGGATTCATTGATAATTGTAGTCTAATTTTCAAAAATGGAAAAAAAAAACTGGAGATTATCATGTTATAATGAATGCAGAAAATGTTGAAAAATGGTTTAAATATCAACTTTTGCCAAATTTAGAAGAACCGTCGTTAATAATTATGGACAATGCACCTTACCACTCCAGTTTAGTGGAAAAAATACCAAATTTAAGCTGTACTCAACACTCTTTAGTAGAATGGTTAAAAGGGAGACACATACATGTTTCAACCACCATGATGAAACTTGCATTATTGGAGATGGTAAAAAAACATTTACCAAATAAAGTTTTCAAGTATGTATTAAGAGATATTTAATAAATGAGATTATATTTGTTGTATTTTACAGATTAGATATACTGGCACTTCAACATGGTCATAGAGTATTAAGATTACCTCCATATCATTACCAGTTTAACCCAATTGAGAATGTTTGGTCAGATTCTAAAAGATATTATGATGCAAAAATAAGTTATGCATGTACTGTAAATGCAAGTACTGTATAAAGTATTTGGAAAGAAGCATTAGAACAGGTAATTCAGAATACGGCCGGTTTGCGCTATGCAATTTTCATAATAGAAATATCTAAATTAATTACTATTTAACTGAGAATAAGCCACAATTAAAGATAAAAATACGTTTATATTTTATTTAGATTCCTCATTTTTATGGAGTACCGAAAATTCATAAAACGAATATACCACTTAGACCCATTTTTAGTACCATGAATTCTCCTTGTGGTGAACTATCAAAATTTTTATTAAATATTTTAAAACCATTTACAAATAAAAATGACACATTCATAAAAAATACACATTTTTTAAATAAATTATCAAATATTGAATTTAATTCAAATAATACTTTGGTAAGTTTTGACATAAATAGTTTATTTACGAATGTGCCGTTAAATAAGATTTTAAGTATAGTCAAGACAAAATTAGAGAGTGATGATTCATTGACAACTAGAACAAGACTAAACATATCGGCTATAATGGAGTTATTAACATTATGTACTGATAATACATATTTTCAACTAAATAATGAATTCTATAAACAAAATTTTGGTCTAGCAATGGGCTCTAGTTTATCTCCATTCTTAGCCGATATATTTATGGCAAATTTTGAAACAAATATCATTTCTAAAAAAAAATTAAAACCCACAGTATGGTGGAGGTATGTAGATGATGTATTCTCAATATGGCCTCATGGATCAGAGTTGTCGGACACATTCCTAAATGATATAAACGATAAAGAAGAGACAATAACATTTACCATGGAAAAAGAATATGTAGCGTTATAAGTGCTACATTGCCTGCTTTTTTCTTATGTTAATATATTCCGTTAATTCTATTCTCCAATTACCGTATCTTCTGTCATAATTCATATTCTTCTATATCCTCCATTGTATCTCTTATTTTTCTATATATTTTCTGGGATATAGATTGTATCAGAATTATATCGTTACTTAATTTATTCATTATTCTCTTTTCATTTTTACTGGTATTTGGTATAAAAACCAGTTGGCGTCCAAATCTATCTTCTTTATATATATATATATATATATATATATATATATATATATATATATATATATATATATTTTAGTATCTACCTTTCCTATTTTCTTAATAATCATCATTTTTATCTTTTAATCAAGTTTCTAAAGAGTGAATTTTATTTTCATCTCTATTTCTGTTACTTTGGAACGAGAGGTCCCATCTTTATTCTCTGTCGACATTTCCCCCTTCCCGTTCGATACAAAAGTCCATATAATGGCTTTTATTTCTGAAAAGGTCGATTTTCTTCATGACTTCTCTAAGAGTAGAATAACCAATTGTTGTGTCGTCTCCAGATTTGGAGGTAAGTGTATAATATATTTTATCGATTTCCTAATTCCACCTGTTGTATAAAAATCTTTTTATAATTTTAACTTTAAAAATTCTAAGCTCATTATTTATGAATGACATGTAAGTAGGTACATATTTTGTGGATTTCTTATGTTTTATATTTTATATAAAAAACTAGCGATAAGAAATATATAGTTTCTTTAATATAGTATGTAACAGTTTTACGAATATTTTTATAGTTTTAAATATGAATTTTAAATCCATAATATCTTTTGATTTTAATAATAAATAACTTTTGACAAACTACCATTTCTATATAGCAATGTTTCTAAATTATCTAGCTTTTCAATAAATATATCTTGTCATTTTTTTTTAATTAATATTAGAATATTTCAGTTTTAAAAAAATAATTACCCTTTGCATTAAAGTTGCATTTTGGTTTCACCATTTTCTAAAGCAAGGTGTGTTTTTCTTCATTTTAGTCAACCTCCGGGATACATTTCTCAGGTGCGGGTCAAATTCTATTAACATCCAGAAGACCAACCGGCCTGAGAATGGAACCATCATTCCAATAGGAGAGTTGACTCCGGGACAAGAAACTCCAAAACTAACAACATGGCTTGCTAACAACCAGAGCAGAAAAGACCAGGATAAAACTTAGGATTTGGTGACAAACATTGTTCTTTCATATACCTAATGTAACACTGTAGCAAGAAGTCGAATAATTTTTATTTAAATTCAATACGATACTTAACATTTATTTTTCAGTTTTTTTATATTTTAATCAACATGTGTTAATTTAACTGTGTATTGTTTCTTCTTTTTATTTGTTTGTGTGTGTTGCTCCAGAGTAGGCCATATTCACGTCCTGAGTGAGCTAGCCAGGGAGTGTTTCGTATAACGTCTAATGTAGCAATTTTGTATTTGATACATTAGGGGTTATGACGTTAAAAATTGGTCCCAACGGGAAACGATTTGTCACTCCAACGTTGTTAGTGATGTTAGTCAGGTTGTAGCAGCAAACTAAGGTTTGCGGTTACAGGTTGACAACAGCAGCTCAACGTTGGGATGTTACAAATTGAGCCTCGAAGGGTTACAAATTGGCACCCAATGAATATTTGTTGGCACGTCATAGATTGATGTCCAATGAATGTTCGTTGAAACGTTACAAATTGACGCCCAACGTTACAAATTGGCGCACCAACGTAATATACTCTGAGTAATGCATACATTCTTGTATTTAGTTGAAACAATACTTTTATATTTTCTTGCTATTATTATCTTTAACATTTTTCTTCCTATTTTGAGTAGTAAATTTATTAAACTTCAGTAAAAATGTCTATTTTCTATCTTACTTACTTAGTTTTTTATCTAATTTTTACTGATAGTTTTTTTTGATCACCAACCTTTTTTGTCTGCTGGTTATCATTAACCTTGACAAGTTCATGTGTTGTTGGGTAGTGTTAAAACTTAATTAAATATAAAATAGTAGTTTTATATTATTTTCTTAAAATTTAATTATTTTTATCTTTAAAGTTGATTTGGTTACTTGTTGGTTTACATAAATTATTGTTTTTTAAATAATCTTACAAAATGGCTACCATCAACCCTAAGCATTTGAAAACTGATGAGTTAACCTATGAGTTAATTATTAGAGATCTTGAGGTTCCTTCTACTGTCGATGAGAAAAGAAAAGTCCTTAGTGAAATTTTGTCTCAGGAAGCAGCAGACAGAAGCTTTTCTGAAACAGTTGGCTCTTTTGAATTTGAGCAAGACCATAATCAGGCCTTGGCTAATCTTAATGATTTATCAAGTATCATCGATGAATTTTCAGGTAGTAAGTCCGATTATAGGTACAAATGTATTTGTTCTCGTTTAACTCATTTGTTTGGCCGTGTATCTCGTCTGAAAACCACTTCTTCGACGCAGGAAACACTCAAAAGACAGTTACGGAATAAACTATTGTCAATTGAGAGTGTGCTTGTGGAAAAACTTAATGTTCCTTCAGAATCTACTCCAGTTAGGTTGGAACCACATACTGCATCTTCAGCAGTGAAGTCTGTGCCCATTTATAAATGGGGAATTCAAAAGTTTTCCGGCAAACAGCCTTTGATTCCTTTTCTTGAACAAATTGAGACGCTTAAAATCTCCAGGAATTCTTCTGATGATGACCTGTTTCTTTCTGCAGGAGATCTGTTTGATGGTAATGCTTTCACTTGGTGGCATAATCATCTTCTTAAAAAGACATTTCAGTCATGGTCTGACTTAATTGCCGCTTTAAAGGAAACTTATCTTCCGGCAGATTATGAGAGGAATTTGTGGGAACAAATTCGTTCTACAAGGCAATCTTTTCGAGAACCTGTATCTACATTTATCTCTAATTTTGAAGCTCTTTTCTTCCGTTTACCTTCTGTCGTTTCAGAGAAAGATAAAGTATCTGAAATTAGACGTGGTCTTTTGCCAGACTACATCAAAGCTTTGGTTTTGCACGATATAGACACTGTATCTGATCTTACCTCTTACTGTAAAAGAATTGAGTCTGCGTTATCTATACCCCACTTTAATAATAATAAAAAAATTTCATATGAAACAAATTCACTTGATGAAATTTGTTGGAATTGCAACAAACGAGGTCATGTGTATCCTCAGTGCAGGTACCAGAAAAATAAATTTTGTTATGGGTGCGGTTTTAAGAACGTTATTAAGGCACATTGCCCCAAATGTTCAAAAAAACGAAGCGCGAGGTTGTTCCATAGTGGACAGGAATCAACCTCATTGCAGTCAAATGTCTGCATCAAACCTAAAAGAGAAGAACATACCAGGGAAAAATTTGAAGAAAACTTCAAACAAAGGACAAGCAGAGTAACATTTCAACTACCACCTATTATTACAACGCGAGCTGAAACTTCTGATTCTAATTGTGATTTTAATCCTTTACCTATAGACAAAACTCCCATAGATACAACTCACAGTGTTTCTTTAAATCCTGCGAATATTTCTTTTCCGTTGATCTCAACGTCTGATACTTTATGTAGAACTAATCCTCTTCTTGATATTCGTACACAGGATAATCGACCATATATTTCAATAAATATTGGCAGTGAAACAATATCTGCACTTGTAGACTCTGGTAGTAATGTCTCTATTATTGGCTCTCCAGCTTTATTTCTTCTTAAGAAGCTGAATTTGCATCTTCACTATGATGTTTCAGTACAGCTAACTACTGCTGATGGTAATGTCCAAAATACCTTATTTTATGAAATTGTTTAGAATTTCTTTGGATTTCTCAAATTTTTCGTATAGTACAGCTAAACTGTCAACTTGTGTTGTTAATACTATAGTAAGTTCAGAGGATTTATCCACCTATCAGTTTTTACAGTTACATTCGATAGTCAAACTGTTTAAGGAAATAGGCCCAACAGATTCTATTGGTAGAACCCACTTGTATACTCACCGTATAGACACTGGTGATGCGAAACCAATCAGGCAAAGACAATATCCTCTTTCGCCTGCTATGCAGAAAATTCTCAACGAAGGAGTTGATGAGATGCTTAAGTTGAAAGTCATCGAACCATTAACAACCAGTACACCTTAGTTGACTCCTTTGTGGTTGGTTCCGAAGAAAGATAGTTCCTATAGAGTTTGTTTTGATGGTCGAAAACTTAATTCGATAACAGTTCCTGATAGTTACCCCATGCCTTTAATAGATTCAATCATATCTAAAGTAAGATATGCTAAATTTATTTCGTCAATTGATTTAAAACAAGCTTTTTATCAGATACCTTTGGATGATCAATCCAAATTAAAGACTGCATTTACAGTTCAAAATAGAGGTTTGTTCTGTTTTAATGTATTACCTTTTGGCTTAAATAATAGTGCACAAGCTATGTGCAGAGTTATGGATTCAGATATAGGTCCTTTACTGGAGCCTTATGTTTTCTATTATCTTGATGATATTATTGTTGTTACTCCTGACTTTGATTGTCATATCAAAATTCTTAAAATGTTGTTTAAGAGACTTAAAGATGCAAATCTTACAGTCAATTTTGAAAAGTGTCAGTTTTGTAGACCTTCTCTTAAATTTCTTGGTTTTGTTGTAGATCAACAAGGGTTAAGAACTGACCCAGCTAAAGTAGAAGCTATTTTGGAATATCCAGTTCCAAAAACTACTACTCAAATTCGTAGACTTATCGGATTGATAGGTTATTACCGTCGATTTTTGAATAATTTTGCATCCATTTGTACTCCCATTTCTGATTTACTCAAGGGTAAAAAGAAAGGACAGTCTATTGTTTGGATTCCAGAAGCTAACTTAGCTTTCAGTAAGATTAAACAGGCATTAACATCTGCTCCTGTTCTTGCTAGTCCAGACTTTGATAAGCATTTTTATCTTGCTTGTGATGCAAGTGACACTGGTGTTGGGGGTGTATTATTTCAAAAAGAAGATGGTTTAGAGCATCCTATAGCTTTCTTTAGTAAAACTCTTTCTAAAGCTCAACGTAAGTACACTACTACTGAGAAAGAACTGCTGGCTATTTTATTATCTATTGAAAAATTTAGGTGTTATATTGAAGGAAGTGAAAACTTCACTGTGATTACTGATCACTCATCCTTACAGTGGTTATACTCCATGACAAACCCTTCTCCTAGAATTGCCAGATGGGTAATGAAATTATCCTGTCACAAGTTCACTGTCATTCACCGTAGTGGTTCTTTAAATGTTGTGGCTGATTCTCTTTCTAGAATACCTGAACAAAATCCTGAAATTTCTCTTTTAGATTTATCTAATCTTAAAACAGATTCTTGGTATGATAATATGGTACAAAAAGTACAAAATAATCCAGATCAATTTCCTGCTTTTAAAGTTCATGGTAATGTTCTTTACAAGCATATCTTTTCAAGGAATAAATTTTCAGATCCTTCCCCAGAATGGAAAATTTTCGTTCCGCCTCCTCACAGAAAAGAGATTTTGAAACTCTTTCATGATGATCCTACAGCTGCTCACCTAGGAGTATATAAAACGCTCTCTAGAATCACGGAATTATATTACTGGCCTAGAATGAGCCTTTATGTCGCAAACTATATCAGTAAGTGCAAAATCTGTGCTGCTAGTAAACCAGGAAATGTACCTCCTGCTGGTTTAATGGGAAAGTACAGGGATATTAATTTTCCATTTCAGTTTTTATCTGCTGACTTATTAGGTCCTTATCCTAGATCTAAAAATGGAAATCGTTTTCTTTTAGTTGTTGTCGACTGGTTCACGAAATTTGTTTTTGTCCATCCAATGGCAAATGCTACCTCTACAGCTATTGTTAAATTTATTGAAAATCAAGTTTTTCTTATCTTTGGGGTATCACAAATTTTCGCAGTTGATAATGGGAAACAGTTCGTTTCCAATGATTTCAAAAATTTAATGAATAAATATAAGGTACAAAAAATTTGGTATAATGCGAGATATTTTCCTCAAATAAATCCTACTGAGAGAGTTAACAAAACTATCGTAACAGCTATTCGTTCTTTTATACATGATAATCATAAAGATTGGGACAAAGAAATCTTTAAGATTGCCCAGGCTATTCGCCTTGCCAAACACGAAGTTACACAATTTAGTCCTTCGTTTCTAACTTTTGCCAGAAATATCCCTTTGGACGGTTCCTTCTTTGGTGCAATAGAAGACAAAGCAAGCAATGTCATTAATATTAATAACAAGCTATTCGATCCAAGACCACTAGAAAATATGTCTTCTATTTTCAAAGAAGTGCAAAAGAGAATACGTCACTCTTATGCGACGAATTCTAGCAGGTATAACCTTCGTAGACGTGATGTCAAATATCACGTTGGTGATAAAGTCTGGAAGAAAAATTTTGTCCTATCAAAAGCTGTCGATGATTTCTCTGCAAAACTAGCACCAAAATTTGTCCCTTGTATTATCAATAAAGTTTTGTCTAAATTAGTCTACAATTTAAAGGATATAGATGGAAATGATCTTGGAAATTTTCATGTCAGGGATATCAAATTAGATGTCACTGATTCTAGTGACGATGAAAATCAGTAATGCATATTAAAAATATATCTTTTGAGTAAAACTTGCAGTTATACTATTATATCTTACCTTTAAATGTAATTTAAACTTACATATATCTTGTATTGCATATATTTTAAATTATCTTCTTATCTTTTTTGTTAAGCTTATACATATTTTTTATTACCTGCGTTAACAAATATCTTCGTTATTTATGGACTTTTCAATAAAATATTTCGTTATGAGAACCTTTGCTAGAAAATTTATCTACTACCTTTCACAAGTTTGATTGTTATTTACTTTTCTTTATCTTCGTTTAATAACACGTTATCTATTACCTTTGCAAGTTAGCTACTTGTATTACCTTTATAGTGTTATTAAAACTATTGCGGTAATAACTTATGTCTAATTTTCATACCTAGTGCAAGTGTCTTGTTTTTCCGTTGAATGGGTTCAAATATGAGATTTGTTCGGGCAAGCACATAAAAATTGCCTAGGATGATTTATCTTCGCGGGACTTGAGGTCACTGCAGGAAAACTATTAACAAGGGCGTTAATATTTTCCATTTACCCATTAGGGGTGTTGCGTTAGGCATAATTCTTTATCTTTTGGAGTGAAAGTAATCTTATGCATATATCTTTTTTTAATAGAAACCTGTGGTGTAAGATTATGAAACTTTGAAGTTTTTGATTGCATTTGAATTGTCTTTAACATTTTAAATACATACGTCTATATTTATGCAGTTCTAGTTCTATTTCTTTTGTGAAGATCCCTGGATAGTGTTTAGTGTTATAGCAATTTTATATGATATTACCACAACTTGTTTTATCTTTGCTTTGTATTTTCCTTTATCATAAGTAAGCCAAATTTTATGCAGTATCTTTAATGTCTTTTGTGTAGAACTTTGACTTACTAGGTATTGTGAAGAATATACTTATCTTTATCTAACAATCAAAATTACTTATGTTACTTAATTATCTTGATATTTACCTACCTTTAATTTTTGATACTATTTGGTACACAAATTACTTTATCTTATACTAGCTTAATGTTAATTTGCTGTTTTATTGACTTGCCTTAGTCCATAAATATGCATATGCAATATGCCGAGAATTCATTCTCATTAGCTTCTTATCTTTATAATCTTAATAAACAATGTAATTGTTTCCAGACCTTACTGTCTATTGAAGTTTAGTCATAATAAGTTTCTCTGATTTAGTTCACAATGATTGCCCACATCAATGCATAACGACAATGAATTTTCTTTTTCTTGAGTGTTATATTTTAATGAAATTTTTTTATTGCATTTGCAATGTAGATTTAACCTTATGCATACTACTATTTAGAAATCTGGTGTAGGGTTGTGTCTCTTTGAAATGACAATGGAAAGGTTTTGTTTTTTATACCCTCTTGTATAACTTTGCTCTATACAATTTTTCTGTATAGATTACTTTATTATGCTGACATGTGCATAACGTTTGGATATAAATCAGAGTATATTTATGACTAATTTTTCTTCTTCAGTTCAACTGAGTATAATTTTGCGCAGTTTTCTTTTCATCTTGTGTAAATTTTATACTTAGTAGATGTCTAGATTGGTCTTACTAAATTTTTACTTATTTCTTTTATATTTTGACGTTTACCTTATCTTTCTTAACTGCATATAATGTTCTACTCATACTCTCTCATGCAATATATGCAACTAAAATCTAGATTAGTATTATGATAACTAATATTTGGATTTATATACCTACTGCATTACTGATGAATATGATATCTTATCTTTTATAACTTAATGATTATATACATATCTAGTGATATTGCTAATATCATAATTACCTTGGTTTAAAATTAGCTTCCCTTAAGAACTAACATTCTTGAAAGAATGTCTTTCTAACGATGTTTATCTACATGAGTGATAGATACATCGTCCCCATATTAGTTGTTTTTGTATATATATATATATATATATATATATATATATATATATATATATATATATATATATATATATATACTTCTAGCGGTTAATATGGGCTCCGTACTAAAACGGTATTATACTAACTCCAGGAGAATATACGCCGTGTATATTATTATCTGAGTAGCGCTTTATGTAGACTCCGACCAATACGTCGGATCAAGTGGACTCCGTAATAGGATAAAACATTTTTAGGATCCGTATATGACTTTTCCCCTACACTTCTTAACTCCTACGATGTTGCCAATAATTGTATTAAGAGTAGATTTTTAAATTTTATAGGTGGTACATTTTGGAACCTATTAATATGAATACCGAGTAGCGTAATCGTTTACAGTTTAAGAAACTCTTCTGTAAGACCTTTATAATTTTTCAATTACTGCAGTTTATGGCGTGTAATATTTATTTCATGAAGTAGTTAAAATTAGACTATAATAATTTATAAATTAATCTTTAATAATATAATTTTTTTGCTGCGTAATTTCAATATGTTGATTTTTAATTAACAAAATATTTGATGCATTAAAGTCGCGTAGCTATTTTCACCAAACATTCAATTTTAAAGCTATTAGTATAAAAGTCTAAAAAAAAGTATAAAAATCTACGGAATTTAATATGGATACACAAGTCAGTGTGCTTTTCTCAAGTTTCTCGAATCCATCAATCATTCATTGTATTTCTTATACTTTCATTTTAATCCTCTCCAATCAAGATTTTAAAGCAGGTTTGCTCAATTAGTCCATTTTTAATACTTTTTGTCACTATTTCTCCTTTTTCATTATCATCATCATTACGTGGCGCTACAACACTGGGTGGGTCTTCGCTAACTACAAATTTTCTCCAAGTTGATCGATTTTCCACGAATCTGTAATCAAATGAAATGTTAATATTTTGAGATATAATTGGATGTTTTCTCTCCGTTGCTTACTGAGACACCTAAGCGGCATTCTTTCTTCTGTGCTAACTTCCTTCCATACCAGTTTTACAAGTTTGATATATTGGCGTCTATGCATGTGTCCGATCTACCTTAAGCGATTTATTTTTCTGAACAATATCGTTATAAAAGCTTTCTTTATTCAGTATGGGTTCTTATTCTATACGGATTTGTAGCGATATGATAACGAAGTTAAAACATTTTTCTAATTATTTTTATTTCAAATATTCGTACTTCTTCCTTATTTTTTTTAGTCAATGTCAATGATTCGCATCCATGTAATAAAATAGGTCTAAAATTTGAATTATGCTAAAAGTATTTAGTTTTATAGTTTATTCGTCTTCCGGGTTTGGACCGTGTCATTTGTGAGTGACCCAAAAGTGGGTTCATCTCGACGTTTCGCTACAATTGTATGTAGCTTCTTCAGGAGAACAAAGAAAAAGAAAAAAGAAAACAAAAGAAGAACAGGAAGATGGGTAGTTAGCAACGGTAACTCAGTTACTCAACGCAACCAGAGGCGAATACTAACTACTACTACTACTACTACTATACTATAGGTAGTTAGTATTCGCCTCTGGTTGCGTTGAGTAACTGAGTTACCGTTGCTAACTACCCATCTTCCTGTTCTTCTTTTGTTTTCTTTTTTCTTTTTCTTTGTTCTCCTGAAGAAGCTACATACAATTGTAGCGAAACTTCGAGATGAACCCACTTTTGGGTCACTCACAAATGACACGGTCCAAACCCGGAAGACGAATAAACTATAATTCTGACTCTGGCCGTGGAAGCCTACGATTTCATAAGTATTTAGTTATTGACATTATTATTAACAGTGATTATTTATCTAAGATATTTAAAGTGTTCCATATTTTTGAAATTGTAGTTGTTAACTTTAATATTTTATCTAGATTTATTAAATTGGTCTTTTCTGTTGATTCGCTTGTATTTGGTTTTCATTTCGTTGATTTTTCGTGCTCTCTTTACTTTATTGAAGATGTTTGCGGACGGGAGAGTTTCTTATGAGATCTATGTCATTAGCATATATTAGGAGTGCTTTGTACCTTGGGCCTTTAATGAATTACATCTTAAATAGGCGATATTTCCATTTTAGTAAGCTGTTCATTAATTTTTTGACTATTTGAATCGACAATCTGTATTTTATTCGACTGTTATATCACAGAGTTTCTTGGCGCATATTTTCATTCTTGGTTTTTTGTTTCCCGTATCATTATTACAAAGATTTTTCTGGAGATCGACATAGGGAACCCGGTGGTATGTACATGATGTTTTCATAACCAACATCGAAAATTTGTCTTACTGTAAAGTCATAATGATTTTACTAGGAAATATAGTGTTGTTTAATAATAATAAAGTTCAAGCAACAATTCCTATATGCAATACCTTGGTATGATATTTCTGCTCCCCGATACCAAGTAGCAGTCCCGAAAACATTAAAACTGCTACACTCATGTTTCCTATTATCCAAAAATTAGCCAGTCCAGGACTATACTGCCCTCATAAGTGAATAGAATATGTACGGAGGTTTGTGGCAATTTAATAGAATATTGTGTGTTAGAATATTATTTCTCCGAGAAAGTAAAGAATATTTATTTGCTATCCGAATATAATCCATAAATTAAATATTAGAATGCTATAAAATAATGCTACTATTAATAGTAGCAAAAACGGTATAATAGTCACTAATGAGAAAATCAAATAAATGTTTTTTAACATACAAAAGAAAGGATGTAGAGTAAGGCATAACGTAACAATAAAGCTATATAATTTTGAAAGATTGCAGCGTTTTAGATATCGTAGATAACGTTGTCACATAAGAAATAAAAGGAAAAATTCAGGTAGCTAACTGATATATATATATATATATATATATATATATATATATATATATATATATATATATATATATATATATAGAACCCTTATAACACTTTTAAATCCAGAAGCCTAATATAAATCTCTAAAATCAGGATATATAAAACAGTGAACCAGTGCTAATGTGTGGATATATAACGAGAACGTATTAATTAGATCAGGATTGCTAGAAAAGCCATCAGAGGTATTTCCCGACTTACAAAGGTCCGAGTACTAACCAATACCGAACGAAACTAATGCCAAGGTCAAACACATATATAAAGATAGCAACGAGGTACAAGAACCTAAATCTCAACTCCAAAGTTGCGCTGGCTTTATCCAAAGGCTCTCTCATTAACTGCATTCCCAAGTTAAATTGGTAGGATGCCCCGAGAGAAAAAATGCCCTTAGGATGTCCACGGATGAAGGGCGCAGATTTAGGAATAATGAGACTACTTACCGACTCATCATATTTATCAACACCTGCTATTCTACCTACAATCAATACATATCTGTTGAGGACTATCAAATAAATTACATGTAATCAAACGAACTAGACTTAAAAAAAGTATCCTAGGAAAGGCACTTCGGCAATATTGAAATATATTTTTAAAACGCCATTTATGTGGCTGAGTTTGCAATAGGAATGAGGAGACAAAAAGGAAGAAATGGTAATAAAATCTTGTTGCGTTCCGACTATACGATGACGATGATCTCTATATAACATATAGGAAGAAATGGAGAATAATGTCTATGTTCAATTTAGAACTCGTTGGTTTTCTCCCTTTCGAATTGGGTATATATATATATATATATATATATATATATATATATATATATATATATATATATATATATATATATATATATATAAGGGAGAATGATCACAGCTGTCTAATTATTAATTAGTATAATGGTAAGGTTAATTGGGTTAGCAGCTGAATAATGAAAGCCAAAGTGTGCTCTTTTCAACGACTTCGTTATATTTCGTTAAATTTCTTTAACATCTTCAGACGAATGTTGTGTGAGGTTGCAGGCAACAGTGGTATTTGAAAGTTCCATGTTGAAAAACTTTTTTGAAGATTTTTTTATAAAGCAAAAAAAATATAAGTTGTATGTGTTATATGGTGGCTTGAAAACTCAAACAATACAAGTGCATTTTTGTTATTTTTGTCCAGTGTGATAGTACAATACAAATATTAAAAAACATTGAACATTTAAGAAACAAAACAGTTAAAACACAACTACATATCACATTGTCATTTTTTGGACCAGTCTATTCACCTATGCACAAAGTTTTGTTTGTGCATAGGTGAATAGACTGGTCCAAAAAATGACAATGTGATATGTAGTTGTGTTTTAACTGTTTTGTTTCTTAAATGTTCAATGTTTTTTAATATTTGTATTGTACTATCACACTGGACAAAAATAACAAAAATGCACTTGTATTGTTTGAGTTTTCAAGCCACCATATAACACATACAACTTATATTTTTTTTGCTTTATAAAAAAATCTTCAAAAAAGTTTTTCAACATGGAACTTTCAAATACCACTGTTGCCTGCAACCTCACACAACATTCGTCTGAAGATGTTAAAGAAATTTAACGAAATATAACGAAGTCGTTGAAAAGAGCACACTTTGGCTTTCATTATTCAGCTGCTAACCCAATTAACCTTACCATTATACTAATATATATATATATATATATATATATATATATATGTATTACCATAGAAAAAATAAAAAAAAACTATATTTATGAAACTCTATCTAAAATAGTAAAATCGATAAACAAATTATATAAACAAAAAGATTATATAAATCCCTAATATTTAAACAGACTGCTTTACAAAAGGTGAACGAATAAGCATAAATAAATTGTCAACAAAATAAATCAGAAGAATATGACACAGTATATTGCTTAAAAAGAATTCTTATGTGACTATGCTAAAATATGATACGATCGGAAAAACGGTAATGATTTTTACAGCTGATTGCCACATAAATATTAATGTGACGCAAATATGATGATATTGCCTCGTACTGTTATATAGCAATTTGTTGTCACATTGCTGAAAGTTACTTGATGGAAATTCATTGTATCTAACAATAAAACAAGTATGCGTTTACACGTTATAGATTGTAACTGAATAAGTTGAGGAGGGGAAAACTGTTTGTCCCAAGTTGGTATTCAGAATTATGTCTGTATTTTGTAATTTGCCAATTTCCATAGGTTTAAATTTTCATGGATATTACTGACTCGAGAGCAGTGTATGATTCCTTAGGTATGTTTTTAAAGGATAGTAAAATAACCATCTAAATAATTATGCATTAGGTAATAACGTAACCTTTGTTTCTAACCCAATTGTCAAATTCCTTTCTTACCGTGGCCTAGTGTTGTACGTCTTTCTAAAAAATGCCTTGACGGGCCCCTAGGCGAGAAGATAGTGACCCTGTTTACCTGTCTTTTGTTTTGTATATTTATTAATATAAACTCAAACAACTATTTGTACCATGTTGAGTCTGGCTGAATGACTAAAAGTCTATGCCAAAAAAATTTCATAGAATCTAAAGACAGCTTAAGGCCTTTATTATAAATATACTTTTTGGTAATGAAAATAATTAAATAGAACCCAGAATATCCATGTAAAAGAATGTAATCTTTGATCTCTGGGATAAACTCATCTCCTGAACAATGGCGCCGATATATATGTAGTTAAAATTTTGTACACCTATTTTAACCTGTTTGTTTCCTTATTATCCATATATGAGTTGTGACCGATGTTACAACCTCATTTACTTTTTACAAAGAGTCTATATATTAGCTACAGTCATGGACGTATACGTCCATGGCTACAGTTATAACTATACAAATCTGACTCGAAATATCGTCTAAAAGTAACAGTATGTAAAATTTAGATTTTTAGTCAAAAGTAAATACTTTTGTCATTTTTTATGGAGTTCAACGTAAAAGCCTTCACGAAAATTTAAGTACTAATAAGACCACCGCAATCGGGCGTACCTTGGGTAATGAATAATTAGTTAATTGGTTAATTCTTCAATCACTCGTCCAATATGAGTTTTGTCAAATCGGTCCTTTTTAGGACCAACTATTCTATAGAGATAAAGTAAACTATATCTAGAGATAAAGACAATTCATAAGCCTGATGGAAGGTGTAATAAATAAAGCAAATACTTTATTGAGTAATTATATAAGCAAAAAGTATATTAACTTTACATTAACATGAATAATATGATTGTCACTTAACTGGGTATTATACATACGCTCTACTTTACTTAAGCTTATGAGACATAAACGCTTAACACAAATGTGACGTATTTCTAGTGCAGTAAGCACATAGAGGGCCAAACCTAGGGTATTTGGTATAAAACTGATCGCAGAAGATTACATAATAAGTGCCGGCAAAGAAGCAAAGAAAAACTTAAAATGAGAGAGGACTCAAACTAGTCACTGCGGGAAACATTTAACTATGTTGAGCTTGGATCCACTATCCACGTATAAAATAAACAATATTACGGCTCCCGATTGAGGATCTGAGCACAAAACTAATTATAAAATTTTGACCAAAAATACTACAATGGCTAATATCTAAAGTCTGTAGACAAGCAAAGCAAAGACAAAGTTATCACTATGCTTTAACCTGGCAAAAACTCCAACGACCACAAAAGCTATCGGCCAATATATCTATTTATTTTGTCAGCTATACAAAATAAATCTGCACATGATCCTTAATATAAACCGATAATAGAAGAAGAACTCAAATTAAAAGACAAAAGTGGCTATATATGACAGGGAAGATCGTGTACATCACAAATACTAAATCTTGCCCAACACAGCGAAGACGGGTATGAAAAATATCAGGTATGAGGAGTCGTATTTGTCAATCTCAATGCCGCTTACGACACCTTAAATTAGAGGGCATTTTTTCAAAATCTATGTGATATCCCCTTAGGTAATAAACTCACTTGTATTATCCGTGTATACCTACACAACATAAGATTTTTCGTATCACTCAACGGTAAGAATAGCAGATGGAGAACGTAGAAGAACGCTCTTCTTTGGGGTACCGTAATCGCACCTACGCTGTATAAAATTTACACAACCCATACCGGTAAATAGTAGGACTTTTATTATGTAGACGATACATCTATTGTTGCATAACCAAAAACTTTTGTTGCTAAAATAGAGAAAAATCTAAATAATACCTTAAACAAAATAAAAATAGAATCTGAATCAATTTTAAGCCACACCCCGGAAAAAGTTAGGTATGCTCCTTCAATGTTCCTAACAAAGACGCTTTCACAAATCTGAACATATACCTGAACCAATAGTGTCAAGAAATCCTTAAACTCTGCACTTGCTATAATTACCTTGAAGTAGTGATGAGCATAATCGAATTAATCTAATAATCGAATGACTGGTACTCGAGTGATTGTAATAATCGAGTTATCATTCGAATTATGCATCACTCGTATACAATAAATATCCAGATGGTAATTTTCTGAACTCGAAACTTAAGTGCTCAAGGTCATCGAGTACTTTATAAACTTTTAAACTATTAAAATCATCTAAAAAAATAAAAGGATTTGTTTAGTAGGTTTTTCTGGTAAAATATGTGTAATAATGTATAATAATAGTAACGAATTTAGGGCAATACGCAGTTTAGGACACTCTACTTAACCAAGCATTTATATGACATTTAACATACGCACTCTTAAACAGTGTCAGAGTTGCCAAGTCTCCAATTTTTGTCAGTCACTCCAAAATTGATTAAAATGATATAAAAAATTAATAGTATTAATAAAATTACTGTATATAATAGAAATGCATTAAAATTATATAAAAATTTATAGATTTTAGTGAAATTAAAGATAATAGTCAAATGCATATACTATAAAATTTTGCTAATTAACAATATTTAACTGCATTTAAAGTAACAGAAAATATTTGTTTTATACTTATTCAAAACTTGTCATAATACAAATTATAGTTTCGTAAAAGTAACTTTATATTTCAACATTCATGTACATATTTTACTAAAATAAATACGGCAACACTGTGACGTGGTGCCTCGAGGAAAATATTTATTTGGTTATGTAGAGTGCCCTAAACGGTGTATTGTCCCGAATATTTTTATATTTTAGAAGTTTATCCTTAGGCTAGAGTCGAGAGTGATAGATCGAAATTACTTTTTATCAAATTATTGTGATATTGAACGTAAATAGGTAGTAGCTTGAAAAATGAGACCAGGTGCTAAAAAATCTGTTGTTTGGGAATATTTCGATAAAATAGAGGACCGTCAAGTGAAATGCAGGGTATGTAAAAAAATATTAAAATTTTTTGGTAATACTACTAATCTTCAACAGCATATAAAAAGAATACACCCAACACTTTTAACAATTCCAATAGATGAACCTGTTACTACAGATTTGGAGCAAACTCCCAGTGTTATTAATCAGGAGGCAGGGCCGTCTTCAGCTTCAGAGCCTTTATATGGATCAGATGACGTTCACTTACCTCTACCAAAACCAAAACGTCAAAAGCAAATGAAGCTGTTTGGCGCTCTAAATGATGATTTAAAAGACAGTGACATAGAAAAAATTGACCGCGCTCTAGTAACAATGATAACCAAAGATTATCAACCCCTCTCTATAGTGGAAGACCAAGGTTTTATTGAATATTCTAACTTGCTGCAACCCAAATATAAACTGCCAAATCGTAAAAAGCTTTCGTATGAACTTCTTCCCAAAATGTACACTCAAGAAGTTTCTAGGCTAGAATCATTACTTAGTGCTACCGACAATGTTTCAGTTACGACAGACATTTGGACATCTGACAGCAACAGGAGTTATGTTACGGTAACATGTCATTTTATCTGCGAAGAAGAATTTTTCTCCAAAGTGTTATCAACGGAAGAAATTTTAGGACATCACACAGGTGAAAATATTTCCAATATTTTGAAGGAGATCTTCTGTAGGTGGAATATTCTTCATAAAATCACTACCATAGTGTCAGACAATGGGCCGAATATTAAATGTGCTATAATTGAATTTTTAAAAAAACATCACCACCCTTGTGTAGCACATACGTTGAACTTAAGTGTAAATGATGCTCTTAAGAATAATACCGAATTTCAATGTATTTTAAATAAGTGTAAAAAAATTGTGGGACACTTCAATCACAGTGCATTATCGTGCAACAAACTCAAGTCGGTACAACAACAAATGGGGTTTCCGGTTCTCAAGGTAAAACAGGACGTTACAACTAGATGGAATTCAACTTTATTGATGTTGGAAAGATTGGTAACCATCAAAGATGCCTTATCAATTACCATGACAAAAATTGATAAGGCGCCAGAATTTCTGGATGCCAGTGAATGGGGCGTCATTGAGGAAAGTTTGAAACTGTTGAAACCATTAGAGATAATGACAACCGCTTTATCGGGTGAAAAATATCCAACTTTATCAACTGTGATTCCACTTTTGAGGGGTCTTCAGTTTTCGTTGAATAGGATGGATACCACCACAGACATTTGTGGAAATTTAAAACAGAGCTTATTAGATACAATTGCTCGTCGATTAGGGATATTAGAATATGACAAAATAATTTCAAAAGCCGTCTTTCTAGATCCAAGATTTAAAAAATTGGCATTTGGGAATGATACTAATGCGAATAACGCCCAAAAATGGATAACTGAAGAACTAACAGCCATTGTTAATGAAAACAGTAATGCGGAAATTCAAGAACATCAACACACTTCAGTATCTGATGACAACAAAGGAGACTTAGATATATGGTCCCATTTTGACCATAAATTGGCCAAAGCAAAATCCTTATCAACACCAACCAGTACTGTCACTGTAATTCTACGACAATACCTAGAAATGCCACATTTCGAAAGAAAAAAAAACCCGATGGAATTTTGGAAAAAATACAAATCCACTTTCCCTGAGCTGTATTATTTGGCTAAAAAATATTTGTCAATACCTGCCACATCAGTACCTTCCGAAAGGGTATTTTCAAAGTCTGGGCAGTTAACAAACCTACGAAGAAATCGGTTATCACCCAAAAATTTGAATCAAATTTTATTTTTAAACAGCACATAAATGTATTTTGTTTTAATTAAACAGTTGTGTTTTAACAAATAAAAGTTATTTTTTTTAGAAACTAGACTATTAGACATTAGAATGTGTTCTTAATATTATGTTTATTAAAATATGTTATTTTCTAGATAATAGTTTTTAAAAACTTTATTTCTGTTTGTGCATATTTTTCGATTATTTATAGTTAGTTTTTTTTTTATATTTAATACTGTTTTTACTTTTTGTAATATTAAATACATTTGATTCTGTTTCATATATTTTCTGAAGATGTTTTATTTTTAATTGAAATTGGAATTCCGTTCCTGTTCCTTTCTAATATGTAATTATGTAATGTAGCCACGCACAACGTGTGAATATATACCGAATGTTTCATTCGAATACATTACTCATCACTCCTCTGGCATCTCCCTCTCTTCCCAATCAAAATTCAAATCGGATATTCGAATAACGTGATTTTCCGAATACATTGTTTGAGTCATTTGAGTGATCTAATAATTCGAGTGATCTTGTTCAAGTTTTCGAGATATCTCGAGTTATTTCAATAATCGAATGGTCGATTATTTTTCATTCGAATTATCCCATCACTACCTTGAAGATAGTTTCCGTCACACTTTAATATTCACAGAACTTTGTTTAAAACTAAATGAAAACCTAAAACTACTATAAGAATGAAATGAGAACCAAAAAAATTATATTCTCCGCAAACTTGTCAGCTAAAAATAGGGAGCACATTCTTCCACCCTTAAAACGTAGACTTGAACTCTATGCTTCTGCCGAATATACCTTGCTAGTATGGGTGACATCAACACATACTTAATACGTAGATTTAGCTATAAATTAGTCAGTCAAATTCAGAGTACCTGTATTAAGACTCACATCCATACATAAGCTCTACAATATCGTAGCAATCAATCCGCCTAATATCCGAAGATAAGTAGCTAGAGAACAAAAGAAACAAAGTCTAGATTCGTAACATCAACTCCACGCATACCAGCCCATTTTATGACTAGAATCGAAGAAAAAACTGGCCAGATCAACACATCTGCAGGATATACAAAAAAAAGTAAGCTGCTCCTCGACATCTGAACCCTCGAAAGAAACTTCCTGATGGTAGTTATTAAGACTCACATCCATACATAAGCTCTACAATATCGTAGCTATCAATCCACCTAATATCCGAAGATAAGTAGCTAGAGAACGAAAGAAACAAAGTCTAGATTCGTAACATCAACTCCACGCATACCAGCCCATTTTATGACTAGAATCGAAGAAAAAACTGACCAGATCAACTCATCTGCAGGATATACAAAAAAAAGTAAGCTGCTCCTCGACATCTGAACCCTCGAAAGAAACTTCCTGATAGTAGTTATCTTCCTTAAATCTGCCAGGACTCCGGTTAACCTATGTGAATGTGGGGTGGTACAAGATTCATCACACTTTCTTAGTTGACTTTATCATCCAAATCAGTCTTTTCTGAGTCTTTTTCAAGTAAACTACAAATTGCGGAAAGAGCAATGGAGAGAATTATGTTAGGGATTTCTCTACGTGATAGAATACCCAATGCTACTATACGCAAAAGATCAGGAGTAGCAGACGTTATTGAAAGGATAACAACACTAAAGTGGAACTGGGTAGGTCATGTAGCAAGATCAGTTGATGACCGCTGGACAAAAAGAATTTTAGAATGGAGACCCCGAATACAAGCCTACAGAAATAGAGGTCGACCCCCAACGAGATGGACAGATGACATAAAAAGAGTGACTACAAATTGGATTCAGATGGCGCAAAATCGGACTAAGTGGAAAAGCATGCGAGAGGCCTATGTTCAGCAGTGGACGTTAGAGGCTAGTTGATGATGATGATGAAAGATCATTGCAAATTTGACACTACCTCCACTTATATTGATTACATATTACCCCTAAATACTAGATAAAATATTCAGTAATATGTAATGATCGGGAAGTGATATAATTCTTGTTAGATAAATTAAGCATTCTTCCCTTTTTAGTGCACTACTACCCATTTTTACACAAAAATATCTATTTTAGCACTATATTTCGAGATAACCGTCTATCCAGAATTATATGTAATACACAGATACAACTAGAAATAAAATAATAAAAAAGCTGTATACAAGATATCATAAAACAAGAGATGAAATAAAAGAAGTTTTTATTAAGAGGGTTCTTAAATAAAACGTATAAAGACATACTCACGTTAACAAAATACATTAGGAAATTTCCGCAAATGAAACAAAATCCAATTTGGTAATGAAATCCTTTTGTATCTATAAAGCTATTTTTAGAGAAGCACGTACCTACCAAAAACAGGTAGTTATTAGTATACATATCTGTTACACACTGTAATGCGTATGAATGATAACAAAAATAAGAAGTCCATATAAACATACTTAATTGAAAGAGGTAAAAGTACACTGCTAAGAAAGTACATTGTATTTCTTATACTTTCATTTTAATCCTCTCCAATTAAGATTTTAAAGCAGCTTCACTCCATTAGTCCATGTTTGTTGCTTTTGTCACTGTTTCTCCTTTGTCTTTATCATTATCATAACGTAGCGCTACAACACTGGGTGGGTCTTCGCTAACTACAAATTTTCTCCAAGTTGATCGATTTTCCACGAATCTGTAATCAACAGAAATGTTATTTTGTTTAGATATGGCATTTTTCTGTGCTAACTTCCTTCCATACCAGTTTTATAAGTTTGACATCTTGCGTCTATGCATGTGTCCGATCTACCTTAAGGGATTTATTTTCCGGAACAATATCGTTATAAGAGCTTTCTTTATTTAGTATGTGTTCTTATTCTATGCAGATTTGTAGCGATATGATAATGAGGTTAAAAAATGTTTATTATTTTTCTTTCAAATATTCGTAATTCTTCCTTACTTGTTTTACTCATTGTCCATGATTCGCATCCATGTATTAAAATAGGCCTAAAGTTTGAATTATTCTCTGTATTTTTTAGTGGCATTATTATTAACCGTGATAATTTATCTTATAAGATATTTAAAGTGTTCCATATTTTGGAAATTGTGATTGTTAACTTTAATATTTTATCTAGATTTATTGAATTGGTCTCTTTTGTTGATTCGCTTGTATCTGGTTTTCATTTCGTTGATTTTAAGTGAAAAATTTTTCGTGCTCTCTTCACTTTATTGAAGATGTTTGCGGACGAGAGAGTTTCTTATGAGATCTATATCATTAGCATATGCTAGGAGTGCTTTGTACCTTGGGCCGGTAATGGATTACGTCTTAAATAGGCGATATTTCTATTTTAGTAGGTTGTTTATTAATTTTTTGACTATTTGAAACGGTCCTGCAAGTGACAACAGTAGGTTCATTTAATTTCGCTTCGTAATAAACTTAAAATTATTCGGGAATTACAAGCTAAAAAATTCAACCGAGTCCAAAAATAAGTATCAAAAGTTAAGTGCATACAGGTGATAGTAGTTAATAAAGAAAATACCATCAGACAAGTAAGATAGAACTATTTTAATAATTTTAACAAGTCTTAAGTAAATGAATAATTGAGTGAAAGATTAAAAAAGTGGTTTTGGCGAATGTTCGAAGGGTCGACCTGCTTAGGCATTCCTACGCGTTTTTTGTTTTTGTTTTTTTTTTTGGCAGATAAGAAAGTAATTAGTGCTGACAAGAAATTAATGATCAAAATAAAAGCCACATAATTTTATTACAAAAATCCAGATCTGGCCTTAAAATAGATTTGATTAAAGTTGTGATTAGAATTAAATTAAATTAAAATAATAAATTAAAAGTAAATGTAATACAATAACTAAATCGAATGAACAGCAAAAGAAATAAGCCAGAACACGATAACTCATTCGACGAGGAGGAAGCCTTCAAAAGAAGCAAAGCCACGTTAAGAACATCCCCAAAGGATAACATAAAAAATCGCGAAATGGAAGAACTGAAGAAACTACTAGAAGAAATAAATAAGGAGATTAAAACGGAAATAAAAGAGCTGAAAACAGAAATGAAGGAAGAAAATAAGGAGATGAGAAGATATATAAATGAAGTTAATAAAGAGATAAAACAAAATAACGAAGAAATAAAAAGCATAAAACTGGAAATAGAAAGGGTGAAGGAAGAATGGACAAAAGAGAAAGAAGAACTGAAAAGAGAAAACGAACTAACCAAAACCGATAACAAAAAGATAACGGAAGAATTAAATGATCTAAAACGCTCATTAGAAAGGTTAGACAAAGAAAAAAGAATATAATCATCAGTGGATCAAAAATAGACTCTGAAGACCCAAAAACATTGAAAGAGGGAATGACTACTATATTAGAAAATCATCTTGGAGTCAAAACCAATATTAAAAGAGCACAAAAAATAGGAACAAAAACATGCTTAATTGAACTTGAACGCGAAGAAGAAAAAACAACAATCTTAAGAAACAAATACAAACTTAAGAATGTGAAGATCGAAAAAAATATGGATTACAGAGGATCTCACAAAAGGAGAGAGAGAGAGAAAATGGAAGCTTTAAGAGATAAAGCAAGAGAAATGAGGGAAAATGGAAAAATGGTCAAAATAGGATATAATAAAATCACAGTGGACGGCAAGGAATGGAAATGGTGCTATAAAGAAGAAAAGGTGTTGGAAATTGCGTGTTCAAAAAACTACCAGAGCAACATAAAAAGAACCAAGGAGAGGCCAAGCAACGAGTAGAGAAAGAAGAATTACTAAATAAACCGGACAATGATGACAAATGTTTAGTTTTAAGTAGTAATAGGAATAGAATTAGAAATAATAAAAATAGATTATAAATCAATTTTAAGCCAAACCCCGGAAATGTCCCTAATAGAGACGCTTTCACAAATCTGAAGATATACCTGAACCAATAGTGTCATGAAATCCTTAAACTCTGGACTTGCTATAAATACCTTGAAGATAGTTTCTATCACAGAACTTTGTTTAAAACCAAATGGCAACCTAGAACCAGAATAATAATATTCTGCTCAAACTTGTCAGCTCAAAATAGGAAGCACATTCTTCCACCCTTAAAACGTAGACTTAAACTCTATGCTTATGCTGCCGAATATACCTTGCTAGTATGGGTGACAAAAACACATACTTAACACGTAAGTATATTTAGCTATAAATTAGTCAGTCATAGACTCTTGCCTACAAACACCGGTTAACCTGTGTGAATGTTGGGTGGTATAAGATTCATCACACTTTCTTAGTTGACTTTTCCATTCAAATCGCTCTTTTCTGAAGGGACAAGGTTTATTTATTTGAACTAAACATGTTAAGTATAGCCAGTAAGCTTTTACTTATAAAGATCATTGCAAATTTAAAACTAACTCCACTTATATTGATAACATATTACCCCTAAATAGAAAATAAAACATTCAGAAGTATGTAATATTGGAGAAGTGGTATAATGCTTGTTAGATAAATTCTTTCTTTTTTTTGTGCACTACTACCTATTTTTACACAAAAATATCTATTTTAGCACTTAAATATTTATTTTGAGATAACCTTTTATCCTAACTTATATGTAGTACATAGATAAAACCAGAAATAAAATAATAAAAAAGCTGTACCTATACAAGATATCATAAAACAATGGATGAAATAAAAGAAGTTCTTATTAATCGGATTCTTAAATAAAACTTATGAAGACATATTCACGTTAACAAAATACATTAGGAAATTTCCGCATATGAAACAAAATCCAATTTGGTAATGAAATCCTTTTGTATCTATAAAGCTATTTTTAGAGAACTCGTACCTACCTACCAAAAACAGGTAGTTAATAGTATACATATCTGTTACACACTGTAATGCGTATGAATGATAACAAAACTAAGGAGTCCATATAAATCGTCCAGACTTATACATACGCGAGAATTATACATCTTATAGCAGAGTTGCCAAACTATCAGATCTTACTTAAACCGATATACTTATGGTTCCAATATACAGTGAAAAAGATCGGAACGACCCCTATAATATATACACGTTCTATATATACAAATACATATATATATATATATATATATATATATATATATATATATATATATATATATATATATATATATATATGTATATATATATATATATATATATGTATATATATATATATATATATATATATATATATATATATATATATATATTAATAAAGTATTCAACTAGTGAATTCAGAGGTTTATTCGGTCAGTCAGGTTGGCAAAATAAAAAACAGAAGTCAACTACTTCATAAGTTTATCGAAGACGTTTCGCTTTATATTTCTAAAGCTTCATCAGTTCTCTAAAATACAAAGATGACATAGAGTTTATAAGAAATACAGATCTAATAATTAATTACTTACAACTCAATATGTAGTATTAAAGATGTTATCGTATATGTACTTAAGTTTACTCATAAATTTAGAACTAACTTAAAAAAAAATTAAACAGAAATATGCAAAAAATAACATTCGCAGAAACGAAGATTTACAAAAACTTCAAACGTACATTTGGCTTCATTTAGAGATGGTTCTCCAATGAAGACAAACAAAACACTGATTTATTGCAATCTACGCAAAACGACGTGGCGCGATACCGAAAATGTATTTCAAGGGCCATATTTTTTCAACAAATTCCAAGGTTTGAGACAATTATGAACTTCTACGGGGGTCATTGAAAGAATAGTTGGACGGGTGGATTTGTAACGGAAAAATTTGATATGATTTTTTTTTTTTTTTTTTTTTTTTTTTTGTAATTTATGTTTTAATGAAACTTAGAGCTTTGGGATGATTATGTTATTGTTTTGAATGGAAAATCCGGCTATTTTAAATTATGAATATTGGTATTATTTATTTCGTAAGATGAGAGAGTGGTAAACCTGGCTCAAATTGTCAATGTCGGTTCTTTTGTTTATTGCAGATGGGTTTTTTTTTTTTTTTTTATATATATATATATATATATATATATATATATATGTATATAAGGATCACTCAGACGAGTGGTGGGTTCTTATATCGGTCTCTAGGTGGAGAAATAAAAGACAAAGTTGATAGGCTACTTTATCTATTTTGAAGACGTTTCGCTTTCGAGTTTTGAAAGCATCATCAGTTCATCTAAAAAATTATTACAATATGAGAACCACACAATCATGGAAACGATGTTAATTGTTACCTTAAAAAGATATGTAGCAGTCAATGTTATTAACAAATATGTGAATGAAACTAAGTAAATGGACATAGTACGCTGATCTTGTATAAACAGTTAAGCAACTAACAACATATATGAACTTGTACAAAAATTAGCACAGCAATTGACCATGTGGTCCAAAATAAATTCAATGTTATTTATGTTAATAAGTGAGAAAGAACCAAGAAAATCATAAATAACCTCCAACTATTTAATGGATATTAAACTTTGATTTTAACTTTAGGTAGCATTATAAGTAATATTAATAAAATTCTACAAAATAGTGAATATGAAGTTACCGATCAAAGCCCAATGGAAGTCGCCGTGAAAATGGCGTTAGATGAAACAGGAACGAACTAAACCGCAAAAAGACAGCCAACCTTGAGGTCAAAATTACTTTTGACAGATCAACAAGGTGTAAATACCAACCCAGAATTTTGGGCGGTTAATTTAATTTTTTTATTTTATAACTGAGTCTGGATGACTACCAGGTTGTAAAGGACACAACAGTGAAAAAAGTTGGTAGTGTAAACACAACTCTCCTCACTAACCGGCCCAAATTTACAAACCGGAGATTTTCATTCAAACTCATAATAATGTAATGACGTTAATCATGTGGCAAGTTAAATAGCCAGGTGGTTAACGATATTATAATTTCCAAACAGCCCAAGGTTCAATATACTTGGAGCTGTGATTTGTAAAGGATTCTATGAATCAATTACAATGTTTGTATTATTTTGTATATAATTTGAAACTCTAATCAAAGAATTTAGTGTAATGAGATGCAATATGGGTTGCATATGTAATAGTAAAATTAAGTAAAGAAATTAAGTTATTTAATTGATATATTTATTTATTTTATTTCTATTTATGTATGTAAATTGTTTAATGAAAAGTGGAAAAAAGTTCAACTAGTACACCTAATATGACATTAATGTAGTGAAAAGATTAAGTAGCCTAATTCTGCAAAATTAAAGCATGATATATCTGGCTCAAGTTACTTATGTCAGTTCTCTTATTCAATGCATTAGGATGTTTTAATATTGAACACATTTCCAAAAACTGTCTTTTAGCTAGATTGCGTTCAGTGGCAAGAATCTTAACTTCATTAAAATCCACTTCATGTTTTGTATTTATCGCATGTTGTGCTAGAGCACAAGTGTGTTTCGATAAGTTAATGTCACTACGATGTGAAGTGAGACGACCTTTCAATGATCTACCAGATTGCCCAATGTAACAAAGATCGCAATTAGCGCATGGAATTTTATAAATTGTGTTCACTTGTTCCAAAGTGGACAAGGGTGTTTTAGTTTTAGAGAACAAATTTCTAACAGTTTTTGCATTCTTAACAGCAATTTTAACAGGTATATTATTTTGTTTATACAATTTAATAAGCTTCTCAGTAACTTGAGGGAAATATGGTAAGGAAGAGTAATGCGTGATAGTATTCTCAAGATCGGTATTATGCAGAACAGTGCTATTTATAGAATTATTAGAGATGTTTATAAGTTGGTCACCATCGGGTATGTCATAAATTGAGGATCCATAACTATGCGAATAAAGGTATTTATTGATGATAGAGGAAGGATATGAATTCTCTATTAGAATATTTCTCAATAACTTAAAGGATTCCCTTCGATTAATTGGATGTGTCAATTTATTTAATCTAAAGCTTAAAGCTTTTATAAGGTTTAGTTTGTATTTCATAGGATGACAGGAATGGTAGTTAAGGAACCTATTAGAGGCCATTGATTTTCTATACCAACTTGTGGTTAGGGTGTTATCTCCCATTCTGATGACACGCATGTCAAGGAAGGGTATACTATTGGTGGTAGTGTCCTCAAGTTCAACAGTGAACTGTAAATGAGGATCAAACTCATTAAAGTGGGATAGGGTACCCTGAACCTTGTCAGGTGGTAGGGCTAATAATAAATCATCCACATACCTTTTAATAAAAGGGATTTGAAAATCCAAAAGACCCAAACGGTCAGAAACCAAATCATCCAATACAAAGTTAACTAGGATGGGAGAGATTGAGGAACCCATAGGTGTACCAAATGTTTGAAGGTAAAATTTGTCATCAAAGACTAAAAAATTAGTGTCAAACACAAGTTGTAACAGTTCTGCAAATATATCCCAAGACACCGGGCAGTTAGGTTTGATAGAATTCCAATGGTTTTTTAAGGAAGTAATTACACTGGACAAAGGTAAGTTAGTGAAAAGAGATACCACATCAAAACTTACTAAAATGTACCCTTGAGGTAGTTGAAAATTGTTAATAAATTCACTAAAGTTGAAAGAATCAACAATGTTGAAATCATTGTTGTAATTATATGATTTAGACAAGATGTCTGTTAGAAATTTAGCTATTTTAATATTAGGTGAGTTAATAGATGACACAATAGGTCTCATGCTCAACGTAGGTTTATGTATTTTTGGTAAACAGTAGAATCTTGGAGCATATCCATCATAATTATGTAAAGACTTAGCTAAAGGTTGATCTATGATCTTAATGTTTTTTAAATGTGTTATAAATTTATTTATTTTATTTGTGAATTTAGAACAAGGATTAGAAGATAGTGGTTGATAGTATCTATCATCATCTAACAGTGATTTACTCAAACTGAAATATTGATCTTTGTCCATAAGGACAGTAGCATTACCTTTGTCACTCGTAAGGACGAGAAGATTAGGGTGGGTTTTTAAAAACGATACCGTCTCCCTGTAAATCTTATCTAACTCTGATAAGGGTTGCCTAGGGCGTTTAGTGAAATTCAACAAGATGTTGTTCGAAGAAGACCTAAGAGATAGAAGGTCGGAATTGTCCGCATGAGACAAAATATTCTCAACATCTGCTAAGATGTTGAGAATATAAGCATAAGCATTACCTTACGAGTGACAAAGGTAATGCTACTGTCCTTATGGACAAAGATCAATATTTCAGTTTGAGTAAATCACTGTTAGATGATGATAGATACTATCAACCACTATCTTCTAATCCTTGTTCTAAATTCACAAATAAAATAAATAAATTTATAACACATTTAAAAAACATTAAGATCATAGATCAACCTTTAGCTAAGTCTTTACATAATTATGATGGATATGCTCCAAGATTCTACTGTTTACCAAAAATACATAAACCTACGTTGAGCATGAGACCTATTGTGTCATCTATTAACTCACCTAATATTAAAATAGCTAAATTTCTAACAGACATCTTGTCTAAATCATATAATTACAACAATGATTTCAACATTGTTGATTCTTTCAACTTTAGTGAATTTATTAACAATTTTCAACTACCTCAAGGGTACATTTTAGTAAGTTTTGATGTGGTATCTCTTTTCACTAACTTACCTTTGTCCAGTGTAATTACTTCCTTAAAAAACCATTGGAATTCTATCAAACCTAACTGCCCGGTGTCTTGGGATATATTTGCAGAACTGTTAAAACTTGTGTTTGACACTAATTTTTTAGTCTTTGATGACAAATTTTACCTTCAAACATTTGGTACACCTATGGGTTCCTCAATCTCTCCCATCCTAGTTAACTTTGTATTGGATGATTTGGTTTCTGACCGTTTGGGTCTTTTGGATTTTCAAATCCCTTTTATTAAAAGGTATGTGGATGATTTATTATTAGCCCTACCACCTGACAAGGTTCAGGGTACCCTATCCCACTTTAATGAGTTTGATCCTCATTTACAGTTCACTGTTGAACTTGAGGACACTACCACCAATAGTATACCCTTCCTTGACATGCGTGTCATCAGAATGGGAGATAGCACCCTAACCACAAGTTGGTATAGAAAATCAATGGCCTCTAATAGGTTCCTTAACTACCATTCCTGTCATCCTATGAAATACAAACTAAACCTTATAAAAGCTTTAAGCTTTAGATTAAATAAATTGACACATCCAATTAATCGAAGGGAATCCTTTAAGTTATTGAGAAATATTCTAATAGAGAATTCATATCCGTCCTCTATCATCAATAAATACCTTTATTCGCATAGTTATGGATCCTCAATTTATGACATACCCGATGGTGACCAACTTATAAACATCTCTAATAATTCTATAAATAGCACTGTTCTGCATAATACCGATCTTGAGAATACTATCACGCATTACTCTTCCTTACCATATTTCCCTCAAGTTACTGAGAAGCTTATTAAATTGTATAAACAAAATAATATACCTGTTAAAATTGCTGTTAAGAATGCAAAAACTGTTAGAAATTTGTTCTCTAAAACTAAAACACCCTTGTCCACTTTGGAACAAGTGAACACAATTTATAAAATTCCATGCGCTAATTGCGATCTTTGTTACATTGGGCAATCTGGTAGATCATTGAAAGGTCGTCTCACTTCACATCGTAGTGACATTAACTTATCGAAACACACTTGTGCTCTAGCACAACATGCGATAAATACAAAACATGAAGTGGATTTTAATGAAGTTAAGATTCTTGCCACTGAACGCAATCTAGCTAAAAGACAGTTTTTGGAAATGTGTTCAATATTAAAACATCCTAATGCATTGAATAAGAGAACTGACATAAGTAACTTGAGCCAGATATATCATGCTTTAATTTTGCAGAATTAGGCTACTTAATCCTTTCACTACATTAATGTCATATTAGGTGTACTAGTTGAACTTTTTTCCACTTTTCATTAAACAATTTACATACATAAATAGAAATAAAATAAATAAATATATCAATTAAATAACTTAATTTCTTTACTTAATTTTACTATTACATATGCAACCCATATTGCATCTCATTACACTAAATTCTTTGATTAGAGTTTCAAATTATATACAAAATAATACAAACATTGTAATTGATTCATAGAATCCTTTACAAATCACAGCTCCAAGTATATTGAACCTTGGGCTGTTTGGAAATTATAATATCGTTAACCACCTGGCTATTTAACTTGCCACATGATTAACGTCATTACATTATTATGAGTTTGAATGAAAATCTCCGGTTTGTAAATTTGGGCCGGTTAGTGAGGAGAGTTGTGTTTACACTACCACCTTTTTTCACTGTTGTGTCCTTTACAACCTGGTAGTCATCCAGACTCAGTTATAAAATAAAAAAATTAAATTAACCGCCCAAAATTCTGGGTTGGTATTTACACCTTGTTGATCTGTCAAAAGTAATTTTGACCTCAAGGTTGGCTGTCTTTTTGCGGTTTAGTTCGTTCCTGTTTCATCTAACGCCATTTTCACGGCGACTTCCATTGGGCTTTGATCGGTAACTTCATATTCACTATTTTGTAGAATTTTATTAATATTACTTATAATGCTACCTAAAGTTAAAATCAAAGTTTAATATCCATTAAATAGTTGGAGGTTATTTATGATTTTCTTGGTTCTTTCTCACTTATTAACATAAATAACATTGAATTTATTTTGGACCACATGGTCAATTGCTGTGCTAATTTTTGTACAAGTTCATATATGTTGTTAGTTGCTTAACTGTTTATACAAGATCAGCGTACTATGTCCATTTACTTAGTTTCATTCACATATTTGTTAATAACATTAACTGCTACATATCTTTTTAAGGTAACAATTAACATCGTTTCCATGATTGTGTGGTTCTCATATTGTAATAATTTTTTAGATGAACTGATGATGCTTTCAAAACTCGAAAGCGAAACGTCTTCAAAATAGATAAAGTAGCCTATCAACTTTGTCTTTTATTTCTCCACCTAGAGACCGATATAAGAACCCACCACTCGTCTGAGTGATCCTTATATATATATTGGATTGACGGTCGTACTCCTTTTTCCGATATATATATATATATATATATATATATATATATATATATATATATATATATATATATATATTTCGTTGTGGATAATATTATATTCAACATCGATAACAAATTCCTGATGCTAAAATGATTGATAATGAAAGTGAGATATATATGTTCATGTATATAATGGCAGCGAGTAAACGGTAACACTGTGTACTACTACAGTAGTGACAGCGCAGTGATCAGTGAATAGTGTAGTAGAGTCTGAGACCTCGGAAGCCCTGAGGAAGGCATCAGAGAGGATACCGAAAGCTCGGCAAAATGGATATCGACGCGGTTCAACCCGGAAGACTGGTGAGTTTGATATTAATGTTAGTAATAATATTAATCTTAGCTCTAGATATATATATATATATATATATATATATATATATATATATATATATATATATATATATATATATATATCGTTTATTTTGCATTCCAGGAAAATATGATTTAAACCTCTAATACTTAGAAACACTATCAGAAAAGCAAACTATTACTAATTTATACAGATGTACCACATATTTTTCTGTCTGGTCTTTAATCTCACAATAGTAGAAATATCCCGCTTTGGTAGGTTATATTTAGATACATTTCCATGTGGCCAAAGTAGTTGTTGATGCAAAGAAAAATATAAATTCTGTGACATGCTTGAAATATTGTTCCATTGTGTTTCCCATATTTATATATTCTATCTTTAACATAATTTATGGCATCACTCCATAAAATCAGAGTTAGGATCTCACCCTTTGTTATTTCATCTTTCTCCAACCAGTCTACTTTCTCTTTACCTATTATACCGACATGTCTTTTGCCCATATGAATACCACTTCCACTTTAAACAGATTATTTTTTATATTACATAAAGTTCTAGATTTGTATGAACTGAAATCTGTTTTTAATTGCATATATTGCAGATCTGGAGTCTGTTTTTTACCTAAATCTATTCTAGAGTTTTTTCGATGGCTATAAGTTCAGCTCTAAAGATGCTACGAACAATAGATTATTTGTAATTATTGTATTGGTAAGTATTTTGAACCTACATAGTACATCTGTATAATTCTGTATACTTAAGAATTATTATTCTTGATTTTGTTTATCAAATTTTGTACGGAATCTTATAAATTGGTAGTAATTTATTTTTGTCTAATTTTGTATAACTCCTAGTTTTAATAATTGCATCTATCAGTGGGGGTAATTTTTTTTATTTTACAATATGTATTCGTGAAGTTTTCAATATGTAATAATGCCAGATTTGTTAAAAGGTCTGACTCAGTGTTTCTCAATTTTATACAGCATTTTTCTGCTAATAGTTTGTTGCCTAATAGGACTTCATTACACTTTGCTATAATAATGTTAGTTGGAGTTTGTTATATTTTTGTTTTACCTCGTATATGTTAAAAAATCAAAAAATATTCTCAATCTTTTTGCGTCGCTAAAATTGATAATATAAACATTTTCAGTCTGTTTATAATTGCACAATTGCTTATAAAACACAAATTTGTATTTTTTTGATCTTTATTCCGCTTCAGGATATTTTGCGCATCAAATAAACAAGAATCTTTCCGTTTATGTTTTGTTTATAGCGAGTTGGAAGAAAGATATCATTCTCCAGATCAAATCAGTCGGTTTCATTGTTTTGGATCCGGAATTTGTTATATTTGGTTATGGTTATTCGTTTTTTGCCATCGAAAAATAGTGAAGTGTAGTAGGAGTTTGGAGAAGCAGTTTGGATTCGGAAGAGATAAGCTCTCGGCATGTAGTTTTTCAAGACCGGCAATTTTTGCTTGATTTCATGAGTTAAGAGGTGAATTTAAACTCAAAATGCTATTTGGCAGTCTTTGTTCGGTGAATTAGTTACTCACCGATTTGTTAAGCTGTATCCTATGTGAGGAATTTGTAAAACAGCGTTTCCAACATTTTAAGAAGTCCACATGGTTTTAAGTAAGAATTAAGCAGCCGAGTTTTGAAGAACACATTTTGTTATCATCCAGGATAATCCGAAGGCCAATTCAATGTTTGACCTCTCCAAGATTTTTCCATTTTGTGTTTCCATGTGTTTTACTTTTTTTTATTTTAAAATAAACAGTTTTTCATTAATATATGCGAATATTTGCTTTCATGACAAACTAAAACAATTATAAGTTTTATGGATAAGCTAACTGTCATATTCTTTTAAATAAAATTAACTTTAATATTTAATAATTCTTTTAAAAAGGTTTATTATTTCATTTCGATATATGTAATAAAATTATTTCCTTTAAAAATATTTTCCCTGTTAAAACTTTTTTAGCAAAGAAAAGCCTTTCTTTCCATCGAGCACGAGAATTCTTTTAAACGGCGTCCAATTTAAATAGTTTAGGAACCTTCTTGTATTTGTTGCCCAGGAAATCTCTGTATTTCTTTAATTTCTTTCTTTGTAGTTACCCCTTCCAGTCCGTCAAATAAAGAAACACTTATTCACGACCCCAGATCTCCAATCAAAACAAGAGTAGCGATTCGCAAACCTTTCAGTTTATTTGCTTACCCTATCTCCAGCCCAGTAATTGTTCAGTTCCCACTTTCAACTCTCTATATATTGTTACAAGTGACACCCAATGTGGTAGGCAAATTAAATCGTTACAAGTTGATACCATTGCGTTAAACATATTCGTAAGTATCTGTATGGTACACGATCTAATATTTTTTAATTCATATTGATTGTTGATTCATATATCCAATACCCGTAGTCCACGACTAAATACTCATACATTGCTTATTTTAGTTCATGAAAACAATGTTACAATACATTTTTATAACTATGAATGTAAACAATTTTGTTTTGTTTTTTACCTTGAATTATTAGTTTGTTATTAATGTTTATGTGTATATATTAGAATTTTGATAAGTGTTATAAAACTATTTAAATAATGCGAATTAATTTTTTGTAATATCTATCACTTTGTAATTTAAATGATTTCATTAATAAACAGCTCAAATCGGGCGAGTTGATTGAAAAAATATTATTCTCATTTATGTAAACAGACAGAGAACAATGGTGTGTATATATAAAATAAATAAATAAATAAAATAAATAGTACTATTTATTTAAGTTTTATTAACTATTAATCCTTTTAACCCAAAACATAGATTAATTTGTCCCCAAATATGTGTTGCCTTTTGTTGTGGCATATCAATCAGTTTACTTGTTTCAAAAATATTATCAAAAATCATACCCATAAATTTACTATAATTTTAAACGCCATTTTAAAAATTAAAAGATTAAAAATTTAATTTTCTCAAAACATACATAAAACCATTGTTTAAAAAGATGTTTTTTTTTAGAATGATAAAATTTAAGTCTTGACTAAAAATAAACCCCCGGATGAGTCTGCTAAGATGATCATATAAACAAATTAAATATCTAATCATATAAACAAATTAAATATCTGGTAAACTCATAAAAATTTAAAAAAAAGGCATCACTTATATACAATATTTAAACAGATTACTGACCGATTTAGATTTAGTAAGTCTCAAAAAAACAATTTGAAATATTCATTCGAAATAGTTAAGTTATCTTTCACAAGACAAATACAATGGTAATAACAATAAGCGTTTTATTTATCTTATCTTATATTTTCTTCACAATCTGGGATCCGTATACAGGTTTGTATTAGAGATCGGACAACTGAAAATATACTTGAGTAGCACTCTGCATCAATTAAATTTCTGTTAATAGTTTTTGAAATTTATTACTAGAGGCCAACACCTGACGGCAGATTAAAAGTCAAAAACTTTGCTGGTAAAGGTTGTCTAACTATTCTTTTTTAAACAATGCTTGTATATAGTTTACCAGAGCTACTAGACGAGAATTATCACCCAATTATAAAAAGGTGGAGGTATTGTAAATACAGAAATTACATTTATTTCTATCATTGTAAATAGGGTTTATATTATTAGTGATACTGTTATTAAATGGGTTACACACGTAATAATATTTATTTTAGTACCCGTTTTATTCTTTCACAGATACTTAAATAATTTTCATATTATAGGTTACAACTTAGCAAAGTTTATTCTATACACTTCCCTTGTGTTACTTTTATCTTCTTAAGTTTGTTGCTGTCTTGTTTAATATTTCACTGTCTTTTACATGCATGCAAATTGGCGGATTTGATCCTTGAGTTTTCCAGTGGCCACTCTCATGCATTAAGCGTCTTTATTTCCTTTAACCGCACATTTTCAATTTTCTATATTTTTATTTATCACCTTGTTATGGTCTTTTGAAACTTTCCTACAATTTGTTATATTGGCGCCCATATAGGGTACCCTATCCATACTTTTGTTATAAAATGAATATCATATTGATGTAATTTTTACAATTAATTATATAATATATTCGGCTATGGAAATGTTATTTTTTAGAGAATTTAAAAATATCCAAAACCACCTACCTGCTGCCACCATTTTAGCTGTTTTGACTGATCTATTTGAAAAGTGTTGCAAATTAGCAGCTTTGTCAGAAAAGCTCTGATCTCTATTGGGGGTTCCCTCAGGAGCTAGAGCCGCTTCGGTAAATTGTTTTAAAGGAGTAACGATGTCAATGAAATCTTCTACTACTCTATTCACTACGGCTTGATTAATTTTTTCCTTAAGCTCGTGTAATTTTTGGGAAAGTTTCCTGGCTACTTCTTGGGCTTGAGGAGAATTGCCCAAGCCTTGGCCACAAAGGTCAGCTAATTGATGAGACAGTATATCAACTTCATCACACAGCTGAAAAATTTCTGATTTCTGAACACCTGGTAATCCGTCCGCAACCTAAAAAACCAATGTACTATAAATTTCATTAATCCAATTTGAGTATTAAAAAATATTAATAGCTTAAGTACCGCACCTGTCAGTGCTTTAACTTACCAAGTAAAAAATTGAATCGCGGGTTCTAATACGAGGTTCCAATACGACATTGGAAATAGACATGGTTCTTTAAAATAGAAGAAATTCTCGGGTTTATTTTAAGAACGCGAAAACTCAATTTTAAGTACAGTAAAATGGAATCAATAGTAACAAAACTTCCAAAATAGCTTTATGTCACATTTCAGGGGGTAAAAGTAGTGGCAAAGGGGTAAATTTCTGGTTGCAAGTTGATAACACTCTAAATTTAAAGGGAAAAATAAGTTTAAGTGGTTGGCAGCATTGAGAGTCAGATTTATTGCTAGAATAACACGTTTTGTTTTAAGCAGATATTTCGTCATATTCTAAACTTTACATGTAAGTATTATATACTATCATATTATGTTCTTGATGTGTACTATTTATTTAGTGTTATATACCTATAAAACATACTTTAAGAATGTATAAATAACACACTTTTCTATTGTCATAATGTTATTTGAGGTTGTCTCTATTCACCCCACAAATCTAAAACCCCTTATTTTTTTGTTATATTAGTGGTAAATAGGAATGAATCATGATAATAGTTTAGGATACTTATTATACTTGACAGAATATCTAATATACTTGTTTACTTTCAGCATCCCAAGGAATTACGAACCTGTGAAACTGAAGAAAATACAAGATCCAGAGGTTCTTCAGAAAGCCATGGCAGATATATCCAATGGTGTCGGCCTCAGGAAAGCAGAGAGTAAATATGGCATCAACTATAGTGTTCTTTATAAACATTTCAGAAAGGGTGATCAGCTAAAAAAGATTGGGGGACAAACCGCTTTGACTGAAGAGGAGGAAAAAACAGGTGAGTCGCCTAATTATTTACAGTACATGGAGCATACTTGGAGTAGAACTGGTTAACATTCCTGCATCGAATATAATCAATTATGATGAAACTAACTTATTTGATGATCCGGACAGAAGTAAAATAATAGCTAGACGAAGACTTAAATATCCTGAAAGGGTGATGAATTCTACTAAAAGCTCCATCTCAGTGATGTTTCCTGATGGTCAAATTTTGCCCCCTTATGTAGTGTATAAAGTCCTAAACTTGTATAAAAGTTGGAGAGAAGGCGGTCTTGAGGGGTCTATGAATAATAGGACCAAAAGTTGGTCCTATTATTCATAGACCTGTTGGTTTGACAACTTGTTTTTCAGATTATATCGAAACCATCATACTTCCATTTTTTAGACGATATGACAGTGAAAAATACTTGATCGGAGACAACTTAGCTAGCCACCTGTCACTTGATGTCATACAAACGTGTTCAGAGAACAATGTTCATTTCATATTTCTACCAGGAGGTTGGCAGCCTTGGGCTGATAGTGTCAATATCATATTCTGTATCACTCCTTATTTTTATAAAAGTTTACCACTAATTTGAAAAATTTAATTCTAGATTTAGTGCTGCCTGGTGAAGTTTGATGTTGTGATTGTTTTAACTCGCGTGGATTATGTTTTCAAGGTAATGAACAACAAATTATAGAAAACAAATATTTTGAGATTCTGAAACAGCTGATTTTATTGACAACGTTTTTACCAACTTTTAATAAAACATCAATTTATACTAAACACTACGAAATTCAGCCCCTTACATATAGGCAGCACAAATTACAGATTGTTTGTTTATCTATTTTACGGTGTCCCGGATTTTATATACAAGTAATTGTAATTATTACATAGCACCTATATTTCTCAAAAGATAACTCAATGAATAATCGAGAAATAACTGATTTTTTTACTCCAAAGCCAAACCAAAAGAGACGAAGAGTCAAAGTTCACCACAATTAAATAATATGGAAATGGATAGTATTAGTATAAATAAGGATGAACTAAAATCAATGATTGAAGAACTTCTGAACAAAACGTTAAACCCAGTTAGCAAGAAATTGGAAAATGTATCGACTAAAGATGATGTAAACAAACTGAATCAGGACATCCAGTCATTGAGAGTAGAGAACTATCAACTAACATTAAAAGTTCAGATGTTAGAGGCTAAAGTATCCGGGATGTCTGATGAGTTAGAAGAGTTAAAAAGAAGGGACACAGTTAGGGGGAAAATGCTAAAAGATCAAGAAGGAAGACAAAGAAGAAATAACCTAATTTTTAGAGGTGTTCGTCATTCTGGTAGAGAGCCTTGTGCTCTAGTGATTTCAAATTTTTGTAAAAATTTTTTAGGTATTGAAGATCAAGTTATGATTAATCGAACACACCCACTTGGACTTCCAAAACCAAATGGACCTATAATAGCTCATGTGCCATGGGATACCGATATTTCTAAGATTCTGGGACAGATCAAGAAATTAAGAGGTACTGAAATTTACATTGACAGAGACTATACCAAAGAAGTCAGGGAGAAAAGATCGAGATTGAGAGCAATTACGAAGAAAATAAAAGAAAAGAATAATGCGCTGAAAATGAAACTGGTCTTTGACTCGTTATTGGTGGAATCCGTTAAGTACTGTTGGGACTGGAGGGATGGATTAAAGTGTGGAAAGGATAATGGTATGAATCGTTTGAAAATGGACTAGAACATCGATTTAAATTTCTTGTTTAATTCTCCAACTAATAATAGTGATCAAGCAGAAGTGATGGATCATTCCGAGAACATAAATCAGGAAAACTCTAATATCCAGTCGGGGGAATCAGGGAGAGGGTTGGTGAACCCAATCTGATAGAGAGTGATGATGATATCGTGGATTTGGAACATGGAATTACTGGTAATGAGAGTTGGAACACAATAAAAATACTTATGTACAATATAGCAGGTTTAAAATCAAAACTTAATCAGATAGGATTTGTAAAATATGTAAGTAGCTTTGAAATATTTATATTATGTGAAACGCATGTAGAAACTGTATTTATTGATAATGTTTTTAATAATAGATATAAGTTATATACACAGGCAGCTGTGAGATTTTCCAATTTTGGTAGAGCGAGTGAAGGGTGGTTGTGTGGTGTTAATCATAAGATACAACATAAGTTGAGGGAAGTGGATGGTCAAATGATTATAGATATAAAAGTAGGTAATGAAAAAGTAAGCATTATTCCAGTATATCTAAGGCCAGGAGAGTACTGGGAGGAGTGTTTTGAAAATGTTGTTGGGAAAAGTTCCCAACACCTTGAATTTAAATTATATAAGAAATTAAAATTTTGAACCTCTAGCGCCATTTTCGTGCATTCCCAATGTCACATTTTTTATGACATAAGTTCCAATCTGTTACACTTAATAACACTAAAATAAATTTATTGTGAAAGGGGACTTATCCACCTAGTGACAGTTTTCAAAAACTGAAAAATGACAATCAGGAAGGAGAGAAGTTGGCGGTGTCATAGAAAAAATATATACGGCGTTGTGTCTTCTCCATTAGTCATTTTTGTTTAAGTTTTTGATAATTAAATTATAAAACGATCTTAGGAATGTGAACTTGGTGAAGTCATAGGTGCAACGAAGGGAAAGTGTAATGATAAAAGTGTTCCTGCTACCAGTTGCCGTCGGAAGCATCTTCTGAAGGGTGTCAACTACTGTTCAAAATTATTGTAAGGTACTTAATATTCTCTATTATTGAAGTCCTCCATGGCCAAAGACAAAATTTAAAACGGAAATTTGTATACAAACACTCTATTCGCGAACGAAACTATATCTCGTGTGCTTAATATAAGTTAATGTTAAAATTTAGAAGGCCGAATAAGTATGTGCACATTTCTCTGATAAATATGAATTCATATCCATTTGTATTGTAACCCCTTTTATATAAAAATTACGAGAGAGTAAAACTTTAGTTATTTGTTAGTTTTCAATACACTTATAGTACTGTTTATTTATTTTATTTCACTTATACCTAATAAAGTCAATTTTGGAGATTCTGAACCAGCCCCTAACTGGAAATACAATATTAACTCTAGGAGTTTTTATATAGTCGGAGACACGTTTGTCGGTCCTCCACGCTCGAGTGGTTGTAAGGCAGACCAAAGTAGTTTGCTGAGCGACCATTTAATGGTCCTAAAGCGAGCCGGATCCCAAAAAAGACTTTTTGCAAAATTTATAAATAGTTTCATTGAATTTAGTAAAAATCTCTGTTTAAAATTCTTATCTCTCTCTCTCTCTCTCCTACTCAATTAAATGCCAAAAAGGCCAGTCTCGGTTACAATACAAATAAATTAAAACTACACTGAGAAAGGTGTACTCTCTAGTTTTGTATATTTTGACTTATGCAATTTATTGTTAATGTTTTATTGTGTGCATTTCTCTCTTTATGTTTATTGCAAGTGCGTACCTATATAAAAAATAATTTCTGCAGTTCCTTAATTTAAATACTTGATAATTTAGTTTAATAAAAATTCATATACTCAACATGAATAATAGACAAGTAACGAAACATGCTCGCACCTCTGCGAAAGCATCTTTAACTCGCTTAGAGAAGTGGACAGACGCAAATCTCGATACTGCGATCAGTATTTCTCAATTAGCCATTCGGGAAAAAATGGCATTAGATTGTTTTCAGCAATATAATGTAGCTCAGGATGAATTAGAATGTTTTTTAACTGCGGAAGAAAGTTTTGATGATAGGGAACAATTGGAAGAAAGGTTTAGCATAGTGTTATCTCGAATTCAGGATAAAATCTCGGTTTTAAAATCTTCTGTCGAATCTAAAACTGTAGAGTCAGGAACTAAAGTGCTCTCGTCTCCAGCGGTAAAGTTACCGGAAATAAATATTCAAAAGTTCTCAGGAAACATAGTAGAGTGGACTCCATTTTATGATTTATTTGACGCGTTAATTTTAAAAAATAATAATTTAACTTCCATTCAGATGATGATCTATCTCAAATCATATCTGAGTGGCGAGCCACTCAGACTTATAGATACACTGCCCGTTACGGCAGATAACTTTCAAATTGCTTTAGATACACTTAAAAATAGATACACTAATAAAAATTTGTTGATAAAAAGTTTATTACGTGATTTATTTGAAGTAAAGCCAATTCAAGGTAACTCTCAAGTCCATAAGCAACTCAGGGAATTTTATGTTTCAGTAAATAAAAGTTTTCAGTCTCTTAAAAATTTAAATTTGTCTCACGAACAGTTATTAGATTTGACACTAATATATCATTTAGAAAATAAGTTAGATTTCTCTACGAAAAGAAGTTTGGAATTTGAAAATAACTCTTATAGTACAGTAACTCTGAAACAATTTTTAGAAAGCATAGAAGCTCGCTGTAATCATTTAGAAAATTTAGAATCTCGAGATCAAAATAAGTCTTTTAGCTCTAAATCGATGAAGGCGACTCATACGTCAGTACACGCCGCGATAAACTCTAATAATACTCCTGAACCTAGAAACTCTTCATGTATTTTTTGTAAAAATGACTCGCATCGCATTTATAGCTGTTTGAAATTTAAGGAATTGCCTCATTGTGAAAAAATTAACTTTGTGAAATCACAAAGATTGTGTTTTAATTGTTTGGGCTCTGCCCATAGCGTATATGAATGTACGAGGGGTACTTGTAAAGTGTGTCGCAGAAAGCATCATACGCTCTTACACTTTGAGAGTAAAAATAATGCTGCAAATATGATTAACAATTTTCGGAGTAATAGTCACTCGCCTAATAGCACCTCTTCTTTTTCTCAAAATGTCCCAAACTCAGCTCCTAGAAATTTCTCTAATATGCCACAAAATAGGTACAGATCTAACTCTAATTATAGAAACAATTACTCTCAAGGACAACCCGGTCCTTCCCACTCTAATAGTGGCATTCGTCCCAACACTCAAGGCACCTATGACAATGTTGATAGTTCTCAAAACAGAAGTGAAAATGCTCAGTCCTTTGTCGACACTCGTCAGCAAAATGTCAATAATATTACTCCCTCTCTCTCGGCACTTTGTGCTACCTCTCTTGTACTCTTAGGCACTGCACAAATATTTGTTTATAGTTCTCAAGGCCATAGGATTACAGCAAAGGCTTTACTTGATCCATGTAGCCAAAACTCTTTTGTAACCTCAAAGTTTGCTGACAAACTTGGGTACACTCCCCAGAAAAGGACTCTAAGTATCTCTGGAATAGGTTCACAAATTGCTCACTCAAACAAAATGATTGATATTGTTGCACACTCATGTGTGTCTCGTGAAAAATGCAAAATCTCTTGCTCTATTTTAGAAAATATCACTGGGAAACTCCCTCAAGTTGAAATTGATCACTCTCTCATAAGAATTCCCTCGGATATTCAACTCGCTGACTCACTCTATTATACCCCTACACAAATTGACCTTCTCATAGGTGCAGATTGCTATTACGACTTGTTATTAGAAGGGGTAAGGAGGCTTGGTAACAATCTCCCTGTACTTCAACAGACCAGATTTGGATGGGTAGTTGCTGGACATGTACCCTCATCTCGTAATAAAAGGGTTAGATTTAATCTTCCTTCCCTCTCAAGTGAACCTCACAATGTAGCCATGTTTGTTCAATCCGTAGAGAAACTCACTCTCGATAATTTAGTAGAAAGGTTCTGGAAGATGGAAGAAATTCCTGAAAGGGTCCTCCTCGCCCCAGAGGAGGAACTCGCTGAAAAAATATTTGTAGACACAACTCGTGTATTAGAAAATGGCTCATATCAAGTGGATTTACCTCTGAAGTCTCCATTAGAAAACCTAAAATTAGGCCATTCTCTCTCTATCGCCCAAAAAAGATTTTTTAACTTAGAAAAGAAATTCTCTAAAAATCGAGAATACTTTATAAATTATAAAAGGTTCATTGATGAATATGTGGATCTCGGACATGGGAAATACGTTCCTCTCTCAGAAGTAAACGAAAACAATGAACCTAAATATTTTATCCCGCATCATGCAGTCTTACGAGAAGACAAAACTACCACCAAATTAAGGGTGGTGTTTGATTGCTCGTGTCCAACATCATCAGGATTGTCATTAAATGACATTTCCCTCAAAGGTTTCCAACTACAGCCTAATCTCATGGACATTTTGTGTCGCTTTCGATCTTTCAAATTTGTCCTCATCTCAGATATAGAAAAAATGTATAGACAAATTAAGATAAATCCTGCTCAAACATTTTTATTGAATATTCTCTGGAGAGACTCAGCCTCTCAACCTCTGAAATGTATCGAACTCTCTACTGTTACGTATGGATGTACTAGTGCCCCTTTCCAAGCTACTCGTGTTCTCAAGGAGATTGCTCAAATTCACGAAGGTCAGTACCCTCTAGCCTCTAAGGCCCTTTTAGAGCAAACCTATGTTGATGATATTTTGGCTGGCTGTGATCATGAATCAAGCTTGGAAAATTTGTATTCAGAATTGAACTCTATTAAGTAGTTGTGGCTTTAGTTTGCACAAGTGGTGCACTAACTCACAAAATTTTCTCGCGGGCATTTCGACTCGATCAATCTCTGAATATAACCTCAGTTTCGACGATAACCCAAATAAAGTGTTAGGAATAAAATGGAACCCCTCTAAAGATTTTTTGTGTATAGCTCTTCCTAATGTTTCATTTCAAGGGCCTCCAACAAAAAGAAAAATTCTTTCTCTCATAGCTCAATGCTATGACCCTTTAGGACTACTGGCTCCTGTTATAGTAGTTGGAAAAATTCTTATGCAGCAACTATGGATGTTAAAGATAGATTGGGACAAAGAAATTGTTGAAAAAACTCTACTAGAAAATTGGACGTCGTTTTTAGCAAATTTGCCAACTCTAGAAAAATTGGAAATTCCCAGATATTTCTTTTTCTTAAAGGAAACCATTAGAATAGAATTCCATGGTTTCGCTGACGCTAGCTCAAAGGCATATGCAGCTTGTGTATATGTCCGCACTGTTTACTCAGATGGCTCTATATCCAGTAATCTCATATCCTCAAAGTCCAGAATTGCTCCTCTCAAAGTAATCAGTATACCTCGTCTCGAATTGTGTGCAATGCTCCTCTTGTCACAATTAATGGAAAACCTCATAAGTATTTTTGAAAATAGATTCCTCATTAGTTCGGTTCATCTCTGGACAGACTCAGAAATTGCTCGATTTTGGATTAAATCTCATCCCTCTCGTTGGAACGTATTTGTTGCCAACCGTGTCTCTAAAATTCAAAATATAACCTCTGGATGGCAGTGGCATCACGTAAGCTCAGAAAATAATGCAGCAGATTTGCCCTCAAGGGGTCTACAACCCCAACACATTCTTAATTGCTCACTTTGGTGGCACGGTCCATTTTTTTTGTTAGATCCAAACCTCGATTGCGACGAAGGCAATTTACTCAAAGAAATTAGGGATCCCCCGGAGGAAAGGAAAGTGTCGTTAGTAACTCAACCATCCTCGGATAATTTTGAGTTTTGGACTCGTTTATTTACTCATTATTCAGAATTCTCACGGCTGCAAAGGGCAGTAGCTTATTTAATCAGGTTTATTCAGAATAAATTTTCGGCTCATTTTAAGCGTGAAATTCTTTCAGGTACTCTCACCTCTCAGGAACTCAAACATGCAAGTGTTTGTATTGTAAAGGCACTACAAGCAAAATATTTCTCAAAGGAACTCGTGGAATTGAAAACCCAAAAACCTCTTTCTAACAAAAATTTGTTACCGCTCAAACCATTCTACGATGAAGTAGATGGTCTCATTCGTGTAGGTGGAAGACTGGAAAATGCAGATATCCCCTATTCTCAGAAACACCCAATTCTCCTACCTTCTCGCAATGAAGTTGTTGGTCTTATGTTGACTCATGAACATAGACGCTTGGGACATGCAGGTGCCCAAACTGTACTCTCCAATTTTAGATTAAGGTATTGGCCGTTAAATGGACTTAGAGAAGTAAAGTCCATCATAATAAAATGTATTCTCTGTCACAGATTTCGTGCAAAGTCTCTAGAGCAGGTCATGGCAGATCTCCCCAAGGATAGAGTAAACTCGTCTCGTCCGTTTCAAAAGGTAGGTACTGATTACGGTGGTCCATTTTTATTAAAATCCTCTCATCTCAGAAAGGCTCCTATAATAAAGGGTTATATAGTAATATTTGTGTGTATGTCCACCAAGGCAGTACATCTCGAATTAGTTACAAGTCTCACGGCTGAAGCGTTCATTTGTACTCTAAAAAGATTTGTTTCCCGCAGAGGAAACCCCTCCGTCATCTTCTGTGATAATGCTACGAATTTCTGGGGAGCAAGAAACCAATTAAAGGAACTCCATGATTTTTTGAAAAAGGATAAAATTCAAAGCTCATTAAAAGAATATTGTACTCAGAATTATATAGATTTCAATTTCATCCCTCCAAGGTCACCTCACTTCGGTGGTTTGTGGGAAAGTGCAGTTAAAAGTACTAAGTATCACCTGTATAGACTCATAGGCAACTACTCTTTTACATTTGAAGTTTTTTATACAGTTTTAACACAAATTGAGGCAATCCTTAATTCGCGACCTCTCTGTAGTTTATCAAACGACCCCAATGACCTTCAGGCGCTAACGCCAGGTCATTTTTTGATTCAAACTAGTTTAACAGCTCACCCAGAAAGAAATGTAGTTGATATTCCCGAATCTCGTTTAAAAATCTGGGAACGCATTTCCCAGATTCAACAGACTTTCTGGAAAAGATGGTCAACAGATTATCTTAATCGGTTACAAAACCGACCTAAATGGTTTTATGACTCGAAACCAATAAAGGTGAATGATCTCGTCCTTGTTAAAGACTCTGACACTCCGCCATTAAAATGGCCTTTGGCCAGAATAGTAGAAGTTTTTCCTGGCAAGGATAATAAAATTAGAGTAGTAAAGATAAAAACTAGTAATGGTTGTTATACTCGGCCTATTACAAAACTATGCCCTCTCCCTTGTAATGAGGAGAATAACTCCTAAATTTAGTTCTTTCAATAATATATTAAGTCAGTTAGTTAGCTGTATAGTTAGATAAGGTCTAAGTATAAATAATTAATATATAATGCTCGCATTCTCATTAGTTTAGCATTCTAATGTTAGTTAACTTTCTTTTTTTTTTTTTTTTTCAACTGTGTCATGACGGGAAAAGTTGACTCTTGTTATTGATTTGAAGAGAAGGAATTTGTAGTTTCAATAGCTCTGCTACTAGCATATGCTCTCGCTCTCGCCCTTGCTTCTTCCTTTTGGTTTTTGAAGATGTTTGTTGAATTAGTCAACAAAAAGGGGGAGTATGTTGGGAAAAGTTCCCAACACCTTGAATTTAAATTATATAAGAAATTAAAATTTTGAACCTCTAGCGCCATTTTCGTGCATTCCCAATGTCACATTTTTTATGACATAAGTTCCAATCTGTTACACTTAATAACACTAAAATAAATTTATTGTGAAAGGGGACTTATCCACCTAGTGACAGTTTTCAAAAACTGAAAAATGACAATCAGGAAGGAGAGAAGTTGGCGGTGTCATAGAAAAAATATATACGGCGTTGTGTCTTCTCCATTAGTCATTTTTGTTTAAGTTTTTGATAATTAAATTATAAAACGATCTTAGGAATGTGAACTTGGTGAAGTCATAGGTGCAACGAAGGGAAAGTGTAATGATAAAAGTGTTCCTGCTACCAGTTGCCGTCGGAAGCATCTTCTGAAGGGTGTCAACTACTGTTCAAAATTATTGTAAGGTACTTAATATTCTCTATTATTGAAGTCCTCCATGGCCAAAGACAAAATTTAAAACGGAAATTTGTATACAAACACTCTATTCGCGAACGAAACTATATCTCGTGTGCTTAATATAAGTTAATGTTAAAATTTAGAAGGCCGAATAAGTATGTGCACATTTCTCTGATAAATATGAATTCATATCCATTTGTATTGTAACCCCTTTTATATAAAAATTACGAGAGAGTAAAACTTTAGTTATTTGTTAGTTTTCAATACACTTATAGTACTGTTTATTTATTTTATTTCACTTATACCTAATAAAGTCAATTTTGGAGATTCTGAACCAGCCCCTAACTGGAAATACAATATTAACTCTAGGAGTTTTTATATAGTCGGAGACACGTTTGTCGGTCCTCCACGCTCGAGTGGTTGTAAGGCAGACCAAAGTAGTTTGCTGAGCGACCAAATGTTGAAAGGGTTTTAGTACAAAATTCAGATCAGAATGTTGAAAATAGTTTAGTTGTAGGTGATTTTAATGCAAGGTTGGGGGAGGAAGGGATTCTAGGTGACGAGCTTGATGAAGATAGGGTATACAGAAGGACGAGCCTAAGTGAAAGGAGAGTTTCTAAAGATAGGTTAATTAATCATCATGAGAAAAAATTAATTGAGCTATGTGACGACTTCAATTTGGTTATTTTGAATGGCAGAAGAAAAGGCGACATAGAGGGGGAGTATACATTTTTAGGGCCGTTAGGCAGTTCTGTCATAGATTTTGCATGTGTATCAAGACCAATGTTAAATTTAGTAGATAATTTTTTTATAGGTTGTGAATATTATTCTGACTACATGCCTCTAATAGTGGAGTTGACCTTCGACGATGGCGGTCAAAAATCAACTAGTAAAGTTTTGCCACTGCTTCCTAAAATTACTTTTAACCAAACTGATTCGGAAAAATATAAAGAAAGAATGTCTTGTGAAATTAACAGAGTGATTGAGTGGACTGATCAACCGGAGATAACTTTAGAGTTATTACAACAATGTGTAAAAAAGTCAGCACACAAGGGAGAATGTAAGCTTTTTATGGCAAAGGAGGAGTGTAAACAAAGCCAGCAATGGTTTGATGGTGAGTGCGCAAGAAAGAGAAAGCAAGTATTGTCATATCTCAGAGTATCTAGAAAAATTAGCTCAACTTATGCAACGAACATATACAGGAACGTTAAACAGGAATACAAACACCTTTGTGACTTTAAAAAGAAAGAATTTTATAAGAATGCTGCATTGAGTTTAAGAAATACGAAGAATCCAAAAGAATTTTGGAGGGCTGTTGGTCTGTATAAGTTTGGAAGCTCGGCCGTTGGAGAAGGTTTTTATTTTAAACAGTTTACTGTAACATTTCGCAAGACTTTTGAATACGGAGATAACATCAGATCCTGTGCTGTATGCAGAACCACTTATCCTCAATGAACATTTAGACCGGCCGTTTAGTATGGAAGAACTTCAAATAGCATTGGATTCTTTAAAACCAAATAAAGCGCCAGGAGTGGATAGAATTGCTGCTGAGTTTTACAAGTTTCTTCCAGAAAACGGAAAAGTGCTTGTACTTGGTTATGCCAATAATTTTTTCGACAAACCAGACTTTCTTCAGGGATTTTATAATGCAATAATTTTTCCTCTTTATAAGAAAGGAAACACGGAGAATGCAAAAATTACCGAGGTATTAGCTTCTTAAATGCAGTAACCAAACTCATTGCGGCATTGACTTTAACTAGACTTATCTCGTGGGTACAAAATAATAACATTTTAAACGAGTTCCAGGCAGGATATAGAACTGGCTATTCAACTATAGACAACATTTTTAATCTTACAAGTATAGTAGAATCCAACATGCACGGAGGTAAAAAATGTTTATACATTTTTTGTAGACTTTAGTGCTGCTTTTGATACAGTTGATCGGCGGGCACTTTTTTACAAGTTGAGTCATTTAGGATTATCTACTAAAATGCTGAATTTGTTAAAAAGTATGTTTGCAAATACAAAATCGGCAGTCTGGTCAAGGGAAGGTCTATCTGACTGGTTTGACTGTAATGTAGGAGTGAGACAGGGATGTATTTTAAAGTCCATTGCTGTTTGCGCTTTTCTTAAATGACCTACATGAAGCATTGGGAGGCGGTTTGGAAATAAATGGTTTAATTATAAGACTTTTATTATATGCAGATGATTTGGTTTTAATGGCAATCAATTCGAAGGTGCTACAGCGGATGATTAATGAACTAGAAAAATACTGCAGGATGTGGAATCTAAAAATAAATTTAGATAAATCCAAAATTCTTGTGTTCAGAAGAGGAGGTGGTGTGATCAGGGAATCTTGGAAACTCAATGATCGAGTATTAGAGGTAGTGAATAACAATAATTATTTAGGAATGATATTAACACCCAAGTTGTCGTATAAAGCTCATCTAAAAAGCGCCAGAGTTTGGCAAAAGTGGCGATTCACACAGCTTGGAGTAGTTTAGTAAGGCTGAAATACCCTTTTTGGCTAAAGTAACAGTGTATGAGTCAGCGGTAAGATCTATTTTGACTTATGGGTCTCAGGTATGGGGTATTTGTGAGTACGATGAGGTGGAAATAATCAGAAGATTTTATATAAACAAAATGTTTTCTTGTCCAAGGTATTGTACTAACTTTATGTTAGATTTGGAGACAGGTATTGCTAGAGTCAGCCTATATATGATGAACTTACATAAAAACTATGTTAAAAAAATACTAGGATATACGAATGATAGGTTGCCAAAATTTCTTTTGAAGGAAATGATGAGAGCAAGGTGTGGCTGGTGGAAAGATTGGATGAGCATGGGAGAAAAATTTGGTATTGAGGTTAGGTGTGAATGGGAATGGAGAGATAGCTGGCCTAGTATGATTGAGAATATGATAGAAAAGAAGGAGGAGATACAGCGTCAGGCTGAGAACAGGGCACTCGAATAAAATTTTTGTGGACACTACAAAGAACTGCGGGAAGAAGGAGTAAACATGCATTACCTACTGGAAATGGAAAATTTTGGGGATATTCGATGGCTCTTTAAATTAAGATGTGGGGTTCTATATTTGAATGATCGACCTGGCAGAAATGATGAAAGAAGATTTTGCTCAATGTGTAACACGAAGGAAAAGGAAGATGTGATACATTTTTTGGGAAAATGTTCGGTGTTGAGACATATTAGGTTAAAGTGGTTGGGTAGACATGAACTTAGTAGAGTGGAAGTAGTTACTATGATAAGACAGGACAAGACTGAGTTAGCAGGTTATTGTAGGGAGACATGGGTGTATAGGTATGAGTTAGTGAGTCTATTTAACTACTAAATCTATTAGCGTGGTGTTATATTAAAATTAGGATTAATAATTTGTTTGCTTATATCTATTATCTTTTTATCTATCTGGTCTATCTTGACTAATATTGTTATTATTATTGTTACTATTATTATTGTTGTATCTGCAGCTTTCACTCCCTCAAAGGGATATTCAATTGTAATCTATACCTCACTGTTATACATTGTTATTATTGTTGAGTCTAGTGCGAAGTGTTACTTAGTAGGATATATACATTTAGTTTATTACTAACATTTATATGAATATTTACATAATTTATTTTTTATTTATTTTAATGGCCTTGTTAGATAGAATAAGCCTTTGTGTAATTTTTTGTATATTAATTAGGGAATATTTGTTTGCCAACCCTCCTGATGGCATGTGCCAAGGAGAACAAATGTCACTAAAAGTATTGTATTGTATTTTTTTTATATTGAGAAATAAAAGGCATTATTGATTGATATTTCTACCAGCAATCTCGACGCATCTAACACATCCGTTAGATGTAGCATTCTTTCGGTAATGAAAATTGCATGGCGAGTAATTGTTGCTGATTGGAAAAAAGTACCTGGCAGATATGAAGCTACTATACAAAAGAGTAAGTTACTTAGTTTACTTAAAAAACTATGTGAAGCGTGTAAATCAGAGAACATAATTGCCGATTTTAGAAAATGTGGTATTGTGCCTCTTTGCTGCAATAAAGTACTTAAGATGTTACCATCTTTAGATGATTCAGGAGCCACAACTCCTGTCGCTGCTACTGACGACACTTTTAAGGAAGTCGTTTCAGACAACTAGAAGTAACTGTACCTCGCAAAAAACGTGTGAAATTTTCTCTTGAGCTGTTTCTGAGGCAGATTTTACAATTCCAGAAGATCCAGTTCAGGTCGAACCTACCGGTGGTAATAATACAAGCACTTGAAATGGGTGTTCTAGTACGTATAAAAATAAAATAACAAGCTGTTCAAAAAACAAAGATGGAAAAGTAAAAATCATCTTCTAAGTAGGTGTACACTTAAAATAAAGAAAACGGCAGTTCAAAGCTCGAATGACATAAAGTGAGGTTAAAATATCACAGATTTGATAACCCGTGGCCGACCAATAGAAATACAGTATAAATTTATACTCTGTATATCTGCTCAACTTTGAAGGGATAAAGTTATCCTACAGATATACTCCAATTATCTTATTCCTTGTTTATTCTTTATTTGTAGAACACCATTAGTGAAGTTATTCCAAGTATAACTTTATTTTCAGTATTTACTAGCATTGTAGAACCGACCCTAAATGTGCCTATCTTCTAGATGTGTTGGCGACTACATTGACCCATCTTATTCTATTCACAGCAGCTCGAAATAGATCAGTTGACGTTAGACCATCCATTTCCTAAGATCGGCCAACCAGGACATACGTCTACGTCCAGGGCCTCTCTTACCCTCAATCTTGCCCAGTAGAATCAACTGTAGAAGTCGGTATTTATCATTACGCATGATGTGGTCAAAGTCAGCCAATTTTCTATTTTTTAGGTTGTTAATAATTTCCTTCTCTTTTAAATAATTGATGGATTCGACCGTTACTTGATGGAAATTCATTTTATGTAACAATAAAACACTGAAAACTTTGTTTTTAAACTTCCACAAAATTTATTTTAAATTCTTATCACTACAGCTGTTTCGGCTGATTGCCTTTCTCAAGTGATCTATTTTGGCATGCGTTTACACTTTATAGTCTTTAATGAAATAGGTTTAGGAGGGAAGAACTGTTTGTCTCAAGTTGGTCATTCAGCATTATATCTGTGTTTTTTAATTTGTTGATTTCCATAGATTCTAACAAGGATAGCTTAAGGCCTTTGTTTTGAATGTGAAGAATTTTAAATTCGTCTTCCTCTTTTCTTAGCCTGGAGAATAGTTATGTTACTTGTGTGGTGTATATATGAGACCCTCAACATACGTCGGACATTTTAAAATGCCTCCAATCATTTTATGGCATCTTCTGTAAGGCTCCAGCTTTATACTCCATAGAAGAGGACAAACCTAAGAATTCTTATGCGTATATTAGTACTTAAAGATTCAGAGCTGCATAAAGTTGCAGAGAATCTTCCTAAGGCTGTTGAAAGAGCTCCAGGCTTTTTCAATACGAGTTTTTATTTAGTAGCCGTGATCCCAAGTATCCTTAATATTGCAGCCCAAATAGCATATTTTTTTTCTACTCTTTCTAACGGTGTATCGTTAATTGTTATTTGGGCGTTAATCCGATGTTCTTACTAATGATCATTATTTTTGTTTTCTTGCAATTTAGTTTTAGGCCGTATTTGTTACATGCTTCTACAACGTTATCCATCATCCTTTGGAGCCCCTGCGCACTATTTGCCAACAATACTGTATCGTCTGCATATCTAATGTTGGTTATAAGTTGGCCATTTACAGCAATCCCAAATTCTGATTCGTCCAAGGACTATCTAAAGATGTTTTCAGAGTATATGAAGACCACAGGGAAATAACTTGATAAGTCACATTTTTGGTTTTGTTCAGAACATTTTTAAAGTTTAAAACTCTGTGATTATGTTAAAATAAATCTTACAATTAATTAGTGATAAAAAGAAAAAGATTTGATATATTGGTTGTTGGTTTACGTTGTAGTTTTTTTTTAATTTATATTGCATATTAATGGTTTTCATTGTTTTTTATTCATCTACATGGACTTAACAAGTTTTTCCCCTGTAAAGAAGGACTTGCCAAGTTCTTTTCCTGTAAAATCATTGGTTGTCTATTTTTTATCTAAAATAAAACAGAAATAGAGGTAATATATTTTTACTGCAAAAGGTATCAAACGAAACATTGTCATAAAAAAAATTTACAATATAATAATTCCAGTTTTCCAGTTAGTTCAATACTTTGTCATGGTTTATTTATTGTTTTTGGTTGCAAGTTTGTCATAATAGGCCTTAGCCTTAATGCCATAAAAATATTTGAGACATTGGGGGTCCTTGAACTTTTCCACAGAAATAGAAACGGTGCAGAAAGTGTAAAACATTCAGATTTTACAAAACATTTACCTGAGTACAATTTTTTTAACTTTATAGAAAATTATTTTTTAGTTGATTGTTAGAATGATATTGAACACCAACCTGTATAAGCAGAATAAGGTAGTAGCATCTCGCCTTCTCGTTTTTGATTTGTTCTATAACCAGTTTTCTATTCTCTTTATTTTTGGCTCGATAGAACTGTTTTTCTGTCAATGGGAATGACAGCTTGTGTTTTTTCTTCTTTTTATTTTTTAAAGCTTTTTTCAAAGGCACTTGCTCCCATGCACAGTTAAAAGATGTTATGAGACTTATTAAGACTGCATGTGGGTTTTCACACAAAATTTCTCGAATAGGTCTGGTTGGGAGGACAGTTTTTTTCATAGACGAAGTCTAAGAACGCTGTCCAAGACTTAATAATCGTGGGCTCATCTTCTACTCTTACGACTACAAAAGGTGTGCTTCTCTTACATCATGGCACCAATCATCCGAAATGTCACAACTAGACTTTTTCTTGATCAAAGCTGTATTTTTGTCACACTCAAGGTATGAGTGTCCACGAATAGAGTATGTTATTTTTATCAGCTTTAGTCTTTTCAGATTACTGACCAAAAAGTGGCAGAACTTAAATAGAGCACTGGTTTTGTTTGCCCCGGGCACGAACCACAGAAAATATAAAGCTCAACATTAGGATCAACAAGATTATATATATATATATATATATATATATATATATATATATATATATATATATATATATATATAAATATAAAAATATATATATATATATATATATATATATATATATATATATATATATATAAATATATATATATATATATATATATATATATATATATATATATATAAATATATATATATATATATATATATATATATATATATATATATATATATATATATATATATATATATATATATATATATATATATATATATATATATATACATCCTACTATCATTTTGGCATCGATACATTATGCTTTTACCATCAATTTAGCATCGTCTTGCAAAGTAGCATCTGTATATCGACGCTACTTTACAAGACCTTAATAACTTTTTTCCTGTACTTGTTACAAGAATTTTAACCATCTCAATGATTAGAGATTTGATACCGTGTTGGTATTTTAAAATGTCCGCTTTCTCTTTTAATCCCTTACTGAGTTATATAAGTTTATTCCAGGAAATGTTTGAGTCTAAAATGATGGTACAGTGAAAATATTATATATATTTAGTTCAGGGTTTTACCGTTTACTCGCTGCCATTATATACATGAAAATGTATATCGCACTTTCATTATCAATCATTTTGGCATCAGAAATTTGGCATCGCTGTTGAATATAATATTACCCACAACGAAATAGTAAATTTAAGAATTTATATATATTTTTTTCATTCATAAATCATTCTAGCATCTTGTTTGATTAAAAATAACGGGTTACATATTGGGTATATATAACGGGGTATATATTGCATATTTTTGCTCCAATTGGTCCAGTCGTGATGTACAGCACCTCAAATGATAGGATTTAACCAATAAAATACAATAAGACAGAAAAGCAGCATGTCAAAAAGGCCTTAGTTATATATCTTCGTTTCTATAAGTCCAATCGTGATGTACAGAATCTCAAATGATAGGATTTAACCAATCGAAAACAATGAAATAAAAAAATCAAATACAGCAACATGTCAAAAGGGCCGTAGTCACGTATTTTTGATCCTATTAGTCCAATCGTGACGTATAGTACCTCTAATGATAAGATTTAACGTAAAGAATACAATGGGATAGAAAAATGAAATACAGCACAATGTCAAAAGGGCCTTAGTTGTGTATCTTCGGTTCTGTTAGTCCAATCATGACGTGCAGTACCTCAAATGAAAGGATTTAACAAATAAAATACAATGAGATACAATGAGGTAATGGAGTTGCATGTCAAAAGGGCCTTAGTTATGTACCTTTGGTCCTATTAGGCCAATAGTGACGTACGATATCTCAAATGATAGCACTTAACCAATCTCCTTCTTACGGTGCCTTATCCTTAAGGACGTTGGCCATTACATTTGCCCATTTAATCTTATTTGTAGCAGTTCTGAATAGTTCTATGGAGGTCATGTTCGTCCATTGCCGTAGGTTTTTAGAAAGAGTTGCAAGAGTTTTTTTTGCAAGAGTTGCGTCTTCTTCCTGGTCCTCTTTTGCTATTGACTTTGCCTTCGATTATAAGTTGGAGCAGTTCATACTTTTGACTTCTTATGATGTGACCAAAATATTGTGTTTTCCGTTCTTTTATTATAAGCATAAGCTCTCTATCCTTATTCATCCTCCGCAAGACTTCCGCATTCGTCGTATGGCTCATGTAGGATATTCTGAGCATTTTACGGTAACACCAGAGTTCGAATGCTTGGATTCTTTTTTGTGTTGCTTCTGTCATTGTCCAGACTTCAACACCATAGAGCAAGGTGGAGAAAACATAGCACTTGAGTATTCTAGTTCTCAATGAGATGCCCAGCTGGCGGTTGATAGAACTTTTTGCATTTTGTAAAACATTGTACGTGCCTTTTCCAGGCGTATTCTTATCTCTAGTGAGTGGTCCCAAGTTTCATCAAGATTACTTCCAAGGTACGTTGTTCTTGTTACTCTATCCAGATCTGTTCCGTCGACTTTGACCTTCACCCTTCTCTTTTGGTGCTTGCTGATGATCGTCGTTTTTATCTTCTTTGTATTCAATTTCATTCCAAATTCTCTACAGGCTGTCGTTACTTGGTCCATTAAGCGTTGCAGGGCTTCAGCATTATTTTCCAGTATGACAGTGTCATCAGCATATCGCAGGTTATTTATACATTGCCCGTTTATAATTATACCATCCGAGATGCCTTCCAAAGCTTTCTGAAATATCTTCTCAGAGTAAACATTGAACAGCAAAGGTGATAGGACACATCCCTGTCTTACTCCCTTCTCGATATTGATTTTTCCAGATGTTTCGCTTTTTATTCTGATTTTAGCCTTTTGTTCTTAGTAGAGGTTTGAAATGATCCGTAAGTCTTTATCGTCGATATTACATGACCTTAAAATATCTATTAGTTTATAATGTTTCACCAGGTCAAACGCCTTCTGAAAGTATATAAAACACAAGTATACATCAGAATCGACATCTCTACATCTTTCAACTAGCACACGTATTGAAAAAAGTGCTTCTCAACCCATTGTTCCGAACCCATTCTTAAAACCAAACTGAGTTTGACCAGTGTGTTCGTCTAGTTTATTGTATACTCTATTGTGTATTACTCGTAGGAAAAGTTTCAATATATGATTCATCAGGCTAATAATCCTATGGTCTTCACATTTCTTGGGAGTTTTTTTTCTTTGGTAGTGGTATAAACACCGATGTCAGCCAATCATTTGGTATTATGCTTGTTTCGTATATTTTGTTAAATATATCTTCCATTACTTCGATGTGTTCGTCTAGTAATATCTTTATTATTTCAATTGGGATATTATCTTCCCCAACAGCTTTTTTTCTTTATCTGATTTGCCACTTTGATAATTTCTTGCTTTGTGATATAAGGTCCACTCGATGCCTCCTGCATGTAAATGTTCGTCCTCTCTCGGTCTTGAAACATCTCTTCCACGTATTCTCTCCATCTACCTATTTGATCTTCTCTGTTCAGTAGCGGGTTCCCATGTTTATCTTCGATGAAAGACGTAGAAGTTTGTTTAAATATTCCAGCGGCTTCTTTTACTTTTTTATGTAGATTGAAAGTATCATGTCTTTCTCTTATCAGCCAGGTTTCTTTGGCTTGTTGGATCTTTATTCTGATATTCTTGTGTATTTGCTTGTATGCTGTTTCATTTTTACCTCTGTATTTTCTTCTTTCGTCCATCATGTTTAGAATTTCTTCTGTCATCCATGGTTTGTTACTCTTGTAAGTGTTTTCTCAATATAGTGCCAGTCTTCCTCGGGAGTTTGTGTCGATTGTACTGTTCTGTTACTCAAGTGTCTATGTATTTCTTCCCGTATTTTATTACTAGTGGATTCTTCTTTAAGCTTATCTGGGTTAATAGCTATTATTTGCTTATTTCTTTTTGTTCTTTTAAATTCTATCCTAATTGTTGTAAGAAGAAGATTGTGGTCGGTGGAGATGTCAGCTCCGGGGTATGTCTTGCATGCTTTTACTGCGTTTTTGTATCTTTTGTTGATCATTATGTAATCGATTTGATTTCTTGTGATGCGTCCTTCTATTCCATCTGCTGGAGATTTCCACGTGTAGAGACGTCTGGGTGGTAACTTGAAAAAGCTGTTCATTATACTGTACTGATTTTCTTAAGAGAACTAAAGCAGTCTATCTCCCCTCTCATTTCTTATTCCGAGGCCAAACTCCCCCACCGTGTCATCTTCTTTTCCTTTTCCAATCTTGGCGTTAAAGTCTCTTAATATTATGTTGGTTTATGCTTCTTTGTTTGCAGTAGAGTTTTGTTTAGGTCTTCGTAATACTGTTCTATTTCTTCTTCTGTGCTTTGACTAGTTGGGGCATATACCTGGATAATATTCATATCGACTGGTTTGCTGTCTATTTTTATTAGCTTTATTCTATTTGATGTTGGTAGTAATCCAGAAACTAATTTTGCAATTTCATTAGATGTAACTATTGCTACACCTTTTTATTTAAAGTGCCTTCAACTCCAGAATAGAATACTGTATAGTTGCCCATCACACAGGTACCTGTATTTGGCCATCTTACCTCACTGCATCCCAGTATATCGATATCAAGTCTTTCCATTTCTTGAATTAAATTTGCGGCCTTTCCCGCTTCATATAGACTTCTCACATTCCATGTGCCTATTCTTTTTGTTTTCCTCCGGGGATTCTTAGCACCCTCTCCTCATTTAAGAGGTGCCCGGGACTGAGGACCGTTGTTTTAGGTTCCATGAGCATTATGTAATTTTGCTGGGGAAATATTAGTGTAGTGGTTTCCCGTTGCCTTCTACACCGCTGTACATGTGCCGCTACTGTGAATGTCACCACGCCACATGCTGTCTAATTCACAGCCATTTCAGTCTGCCTGTGGTTAGTGTTGGATCAGCCAGCTGCCACTTTCCAGTGCTAGTTTTATACAATCCCTAAAACCATTGGGCTGCCACCTCCGCTCTCCAGACCGTTGTGAAGACCTTCTTCTCCGCCCTGGATACCTTTGTGGACTTCATCCGTGACCCTGGACAAGGGACCCTTAGCAGGTTCTAGTTTACCGGGTCAGGAAACACCTGGAATCTGCGGAAGGCAGGGATTGATTCACTTCCCCTGATAGGACTATCCGAAAGGAGTTCCTACCCGCTACCTATTACTTACTTAACGCTACTTAACCAATAGAATACAATAAATTAAAATTGGAAATTAAATACAGCAACACGTAAAAAGAGCCTTAGTTACGTATCTTCTTTTTAGTAGCACAATCGTGACTTAGAGCACCTCAAATGATAGGATTTAATCAATAGAATACAATGAGAAAGAAAAATAAAACACAGCAGCATGTCAAAAGGGCCATAGTTATGTTTCTGGAATCCTATTAGTCCAATCGTGACGTTTCGTACCGAATGATAGAATTTAACTCACGATTCTATGACTTCCGAGATAAAACCACTTCGCAATCGAATTTTGTACGTCGATGCGCATGACGTCACTTGGCGATAAAAGTTTATCTTTAATTTAATATTCTGAACTATGTTTTATATAAAGTGCACACATTTATTTGTCAACGTACAAGATAAACGATAAAACAATACTAAATCTGACAAAACTCCATGCAAAACAGAACATTTCTGGTGATATTTGTCGCCAAGTGACGTCACACATGCAAAAGAGATAGACTGATCGCGTGAGCGTAGGTTTATCTTTAGTAGTTTAGGTTCATAGTATCATGAATTTAACTAATAGAATACAATAAGATATAAAAATCAAATAGAGTAGCGTGACGAAAGGGCCTAGTTATGTGTCTTCTATCCTATTAGTCCAATCGTGACGTACAGTACCTCAAATGATAGCATATAACCAATAAAATACTACGACGTAGAAATCAAATACAGCAACACGTCAAAAGAACCTTAGGTATATATCTTTGCTCCTATATATGCTGTGTCAAAAAAGCCTTAGTCACGTATCTCCGGTCCTATAGATCTAATCATGACATATAGAGCTTAAAATGATAGGATTTGACAGAGATAATACGATGGTGGAGACAAATTAAACATGGCGGCATGTAATAACACCGTAAACTGGCAGCAATAAAACGTATTAACCCACAGAGGTGTATGGCATATTACTTTGATGATATTATTATTATTTGTTATTATGACAGGATTTAGCGAATAGTATACGATTACGTCATACATCTCTTTGCACACCTCCACTTTTAGTTAACTACTTTACATATGATAAACGCAAAAAATTTCAAAGTTCACTGTTAGATATATGCCTCCCGTTAACTGCTCCTTGACGCTGTGACGTGAATGGGATAGGATTTAACAAACAGAATGACAGAAAACTAAAGAAGACAGTGTATCATACGTGGAATGCATCGTAGAACGTGAAATATTGGCGTAAAATTATATAATGACCATAGATGGTTCTTTAATACCCAGATTTTAATACAAACGACTCCCTTTGTAAAGGTACATAGGCTTGCATATGTGCGGGAAAATGTCGATCATTCGTTGTACCCAAAGGGCACCATAAAATATTTAACGTTATAATATGATATAATGTAACGGTATGACAGTATGACAAATCTTTTGGTTTCGCATGGGAGCACGCCTATGAACCTTTTACAAAGGGAGTCATGGAGGCATGCATAACCTTTAAATTAATCGTAATACATAACTGCAACAACACGAATGTTGACGACTTGCGTTAGTATACACAGTGCATTCGGTACGTTTTTGAAACATGATTAGAAAATTGTTGACTGGAGGCTATTACAGAAGTTTTTAAAATTTTCGCGTATCACCGCCTTTTCTGTAAATGGGGTGAATATTGTTATCCATTTAATTTTTTTTCACAATTAGTTAAATAATTCCTGCTGGTATTTGGTCTAAGTCTACTTCTTTTCTTCATTCAAGGTGTTTCATAGGTCATTCTACTTCCTCTGTATGGTGCCTTGTATATCTGTTTTGATAATTTTCGGCTATTTCATCTCTTATAACAAAAAACAGTTGTTTCGGATATCTTTATCGCGTTTTCTTTTTTTATGGATGAATACGCTGCCATTTTCATCGTCTACTATTTCATATGGAGCTACACGATCAAGAATTCCAAATCAAGAAAACACAAATAATACTCCGGATTATGTTATATAACTAATAGTCGGAAAATGAAGAGCCAGAGGTAGATGGCAAAGAAGCCAAAATCCTAATGACAAACACACATATAATCGACTAATCGGACAATTACGATCAGCGCTACATGATGCATGCAATGCCACATTTGAACACTACGTTAGTACATTGTCTAAAGATCATTCAGTATGGATAGCAACAAAAACCCTTAAAGAGACCTAAAGAACACAACTCACCAATTAAAAAAGATAACGTTAGTTGAGGAAGATCAGACCAGGAAAAAAGTCAACATTTTTAGAATACTTGGCTAGTATTTTTAAAATATACCAACCAGATAATAATAATCAAGCAATAGAACACTGAAAACTTTTGTTTTTAACTGTCCGCCCGTGAATGACTTGCCATTTTTTAAATAACACTTCATATTGCACTTTTTTATTGTATTTTTCTCATTTTTTAAGATAATTCTTGTAGGAATATATTTATTTATAACATACGGTCTTATGGTCTCACGACAAGTATTACGGCTTGATTATACAACCTAAATATATCTTGTACCGCACTGTTAATTGAGAATTATGTTTGTAATGCGATAAGAGGACCGTATATACGAGACACCAGTGACTCATGCCACACATAAAACTTCGACAGAAAATTCTATTTCTACATTTCTATAAAAAAAATAGATTACTTGTTTTGTGTAATAATTTAGTTTAGGTCGAACAAGAGTTGCAGTAAAAAATTTTTCTGAAATAGAATATAAATCATATTTCGAATGCTTTGTGAAAGATAACCAATTTATAATATTCCCGACAACGTAAAAACACATTTCTTTTAGAATATGGGTCGATGGATTCAAATCATAGTTCAAGAAACGAATTTATGTACAAATGTTCTACTACAAAAAATTCAAAACCAAAATCTAGATTAAAAAAGTCGCAACTACTTATACTGAAACTTCACCCCATTATTGATTTCATAAGTGATAAAATAGGTCGACAGAGAACCAGTTTTAATTAGTACAACATTTAAACATAATAGTTGTATCTTGGTTTATTCAGGTGGAAAGAAAAATTAGACACAAGTGCTAAAACCACAAACTATTCTAGATTATAACGTTGTGAAAAAAGAGTTGATTTTAGCGATCAAATGGCTTTTTACAAAAGCCCAATACGCAAAATACTAAAGTGGTACCGGAAAGTGGCAGTGGAATTAATATTTAATACCGCAGTAGTCAATACTTAGTTGCTAAATAATAGAAAACGCGAAAAAAGCGACAACCTATCCTTGAGTTCAGACTGGAATTAGCGAAGGCGTTTGCAAATAAAGAAATGTTGAAACCCTGATGACTAATTACACCCAAAAAATACCATCTCAGGCAAAGCGATGTAGATAATAAAAAGAGAAGGAAGTGTACAAAAGGTTACAAAATTTTAAGAATAAGCGTGACTAGTAGAAAGGCCGATAGAAAAATTAAAAAAGTTAAAACATACTGTGAAGAATGTGATGGCAAAACTGCAATATGTCTAGTGTGCTTCAATGAAGCACATTAACAAGCAATTTTACTTATACAGGAACTATTATTGAGTAAAAACGTGTTGTGCCTCAAGTGCCTTTATAGTATTGGAAAACGTAAATTGATAGTTTCTAGTAGTATGTTTTCACTGTTAATTACGTATGTTAAAGTAAGTTATAGAATTTGTAAAAAGATTGATGTAAATAATATTATGTGTTCGACATCTAAAAAAGCTAGACGTAAACATAAACGTAGATTGACCACTGCTGAATTATAATCATTTTTAGAAGCATCTGGCGAGGATGATGTAGATTAAATGAATGGTGGAAGTGACTCTGAACGAAATATTTGCACAAAGTCGTTTAGAAAAATCGAGGATTGCGTTTTGAAAACAGACAACACAAACAGAATTTAAAACTTTTCTCGGGCTTATATTCCAAATGAGGACAATTAAGAAGAACCGTCTAAATGACTACTGGAAAAGTATGGGTAACTGCTATAATAGATCTATCAGTAATTGACTTTACTAGACAATTACTGATAGCCCATATTAAGAAATAACCGAATAGACAATCCCCACTTGTCAAAGAAACTAAAAAAAACGTAAAGTGGTCAGTATTTACAGTCCTGAAGGAATATGTGTGACCAAGTGCAGAGATAAACAAGACATAATTACTAATTAAATGGGAATAAGCCACAATTAAAGGTTAAAGTACGTTTATTGGCATTTCAATTTCCAATTCGGAAATTGTTCTCACGTATTTTCGTATTTTGCCGAAAAACTCTCAATTATTTTGCAGTAATTTATAAATGTTAATAGCTTCGTTTGTACATAATGGCATTTAATATAACTAATTTAAATTGGGGCAGTTAATACGTTATTAATATATACGTTATTAATATAATTAATAATACGTTATTAATATATATATATAATAACGTTAATACGTTATAAACATCGAGATATTGAACAAATTTAACACCGGCAGTGACCATAGACTAGTTCGTGCTGATATACGTATTAACGTAAAGAGAGAAAGACGAAAACTATTAACAACAAACCCTTTACCGACGGCAGACATCCTAGCCAGTATTAAAGAGAAATACCAAGAGGAATTAGCACGAAAACTAGTAGCAAATACCTTTGAGCACAAGAATATAGATGAACTAGCTGAGAAAATAACTAAAGACATACAAACAGTCACTAAAAAACTTTGTTGCAGAATAAGAAAACAAAAGGAAGCTAAACTAAAACCCGAAACTCTAGAACAGATAGAGAAAAAAAGAAGAACGAACAAAGATAACCCGGACTATAAAGCGCTCAACAGAAGCGTTAAGAAAAATATTCGAAAAGACCTCAGAGTTTATAGAACAAACCAGATTCTTGAAACCATAGAAAACAATAAGAACATGAAAGTACTAAAAACATGTAAATTCACTGGCAGGAATAAAATCATAAAGATAAAAGACGACCGTGGAACATTGTGCTCGCATAAGGAAGAGATCGTTAGAGAAATCCGAAAATTTTATGAGAAGCTGTATACTTCTACTATTCCGGAAAAATTTAGTAAGATAAGTCAAAATAGCACAATTCTTATTATTTTAGTGAGCTACCCTAGTAAAGAAATGAAGGTTCTACGTGCCACAGAAGCCGAGATATTAAATATTTTGCAAGCGTGCTTCAATTTAAAGTCCGAATCTAAAAAAAAAAAACAAGCTCAGACAGTTCTTACCTCCGTGGTACTTTTCCGGGGCGGTAATTTACGAATACCATTATTTTAATGGGTTATAACATTTTACTCCTTTACTGCGTAAGCCATCTATAACTTCGATCATATATTATAAATCTTAATTCAAAATCCTTTAAATTTTTGGATCTTGTATTAATAAACAATGAAAATATGATTTTAAGAATTAAATGTTATCTTAGTTCTTATTGGTTAAATATGGTTCTGTTTTTGTCTCTTTCTTTTCTTATAAGTCATTAAGATTGCAAATTACAAAATACTTGTACATACAAGTATTGGACAAGTTCAAAGTGATTTGCTTAATATTTAGCACACCTTAAAAACCCATTAATTGCCATAATTTGAAGTCGCTATATTATCTGCCGTTGGGCAAAAAATTCAATTATTACCATTTATAAATTACTAAAAACATAATATTTTAGAGTTTAGGGTTTTTTGCAATTACCTCGCTCAATTAATTATCTTTTATGGTCTACAACTTTTATTTGAATCATTTTTCTTTAGAATGTAAAAAAAACGTTTTACAAGCACGTTTTAAATATACAAAACATTTTTTTTTGTATCTTTTAAGATTGTTTAAAAAAAAGAACAAAGCATAATCAACTGTACATCTTTACGAATTTTCATCAGCTATCTCTCATACTATTTAGAATTTAAATAACCGTAGAAGATTTTTGAAAACTATTTACCGAGGTTCTGTGAAATACTTTCTTGTTGCATGGTTAAGTTAAATATTATTTTTTTATGTATATTATGTATATAAAAATGTATAATTAATTACATTTTTAATTAACTAATATTTATTGTTTATTGTACAAATTATCTAAAATGTGTATACACATTTTGTACAAAAAAAACGTTTTTGAGAACCATTTCCGGAATGGAAATCAAAATTTCAAACACAAGTTAATTAAAAATGTGATTCTTATCACAATTGCAACCAATAATTGAGGCGTAATCCCATAAAAACATATTATTTACCTCAAACTATTCACCGATAGCTTGGATTAAACAGGTTGTAAATTGAAATTTATGTAAAATATTCCCCTACACAATTCTCTGAGAAAAATATCTACCTTAAATAAATATACCTAACATTTACACAAAGAAAAAACCAGTTAAGACCGCAACTTGTTAGCAGGTCGTTGGCAGGTTGACCGAAAACGGATCGATATTTATGTACCTAGATATTATTTTAAGTATTAATACCGGCAACATCTATTGGCTTTAAAATGATAGCAAATACAGTGATTTTAAATGATCGATGTTAAAACGTAGGATTGATGTAAAAAATTAAATATATAAAAAAATCAGAATATTGAAAAACCGACAACGCTGCTAAGCCAACAGAGGTGCACTAAACGAACATACACGACTTATATATAGAAAATAATAGATTTTCTTGGTGATGCTAAATTACTGCAACGTGAAAGGAGTTTAAAATGATGGCGGGATGTATATATATATATATATATATATATATATATATATATATATATATATATATATAAATATATATATAAATATATATATATATATATATATATATATATATATATATATAAATATATATATATATATATATATATATATATATATATATATATATATATATATATAAATATATATATATATATATATATATATATATATATATATATATATATATATATATATATATATATATATATATATATATATATATATATATATATATTAGTGGAAGAGAAATGAAGAAACCTTGTCTGCACCTTTCTTTCCAACAATTTTGTGGATAGATATAAAAATAGCTGTCACTAGTTGAAAGCACATGTACATTAAACATATATACAGATAATTACCTTTTGTAGCAGACATCGTTGGTTTCAATGTTAGGGCATGGAAAATTCCTGCTACAATTCATAGTAATGGCTTCTATTTTTGACGATTTCATAGCATTTTGTTTAGCAGTCCTCTCATAAAAAGTTGCTTGTTTTCTCAAGTGAAGCGCTTGTTTAGTTTCAAGTGCTTTTTAGTTGTTGACTAAGCTTGTGCTTATTTAATGCATCTCCATCCTCGTTTATTTTTAAACTTAACGTTTTCTTTTCTGCAGTATACCTATCACACGTGCTACAAGTATCCGATCTCCGATATCCAAAACCAATGTTGAAATCAAGATTAAAAATATACCTATAGCTTTCATAAGAAAAGTAAGGGATTTTTGCATTAAATTGGAATATTTCTCTTTAAACATAATAAACATTTTTTTAATGTTTAATGAGTCATCTACATAGGTCCTTGAAGAGTTTTTGAGTCTATAATGACTATTTAAGCTAGAGAAAGAACTTATGTGCTCATGGATGGCTTTTTTCAAATCTTCGTCCATTTGGTCAGGGAGATTTTTATCCAAACCCTGTAAGTCCCTAGGAGCGTCGTTTGATTTTTTAAATTTATTTACAAGAACATCAAGTTTATCTCATGTTATACCATGAAATGACACAAAAGTATTCTTGCAAACCTGGATATCCTCCACACTGGCTTCCAGTTTTATTTTGACATGGTAACAGACAGTGCAGTCTCGAAAACCAGCCTCATTCTGAGGTTTTCTAGCCCTTCTTGTACAGTAACCAAAGCCGCTAAATATACGTTTATTTCGCCATTTTTATTAAGAGAGTTCATATTTTATATAATATATTGTCTTTCATGTCCAGAGATTAAATCAAAACATTTCTTAGCACATTTACAAGCTTCGCCAGTTGCATGAGACTGTAACTTTAGTTTCTTTGAAACATCTTGCATCCTTCCAAAGCATTTCCTTTTCTTGGAGTTTTTTTCCACAAGCAAAGGTAATTGATCACTCGAACACTCACCCGTATCTGCCATGATTATTTTGATTATCAGATAAAAATATCAAAAGTAGATAGATAGGGTTCCTTCTGGAGCGGAAGTGACGTCACACGTCGATCGTCAAGCGTACGTATCCTCATGGGCCAAGGCCACGCCCCCCTCGTGACGTAGGAACGTGTCTAGGGTCTCGAGGCCACGCCCCTCGACCAATGGTGACGTAGGAACGTACCTCGTGTCTCTAGACCACGCCCCTCGGCCAATGGTGGCGTAGGAACGTCCCCCCATGTCTTGCTGACCAATGGTGGACGTTCTCGTGACGTCGGAACGTGTCGTCGACCAATGGCAGCATAGCAGCGTCAGTGGTGGGAATAGCAACACCCCCAGCGACCAATGACAGCTCAGAATTTGAATAAACATCATAGAAATGGCGGTCTAGCGATGAGGAACCAATGGTGACATAGTAACGCCCTCCTCGTGACGTCGGAACGTGTCGTTGACCAATGACAGCATAGCAGCGTCAGTGGTGGGAATATCAGGCCAATGGTGGCATAGTAACGCCCTCCTCGTGACGTCGGAACGTGTCGTCGACCAATGACAGCATAGCAGCGTCAGTGGTGGGAATATCAGACCAATGGTGGCATAGTAACGCCCTCCTCGTGACGTCGGAACGTGTCGTCGACCAATGACAGCATAGCAGCGTCAGTGGTGGGAATAGCAGACCAATGGTGGCATAGGAACGTCCCCCAATGGCCTGCTGGCCAATGGAGGACGTCCTCGTGACGTCGGAACGTGTCGTTGACCAATGGCAACATAGCAGCGTCAGTGGTGGGAATAGCAACACCCCCAGCGACCAATGACAGCTTAGAATTTGAATAAACAACATAGAAATGGCGGTATAGCGATGAGGGACCAATGGTGTCATAGTAACACCCTCCTCGTGACGTTAGAACGTTTTTCTCGACCAATGATGCCACAGAAACGTGTCCTCAACCAATGGCGGACATCCTCGTGACGTTGGAGGCCAATGGTGTGCATCAACGGCCAATGAGAAAGACGTGCATCGACTAATGGTGGAGTCGTACCACAATATTAACGAAAAGACGCCCCCAGTCCCCCCCATTCCCCCCGAAAAGACGTTCCCAGTCCCCCCATTCCTCCCGAAAAGACGCCCCCCCAATAATAACGAAGCTACACGTCCAACGTAACCAATGAGAACGATGTACAATCGCTGGTCGGTGACTGCGTTCTATGAATTGACAAAGAGAAGAAGACGAATGACAGACAAAGAGAGCAATTTTTCCTCGTATTTTTTTGTAATTAAAACCTACAACCATTAGCGTAAAACTTCTAAATTTTTTCAATTTATATTTTACGAGTTACCTCGTATATATTTTATCGATTACCATAATAACAAAAATTCGTTTATTTTTCAATTTATACTTTACATGATCAGTTGAATGCTACTGAGAATAATGACATCATCGGATACGCCGGCTATTAAAAATGTCTCACGCGATCACGATATATAGCCGGAAACACGTGCACATTCCAATTCGATTATTTAATGTAAGATAAAATATATTCGCATGGAGGCAGGAAGCAGGTGCATAATCCGTTGTATTTAATAATTAAGCCCGGCATGTGATGCATAAATGAATAGTCTTACGAAATATTGCGCAACATAGTTTTAGCGAGAGGTAAGAAGATATAATTAAACGTGTTCATGTTCACAGCGTTATTTCGTAAAACGTAGTCATTACAACATGAACAGTGTGGAAGTAAGAGCCAAAAGTGAAATGATGCTGCTTAATACTTTGTATAATTTTGAGCATTTAAAAGTATTAGTTGGATTAAGTTCAGCTCGATCATTTGGACCGGGTGTTAAATTAAGCAGCGAGAATAATGAGATATCGTTCGGTATATGTGATTGGATCCAATTCATCGATGAACTTAATCGTAAATATAATCAGTTTTTCCTGATGCCTCTGCAATGCTATTGTGAAGATGAACCTCCAGAATGTTGTGAATTGTTAGCAATTGAAACTCAAGCGACAGATCAACTTAAATGGCTCAATGTTAAGAAACTTGGTGTTACTTTGCAGATATTTGAAAAAGATGTTAAAAATCTTATTGAAGGAAATGAAAAGTTAATTTTACCACGCATTCGTTTTCTCGAAGGACTGAGATTTTTAGATTACTATTGTAATGCGTTAAAAATTGCTACTTCATTCAAAAACGATTTACAACCAATAGACATTTTATATTCATTTTGTGAGGCTTCTTGTGATACTAGTATTGTAAGTTTAGCATTAAGGGAATATTTGTATTATTATAAGGAAGATACAATTAGTGAATTAAATAGCAGTATTTTTGAATAAAGAATTAAAACATTTATTTCTATTTATTATACCAAGGTAGTGGGGGTGACTAAGAATATTATTTATATTGGCTTTTGGAGCGAAAGACATTTATTTCATCGATGACTTCCATACGGTGTAGATTAGAAGAGTTGTACGAAAAAATACAAAAGTTAAAAGCCGATATACAGTGGTACGAAGATAGAACTGCAATTGAAAAACGATTTGCAGAGTTTAATTTGTCAGAAAGAAAGTTACCAAAAACAACACAATACCCGTTAAAAAGAATTCAACCGACAAGATGCCTCCACTAACAACCTCATTCATCATCCTTACAGCTATTGTTAACAATGTCCTTTATACAAACGTTCCAAACAACGTTAAGAACCAGGCGATATGTTTTAATGATGAAAAAACTGATTGTAATCGACCGAACTGGACTCTAATGGATCATGAAGTGGTGAATTATGGACAGCTTCCAGTATTTTTCAAAGCGATACCAAAATCAGGAGGAGCATTCTATAAGATCAAGCTAATATCCCCAAATAACACCGAAAGTGATTCAAAATGGTACAAAACTAATAATGATGACATCGATCAATATGGTTTATCGATTATACTCTTAAGTATTATATTCGTAATAAATGCCTTTATAGCGATTAATATCATTAAAAAATTTCTTGTAAATCGTAAATGCGAATCATCTTGCATTAAAATAAATATGTAAAACTGTTAAAATAAAACTAAAATAAAACTTTTAATCTTTTATTAAAAAAAAATCCAATTTATATAGGTAATATTTTGTTACACAGCCATTGACGGAGGTGATCCACATTTATCGAGGAGCAGGAAAATAGTCCAGTAGCGTGGCAGTTGTATTCATGTGGAGCAAAGCCTCCAGTGGAGTATGGAGAATCATCAAACTTGCAAACATCAATAATTATGGGACAGACGTCAAGCATATAACATTTGTATCTTAAAAATTCTGCTTGTTGTTCTCCGCGAACGTAGATGTAGTCAGCTGCATACAACAACTTAGATTCCAGTATTTTATTTATTTTTGAATATTTAACATCTCCATTAGAATACCGAAGACCATGCACGTTTTTCTCCAAGTACACAGCAGTCTTCTTATCTTGATTACTTAATGTAGCAAACGGTTGTGGAGGTTTAAATATATAATGGCAATGTTTAAAGCCAATTTCAATGCTAAGTTCTTTGGGAACAAACCACCCATCTACGGTGAATCCTTGAATGTCAACTAATGCGATCCTCATGATGGCTGATAGTATACTGAATTGGATATGATTGAATAAGTCAAGTTAAATAATATTTTTGATAACTTCAGTTAGAGGAAAGTATTCGAGTAGACTGTCGTGGACAATTAAACAGTACGCTCGAGTGCCTGCAGGAAAACCTTCATCTGCTTCGATTTCCAACTTAATATCAACGGTTCCCGATCTAAATGACGTATCATCCTGTTTGGAGCAGTCGAAAGTAAACAAAGCATATTTTTTAAAAGCATTATAATCCAAGATTGGATGTTTTGTTGACGAATGAGTATAACTGGGAAAGAATTGGGTATAGTTGTAGTGAGCTATAGCATAATCATTTTTCGCAAAATCCAATTGCATTCTCTCGTTAGGCCAATATTCACCATTAATAACCACTCGTACGCTGGACACCTTAATGTTATCGAATAACGTTGGATTGGCGTGAATGTCATCTCGTTTAGAAGTTTGAAAAGCTACAATGACATAGCGTGGACGTTCAACAGCTGAAGTTGTCTTTACACTCCATATCTCACGTCGGGATCCAGCCGTAAGTGAAGGTAGTTCATTAAGTTCCCATTTACGGAAAGGTATGGTTATCGGCGTATTATTCTTAATCGGAGTCATTAGGTCAATTTTCACATCGTCATTCGGAAAGACATGTTTGACCTTCAGTTCCATGCTGGTAACAGTTAAAGACACTGTTGTTGTTGTTGTGGCATTAGGTTCTTCTACTAAAATACTGTCTCTATCATTACGTGCTCGAACAAATCGAAACACTTGACGACCATAGGTTAATTTATTGTAATCGTTGAAAATGTTGAAAATATGTTTTATCGGAATCAGTAAACTAAAGCTGTCTCCCGATAAATGTGGATTATTGGGATAGTTCCATCCTGCAGTACTGAGATACTTGGAATCGTCAGGAGTGTAACACAACAAACTGCGAATAGTGCTAACTACACCAGGATCTCGAACTATTTCCATGTCGTGTGAACTTTGGATGTATGTACATGTATCAAACAAGAAGGCTCCAGCATTCGGTGCAAGAGAAACAGTTCCAGTACCCACTTTCTTTATACTTCCTTTAATTTCCAAAAGTGTTTCGTGTATGGCAAAAAATGCATCTGATTGATTGATGATAAACTCGACAACGTCGCTATTATTAAATGACTTGATGTAAGGTGTATATGTACGAAATTCTTCTTTTCTAATAGTATCGTCGAACTGAGGTTTCTGGTACAGATCTAAAATAGGTGGTTGAGGTTCCTGAACCTGTCGTCGAATGTATTGACGTTTTGACATCTTTTAGCTGTAATCCAATGGCAATAAGAAAGGCTTTATTGGCAGCAGACACGTCACGTCGCTTGCAAGATTTGCGTGAGACTAATGGATATTGATGTGTAGAGCTTTGTTTTATAATTAAACCCATCTATATCGTTTCCTTAAAATCCAAATGCAGCGTACTTTTCTCTCCTCTAAAGTTGACCGGTCTTAATTCTTGATCAACTACACTAACGGTAATTTTGGTAATGTCACGTATGCTGTTGCTTACTGGTATGTATATTGGATTATGAGGACGTTCGTCAATAGAAAAACCTGGATCAACACTTATCGGAAAATGTAGAATGGTGTGCGCAGGTCTATCCTCGTAGAAGGCTCCTTCGGTAATGTTGCATTCAAACAGTAGACTCGATACTTTTATAATGTTTACAGGTTGATCTGAAGAATGCATTTTTCCTGGTTCCAACACTCTATTTGAAGAGAAGCCCAATAATTTTCCAAGACTATCGTCTTTCTCGAAAGTAATAGTATGATCTTGACAGAAAATTTCACATTTAAGCGTATTGTTGTTCGGTCTTAAAGTAAACTCTCGAACCGAATTGTATTTATGCATTAATTCATTTCGAATGTACGCTTCTATATCAGTAATTTCATAACATCCCGATGGAATTTCAATATTACGCAACTTTGTACGATCATTTTGCTCATAGAAATAAAACTTTTCACCATCGATGTTTGGAATTGAATTAAATGTATGAAATCCCAGCACTGCTACATAATATTGTCGAAACGGATCAAGCACAAGAGGCACTTGAGGAGTAAACGAAAACTCGTTTGTAGTACTTGTCAAGGTCAACAATCGAGACATGACTGATATGAGGTAAAAGGTGTAGTAATTTAAATACCAAAATATTTTAAAAACTTCTTTATTTTTTTAATCATACTGTTACATGTTTGTGTTTTATTTATATTTTTCTCATAATACGGTACTCCACAAAATACACATTCACTTTCCATAAATCCACAAACATCACACCATACATGTTTATCATAGTCTTTCTTGCAAGGTAAGTAATCTTCTAGTACACCACGAATATCTTGGGGCATTTCATACCAAACACCACTCGTTATATTTTCCATAAAAATGCGAATAGCACGTCTCAAAAATTCGTTAGATGGTTCCATTGTAGAGAAACTTTAAACACAAATGTCCGCAGTTTATTTGGTTATAACTTTGATATTGATCGTTATTGTAGAAAATTCTTCCACCGTTCAAGTAGGAGACTAGTTCTCGCGGTGGCTTCAAGCAACCATATGAGTCAAAGTACTCTATGTCGTTGTTTATCTTTTTGTAAGCTACCCAATGTGTACCGAGGTTTGTGGAAATGTCGAGATTAATTATAGCACATTCATGTTTACGAGGGTTACGTGGTAAATTATCTCGCATAAACACACCACGAAAATTTGGAATTTTAAGTAGTTTAACAAATTTTTTCAAGTCCACGTTGGTTAAAGGTCTATTAGGTAGCTTCAGCGGGAGTTTTTTGACTTTTTTAAATATAATCCAAAGCCACCTTTAGCGTTTTTTCGTAGGTATAGTCCTTTGCCTAGGTGTTCCATAGCTTTATTGTGACGTTTATCCTCTTCTAGTTTCTTTTGAGCATTCTTTGAGTCGATTACAGACTTGGCAATAGCGCTCGCTCCTCCAGCCAAACTGCCGAGAGCGGACAGGCCTGCGAAGATGGGGATTAAAGGTAAAAAACCACCAGATTTTGCTTCAAATGGAATGATTCTTGGAACTCGTACATTTTTCTTTCCACCTACATTCTTAACGGCTGTTCTAGCTGCTGCAAGTGCAAGTAGGGCGGATTTACGTAGATTTGGTGATGGCGGAGCACGTTTCAATGTTTTGATAATTGGTTGTAGCACATGTCGCTTAAATGAACCAACACCTTTACCACGTTTCATACCCATACCCAGTTTTCGTTTAGCTTTCATTGCTGTAGTAGTTAACCAGGCAGCGGTTTTTTCACCCAAAGATGCGTCTTTTGCTTTAACTCGTTCCCACGCTTTATTTTCCAACACCCAATCTGCTTTATGTCGATCTTTCAATGAATTACTTTGGGAATATGCGAGATCGTGATCTCTCGCAGCTCGATCTAACGGATTTATCCCCGAATCTCCACGAGCTAGACGTTTCTGTAATTTAGTTCCAGGTCCTAGATATTGGTAACCAGGAGCATGCAATTCAAACGGTAGACTATTGATCAGAGAATTCAACACTCCTTCACCTTGAACGACCAACATTGAAATGAATCGCTTTTTGCAAAATGTCTTTATATAACCATGTGTACAAAATACATCTCAATCACAAGATGAAGGTCATTCAACAAGACAAGACACTAGCAGTGGAAAACTTGGATTTTGTCGACAACGTGACAAGAACCAGCAAACATGGTGCATTGCTACCACATTCATTTCGTGCTATCATATGTGGTCCAAGCGGATGTGGAAAAACTAATGTTATGTTGGCATTACTTTTTAACCTGAATGGCGCTAAATTCAAAAATGTTTACGTTTATTCAAAGTCGTTGTTTCAGCCCAAGTATCAATTTTTGAAGGAAGTGTTGGAGTCTGTGAAAGAAGTAGGTTATTTTCCATTTAAAGATAATGATGATGTTATAAGCCCAAGTAAAGCTAAACCAAACTCAATATTCATATTTGATGACGTATCAACGGATCCACAACAAACAATACGTGAATATTACTGTATGGGTAGACATAAAGACATTGATTGTGCATACCTATGTCAATCATACAGTCGAGCAGGCAAACAACTTTTACGTGATAATGCGAATCTTATTGTATTGTTTAAGCAAGATGAGCTCAATTTGAAACACGTCTTTGATGACCACGTATCACCTGATATGACATTTGAGCAATTTAAACAATTTTGTTCCGAATGTTGGAAGGACAAATACGGTACATTCGTCATTGTTAAGGATTTCGATATTTCTAACGGACGATATCGTAAAGGTTTCGACAAGTTTATAAAACTGTAGGTATGATCGAAAAACACGCATTGTATAACAATATGTCAGACAAAGAGGTAGCTGCGCGCACGCGTAAAGTTGCCGAACTAGCTCGTGTCATTCGCAAAAAGTATTTGGCATTAAAGTTAGGTAAAACAGAACAAGATGAGTCGCTAAATAAACTCTTTAAGCCCATAGCTAAACCTCTAACAGATATTGCGCAATCGTCAAAAACGTTGCATCATGCTATTAATAACAAGCTTAGACACGTTAAAAAAGAAGAGGTGAAAACGGAGGAAGAGATAAAAAAAGAAGCCAGAGATGATGATGTATTTTCCGATGCAGTATCAATCGATCAAGTTAACGAACATGACATATTTGATCCTAATAATGTTTCGAAAGAGGCTATTGATGAATATATCGAGCAATATCCTCCAATGAGCCATAAGTATATAAAAGAATTTTGGATGAAAGATAATAAAATTGATAAAAACTACGGACCTATTTACAATGATGAAATTGGCTGGATGTTGGGTAAACGACGAATAAACTTTAACAAAAACAAAGGTAGTATACAAGTTATCAGTGATGGTAGTGGGGAAGGAGGATGGGTGCCGGGAACGCCAGGTCTATACCAACTAATTTTCTATGATAACCCTGAAGATTATAATGATACAGATTTAAAGCACTATAAAAGTTTATTAAATAGTACAGAAGTTCATCTGGATTCCAAAGGTCGTCTTAAAGGTGCAACTGGGAAAAAATATCATCATATTATCAAACCGCTATTTAAACCTACCGATGAAACAACAAAGAAATCGCCACCGAAAACTCGATCTACTGCATTAAAGAGACAACCTTTCGAAGGTCTTGTTCGTTTAGCAAAAACGACTCGTTCATCATCGATGACAACGTCTCCTCGAACATCGTTATCTTCACCATCTAGCTCCAAAGGGTCAGGGCTCGTCGATAATTCTCATTTGATCTACAACGATAATCCTATTGAATATGTATATTGGGATGATCCAAACGAACTATGCGACAGACTCAAATTGCTGGTTGCTTCCCAAGAAGCAGGAAACACATCCCACAATAACGAAATTGTTGCCATTATCAACGAATTACGTGAAGCAGATATTATATATTAATGTTTGGATTATTGGAACATCATTTCCAACATGAGTGTTGACAAGTTTGGTCGTCATCATTACCGTTCTAATGAACAAGTTGTTAAAAAGCTACGTGAAGGCTTAAAGCAATCCATTTTGGATTTACAAAACCAGATACATGAAGTACATAAAGACATTACACGAGATCCTCCTGTAGCAGGTAATCATCTTTCCAATAAGAAATATGTAGATGACAGCATTGTTCGTGCGAAAACTTTTCTAAGAAAAGAGATTAATTTGATACAAAAAAATAGAATTCAAAAAGATACTCAACTCGAACAAAAAATCTCAAACTCCATTAGTAAAATAGAAGTTAATTTAAGTAAAAAAGTTAACGAGTTGTCTGATGAGAATAAAATGACTGCTTCGAAAATATCTGATTTATCAAAACAAATGCATGAATTTAAAAATGATCTTGATATATTTAAACAAGAAATGACGAAGAATATTACAGATGCCGCCAACCAAAATGCACAAATTATGATGAAAACGTTGGAAATAGAAAAAAAGATTAAAACGGCGGATCTTAAATCACATGATTTAGATGAGCGTCTTAATGTAATGGAAGATTACCTCTTACATTATAAAGCTAACGGAACAACGAATTAGCGTTAGTTCAAAGAATCGAATCGTTGGAAGCTAGACATGGCATTTACCGAGGAGAAGATACAACTAGTTAACGAGCTACACAAGCCTGCACGAAAAAATTATCCTCGTCGACGAACAATCATTAAAGGACTAGACGATTTGTGGCAAATGGACCTTGCTGAGATGAGGCCTTATGCCAGTCAAAATAAATCTTACAAGCTCATTCTTGTTGTAATTGATTGTTTTTCAAAGTTTGTGTGGACTCGACCATTAAAGACGAAAACAGGTGAGGAAATTACTCGAACATTTTCGGATATTCTCGCTCATACTCGACGATGTCCGAAAAATTTACAAACAGACCAAGGCACAGAATTTTTTAATTCCAAGTTTCAAAATCTCATGAAACAGCATAGTATTAATCACTATAATACCTTTAGTGTTAAAAAAGCAGCCATATGTGAACGTGTTATTCGAACATTGAAGGAAAAACTTTACAAGTATTTCAGTCTTAATGGAACTTACAAATGGATTGATATCTTGCCTCAAATTACAAAAGAGTACAACAACACGAAACACAGCAAAATTCGACTTAGACCTATTGATGTTAATAAATCTAACGAAAATGAAATTTTACGAAAATATTATACTCACTTGAAAATTGCCGGTCCAAGAAAATTGAAAGTTGGTGACGTGGTTCGCATTAGTAAAAATAAACACATTTTCGATAAGGGATATAAACCGAATTGGACAACAGAACTGTTTAAAATTACTGAAATTAAAATAACGAATCCCACAACATACTTGATTGAAGATATGACTGGAGCGCCTATCAAAGGAGCATTCTACGAAGAAGAATTACAGAAAACAAAAAATAAAGACATATATTTAGTAGAGAAAGTACTGCGCAGACGTGGAAATAAGATGTATGTTCAATGGTTGGGATTCGATAGTAGCCATAATAGTTGGATTAACGTTAAAGATATCATTTAGGATCTACTTTTACATACACCGCGTAGATATACACTAAATGAGTGGGGGGTGACAAAAAGTATAAATTTCATAAATGCTGCAAGCTCATGCCCAGTTGTTCCTGCCAGTTCATCAATATGAGTTCTCAAGATAGTGGTTATAGTTCATCAGACGATATGGTGGTAGCTGCTGATTCACCATCAGATGATATCAATTATTATGCTAACATAGACAGAGCTTTGGCGAGATTCGAAGAAGCAGCAAAAAATGAACCGTATTACTTACTAGAAGCATCCTTTCCGCTTGACAACTGTATAATCAAAGTTGGCCTTTCTCCAGCTCGCCATTTCTCACCAGCCATTATTTTGTGTCAGCACAACAAGTTTAATAAAATCAGTTTAAATACATCCGAGTGGACTGACATGACTGCGATGTTTATTCAAATTCTGAAAGATCAACCTACAAGTCCAGTAACATTCGAGTGTGGAGACTATTGTAAAATTAAACAAGTAGTGTATGATACAACTAAATTTATCGTTGTTGAAAAACATGGTGTTGAATACTATCTAGAAGAAGGTGACGTTAACCAAATCATAGAAGCGGATCGCAATCTGGTGTCTCATCGTGTATCGTTATTGGGCACTCTAAAATTTCATGCTTATTATACAAATGTTGTCGACATAATAAAATCAAACTTTTGCAGCAGAAGCAGTTTATATGGACCACTTGAAGCTTTAACTGCGTTTTGTGAAATTTCCTCAGACACTTTGTTAAGTAATGCTTTAAGAGAATATTTATATTATTATAAAATTAAAGTTGTAAATGATTTTATGTAATAATCAAAATAAATATATTTATGCAAAGATGTCTTTTATTTTCACGTCAAATGTCTCACAACGCTGTAAAAGATTGAGACTTAAAATTATAGGAAAACAATGTATATTTTTTTAAAGTTTTTTATTTTCTACTTATATTACAAATTGATGTTTAACAAAATTACAAATATTATTCTACATATTTATTTAAAGAATAGCTGATCCATTTTCCTGTGGAGATTGATAAAGCTATAAAAAATTGGTTATGTTTTCATTTATTAATTTTTGTTTTTACTCAATCATTGTGGTTTCATAATGACCCCAAGGTAAAGTGTCATGAGAATTTTGTTGCAAGTAACGTTTATCGTCATAGGGACTTAATGCAATTTTTTCTTGTGTTATTGTAAAAAGATCATGGGCGTAGGAACGAAACGTTGATTGGGAAACACTTTTAGTTGTAAATTCGTTTAAACACTTAACATAATCATCGAAAGTAATGTCATTTTTTACCGTTGAATATTTTACACCCTTAGATTTTTTTGTGACACCTAAATTATTTACAATTCTTTCAATACTAGCATCATCCATATTATTCTTGTATTTATCCCATAATGCCTTTCGATCCTCATCCGTCGTACTAATCTTAAACGAATACATTTTGGATCTAAGTCCGACAAAATGAGTCATAATGCGCCCGTTTGCCTCATCTTTCATCATTCCGAGAACTTTTTTATTGACTTGAGGTATTCCATAAATATTATTCTCAGAATAGTCTGATGTATCGAATTTAGATAAATTTGCTTTAATAACATCTCTGTAAACGTCATCACATTTTAATTCATAGATAAAACTGTCAGTGTCCCCATACATTAGCTTACAATTTTCAACTCCCATATATGGTAGCATAAAGTTATAATGAAAATCGTACATACACACTTTGGATATATCTAAAATTGACATGCCGATGTACAATGGTTTGTTGAAAATGAGCTCTGTTTTGTTAAGTTCAATCGCCATTAAATTTTCGTCAAACACGGTTCTATTATGAAATCGTGGACTAGCAATCAAATTTTTCGCTCCATATCTTCCATCCCATTTTGATACAAGTTTTACAATGCGATGTTTCCTAATGTTTTCCATCGTTTTACCGAAAATGGCGTTGTTGGCCAACTTAAAAAGATCTTTCTCAAATGCCGTTGTTGCTGCAGTTCGCAATTTTGTATTAAGATCGATATATGGCTTAAGCCAAGCGCTCTGTTTGAATTTCAACACTTTATGGATTTTTGTTAGTTTGAGTCCTGCATTCAGAGCTTGTTTTAGATTGCGATAATGCAAAGTGTACTCTTTTTTATGGTACAAGGTGGTCATAAGTTTTGGAAGCTTACTTCTTGGTGGCACACGATGTTCGCAACAAAACGGTAAATCTCGATGTAAGTCATGCAAGTGTTCTGGGTATTCCAAATCTACTTGTAGTATGTATCCTGTATCTCCATCGTCAGGAATAGACAAGACATCAATATTGGTATCGACCCACTCGAAACCCCCATATGGTAAGAATTGAGACATTGCCCAACCATACAAATTGTTGACATCTAAATATAGCACATATTTACTAGGCTTTGATGGATCATAATTATGCATGTATTTGTTATTTGCCTCAGAATACCGATTACTTACTTGACTTATACCACCTCGGATAGCTTTCTCAATAAACATGATTTTATCGATATCATTCAGCAGTTCAAGTTTACATCCAGTATATTTAAGCATTGCATCCCAAGAAAATCCCGGCATGGTATAGTACCATGCAGGATCAAGACTGTATGTACTTCGACATTTTTGTCGAAAATTTTCAAAAATGCAAGTCAGTAACATAATATCAGTTTTCATGTACAACATACTATATTCCAAAATATTTTTAATACCGAATGACTGCCAAACATTCTGAGCATGATGATACATATTTTTGGAGATGTGTTCACCCGATAATGAGCTGTAAAATTTATCAATTGATGGTAGTTGCGTTTCATTCAATTTATTGAAAGACTCAATATATTCGTATGGGAATATGCCTTTTCGTTTCAATAATTCCATTTGTTCGGGAGTGGTATTTGGAAATTCGCTAGCTAAATATCTTAAATCCTCAGGTTGCAATGTGGCAGCCAACTTGTCCAATGATGAATTTAAAAATCTCAGTGAATCAACGAACCTCAACTTAATACTGACCTCAGAATCGTATATTGTAAATGAAATATACTTTTCCTTATTTATTGGTAGTAAGCTGATACTACCATTTTTCGCAAGATCTCTAATCATCATATGCGAATCGTAACCGCTAAGATTATGAAAAAAAATTGGGACAACGAAAAGTTTTTTGAAATTTAAGTTACACACTTGGTGTGCGAATCCTCGAAAATCTCCGGTAAAATGATCATGATCACGAACAATTACATCCTTATCTGAAAACGTTTTTTCGCAAATGTGACAATTAGATGCATTAAAACTGGGTGTGACATTCATAGGTACAATATCTTTAATTTTTCCTTGCACAAATGCCGCCAACAAGGTCATTTACTTGGCAAACCACTCCATGCAATCTTCACCTGCGTAACTTCGGTAAAACGACAGAGATTCATCGTAAGAGCATTTTACGTAATAACCTGCACTAAAGGCTTTATGCTGCTGATACTTAATTGTTTTGCATTTTAATGGACTGTTTTTAACTTTGTTCAACATTGACTCAAAATCGGCATAGACTACAAAAGGAGTTGTTTGTTTATAAATATGATTTTTAAATTCAACATTCTGATATGATGGAAAAGAAACTTTACATTCATTAATTTTCTCACAGTATTTTGCATGATCATTTAATCTGTCAAAACTACTAAAATAATTCAAACACCTATCACATAAAAATTTTTTATTACGGTTCTTACTTAACTGCCTGGACATAAGTCGAGACATATCTTTAATCATGCAATAATGATACTTAATTTCTACAGATTCATCGTGAGCCATAGGTGCTTCGTAGTCATTCAATTTTGGAAAATATTTATCTTGTACAATCAATAAATTTACATGTTTAGTTAATTTGGTTTTGCATAGCCTTACCGGCGTTGTTACGTAAAATGTTCTCTCTTTAGCAACATTCATTTCTAACCCGTACACGTTTACAGAAATATTATTTAACTTTTCAAATTTTGAAATACCCTTTATAGTCATAGGTGTCTCTAGCCCATCGATATTTAAGACAGTCGCATAATGTGGATATGAAGATGTACGATCTGAACTGCATTTAGCTGGATAAATCGCTGAAACTATGCTCCAAAAAAAGCATGCTTCATCATCGTTTTTGATATTAATACATGCGTGCTTCTTTTGGATTTGTTCTGGTAGTCTAATGAACGACGAAGCTCCATTTCCCACTTCATATTTATTTATATTGACTTCTAAAGAAACTATTTTTTTCAAAGCCCACCCTGATCCCGTTTCTTCAAATTCCGATAGCTTAGACATTAATTTATCAACTATGTTTGTGTGAAACCATAAAACCAAGTCCGTTCCTGCGTCTATGGCTTCGTTTTTGGTATTAAAATATTTAAATTGGTTAATATCACCTCCTTGATTTGATTTTCTAATAAATTCTCCACATAATGTCATATTACATTTTATCATATTTAATTTTTTTAAAATGTTTTTAATTCGAATTCTAAATAACTTAAAACAATCTCCGAAAAATTGCATTAAATCTTTGTGTCCTAGATTAATAATTATACCTGTTCTGATTCTACTCTTGAATGCGGAATTTACATCTTCCCATTTAACCCGACGATGTTTAGTAATTCCACCACCCACGCGAAGACCGAAATTTTGAATTTCCGATTTAATTGTCTTTAAATGCCCCGCGTTTGTCTGTAGTTGCCGTAATTTAGCTAATTCCAAGTCCCCACACCGAATCGCTTTAGTAAACAAAGTCAAATGCCTTTTAATGTGATTTAACCAAATATTCGCTTCTCGCGGTGTATAATTTCGAAACAAAACATCACGCGCTTTAATTAAATGTTGTACAATGTCATTACTAAGATCACCAATGTTACTCATGATTAAGTAAAAAGCAATAAATCAATAAATGAAAAACTCACCAATATTTTTTTTATCCTCTAATTTTCTATTATTTCAAACGAGGCGGCTGGCTGCACCTTTCCAGTGGCAACGTTTCCTCGGAACACCAAGCTGTACTTTCCCTCGCTGAAATGTTCCAAATGCGGCCTGTAGAGTTCAACCACCCTTTGCGGCAAGAACGTCACCTCCTTTTCTAATTCAATAAGGATGGATTTCCCAAATTTCGTATCGACTTCTCTTGCCGCAATTATCTTTTGGGGTACTCCTACGGGTAGGCTGTTTAGCTTTCTAATTGGCTTGATTGTCTTCTCTGTAAGCAGAGAGGATGCATTAATCTTTTTTAGGTCCATCTGCAACAATATATATTTTCTTAATTTAACAGTAACATATCTTTGACTAGCAATTTCTTAATTTAACAGTGAAATATCTTTGAGTAGCAATATTATTTTACAAAAATTCTATCTATTATAATATGTATATTTTTTAATTTAACAATGAAATAGTTTTAACTAACAAAACTTTCATAGAAACAAAAAATTACAAATACCGCACTATTTACAAACTTTTTTTTTTTTTTTTTTAGAACGGAGAATATAACCAAGTAATTTGAATAAAATGTTTAAATCAGAAAAATTATTAAGAATTGGAAATTAGTAAAGATAATGATGAATTCTAAATGATATAAAAAAGGTTAAGTATTATAAAACTTACTTTTGTATATATAATTGCCGACACTTCACAAACACAGAACTTCTCCGAACGGTACTTTGTATAATTGCTGGCGCTGCACAAAACACACAACTTGTCTGAAGGATGATCAGAATTGAACTGACGATATGTAGTGCATCTGCTCTTTATCTAACTGCCTCTCCCACGCTAAAACTATGTTGCGCAATATTTCGTAAGACTATTCATTTATGCATCACATGCCGGGCTTAATTATTAAATACAACGGATTATGCACCTGCTTCCTGCCTCCATGCGAATATATTTTATCTTACATTAAATAATCGAATTGGAATGTGCACGTGTTTCCGGCTATATATCGTGATCGCGTGAGACATTTTTAATAGCCGGCGTATCCGATGATGTCATTATTCTCAGTAGCATTCAACTGATCATGTAAAGTATAAATTGAAAAATAAACGAATTTTTGTTATTATGGTAATCGATAAAATATATACGAGGTAACTCGTAAAATATAAATTGAAAAAATTTAGAAGTTTTACGCTAATGGTTGTAGGTTTTAATTACAAAAAAATACGAGGAAAAATTGCTCTCTTTGTCTGTCATTCGTCTTCTTCTCTTTGTCAATTCATAGAACGCAGTCACCGACCAGCGATTGTACATCGTTCTCATTGGTTACGTTGGACGTGTAGCTTCGTTATTATTGGGGGGGCGTCTTTTCGGGAGGAATGGGGGGACTGGGAACGTCTTTTCGGGGGGAATGGGGGGGACTGGGGGCGTCTTTTCGTTAATATTGTGGTACGACTCCACCATTAGTCGATGCACGTCTTTCTCATTGGCCGTTGATGCACACCATTGGCCTCCAACGTCACGAGGATGTCCGCCATTGGTTGAGGACACGTTTCTGTGGCATCATTGGTCGAGAAAAACGTTCTAACGTCACGAGGAGGGTGTTACTATGACACCATTGGTCCCTCATCGCTATACCGCCATTTCTATGTTGTTTATTCAAATTCTAAGCTGTCATTGGTCGCTGGGGGTGTTGCTATTCCCACCACTGACGCTGCTATGTTGCCATTGGTCAACGACACGTTCCGACGTCACGAGGACGTCCTCCATTGGCCAGCAGGCCATTGGGGGACGTTCCTATGCCACCATTGGTCTGCTATTCCCACCACTGACGCTGCTATGCTGTCATTGGTCGACGACACGTTCCGACGTCACGAGGAGGGCGTTACTATGCCACCATTGGTCTGATATTCCCACCACTGACGCTGCTATGCTGTCATTGGTCGACGACACGTTCCGACGTCACGAGGAGGGCGTTACTATGCCACCATTGGCCTGATATTCCCACCACTGACGCTGCTATGCTGTCATTGGTCAACGACACGTTCCGACGTCACGAGGAGGGCGTTACTATGTCACCATTGGTTCCTCATCGCTAGACCGCCATTTCTATGATGTTTATTCAAATTCTGAGCTGTCATTGGTCGCTGGGGGTGTTGCTATTCCCACCACTGACGCTGCTATGCTGCCATTGGTCGACGACACGTTCCGACGTCACGGGAACGTCCACCATTGGTCAGCAAGACATGGGGGGACGTTCCTACGCCACCATTGGCCGAGGGGCGTGGTCTAGAGACACGAGGTACGTTCCTACGTCACCATTGGTCGAGGGGCGTGGCCTCGAGACCCTAGACACGTTCCTACGTCACGAGGGGGGCGTGGCCTTGGCCCATGAGGATACGTACGCTTGACGATCGACGTGTGACGTCACTTCCGCTCCAGAAGGAACCCTATCTATCTACTATCAAATGTTTTAAATAATCACTTTTACTTTAAAATAAAACAAACTAAGCTCTAACATAACCTTTCAAACACAGAAACTGTAGGAATCAGGTTACCCAATGTCGCATGCCCTACTAGGATTCCCTGGACTTATCAACGTTTTCCCCTGTTTAGAATGGACATGTCAAGTTCTTTTCCTGTACAGGGTTTTTTTAAACACTTATATCTTTTGACTTACCGAGTTATTACTCTGGATTGCGTTACTCTTAAAAAATGTGAAACTATGTAATTAAAGCTACAAAGTGGTATTAAAAACGAGAAATATTAAAAAATGGACTTATCAAGTTCTTTTCCTGTGGTCTTCATATGTTAAATAATGCCGGTGACAATATGCAACTCTGTCTAATCCTTTTTCGACTGTGAAGATCTCGGGCAGTTGATTTTCTAATCGAACTGTTGCTCTTTGTTGGAGATATAAGTTTGAGATCAGTTTTATATCCTTACCATCGAGTCCTGATGTTTTTAGGATATCCATTAGTTTCCCATGTGGGACTTTATCAAAAAACATAAAAATGTTAGTTCCTCATCTGAAGAATAGTCAGAGTACTCTCTCCAAGATAGTGATGCAGAACTTATTGTATCTGACTCCGAAGAATCTGATATGCCAAACTATGCTCAAGAACTTGAAAGTAACCTCCAGATTGATGACTTACCCCACTCAATGAGGTTAACAGAAACAACATGTTTTAATTTTTAAAATTTTGTTCCTTGTACTTAAAAGAAAAAACAATGACAAAAAACAATTTGAACAACAAAAGGTTGGTAGAGGACTGCAAGGCCCATTAAACCAAGGTAGTTTTCAATTCCTTACATCTCATAATACTTTACGATATTTATGTTCAAGGTTGAAAACTGTTTCTATTTTGTTTCATCATAATCATCAGCCCATAGTCGTCCACTGCTGAACATAGGCCTCCTCGAAAAACCTCCATTCAGATCTATCTTCCGCTGCTGCAATCCAGTTGGTACAAATCCTCTTTATGTCGTCAGTCCATCTTGTGAGTGGTCTTCACGGGTTTCGTCTATCCGCTCTCGGTCAACACTCCAGTCTTTAAACAGGTGACCTGAGTTTAGTGTTTCAAGAGACTCTCCTCATCTTCTTACTTCACTGAGTCCGACTACGTCCCATTTAACATTCTGTAGCTCGTTTTCCAATTTCAGCAATCTGTCTTCCGACATGAAGGATCTAGCGTTAAGCGTTGCAACTTTCATCGTAAATCGCTTTGTTTTTCTCAGGTTTTGTCTGTGTTCTATTTTGTTTATTTAATCAAAAACTACAAATTAACAAAAAATTAACAATCAAAGCAATTTTCTTACACCACTCTGTAAAATCTTCTGATGTAACATTCAGTTGAACAGTTAATTCCGGCACTTGAAGCCGATGTAGAAATAGTTGTGTCATCTGCATACATAAATATGTTATTTGCACTGACATATCTGGGCATATCATTATCATAGCATAGGAATATTAATGGCCTAAATATTGAACTCGTGTCAACTATTAAGGCGGGGAAGTCCTCAACCCCGACACGGCGCGTCCCAGTGGCTGATAGGGGAGTTCCTGTAGATATACAGGACAGACACGAATATGACATTAGGCAGCAGTAATGTCATTAATGTATTAAGGCTTTGGGAAAATAAACAATCCTGTAGGCTTAATTCTAGATACTCGCAGGCGCCACTCACATTATGAGTCAATCGGTTGTGACACTGCAATTGGGAAGGCAACGGGAAACCACCCCATAAATAGTCCCTAGTTCATTCATCATGGTTAATGTAAACCAATTTGGAGAAGGTACTGATCATGGACTTCGGATACCAAGATCCGGCAGTGGAGGAAGAACACAAAAATGTAAGGGTTACCAGGTCGTCAACCCACGAAATCCTTACCAATATTTAAACACTAATAAAGATAAAGTATGCACGTGGAACGTTCAAAAAATCTGTACTTGGAATGTAGTATGTTTGAAGGGGGAAAGATACACAACACCATTCAAGAAATGAAAAGACTAAATATTGACGTGATGGGAATCAGTGAGATGAGATGGCCAGGCTCGGGACAGTGCTGTGTGGATGAGCATATGGTATACTATGCGGGAAACGACAAACCACATCACTGGAATGGCGTAGCGGTGAATCTGAGTATAAAGGTCGCTGGGGCTGTGATCAGCGTGCTACCTCTCTCTGACAGGGTCATTCTGATGAAGCTGCAAAGCAGACCCGTTAATACGAACATTATACAAATTTACGCTCCATCAGAAAAACCAGAAGAGGATATCGAGGAGTTCTACGCAATTGTACAAAAAGCACTAAAATACACCAAGAAGAACGAGCTAACCATCATCATGGGTGATTTCAATGCCAAAGTTGGCAAAAGCAGTGTAGAAGACATCGTCGGACAACACGGCTTAGGCAAGAAAAACGAAAGAGGAGACCAACTTATACAATTTTGCCGGGAAGAAGATTTTACCATTGCTAACACGTGGTTTAAACTTCCCCGGAGACGACTTTATACGTGGAAGTCACCTACAGATACAACCAGCAATATCATTAGAAACCAGATAGACTTTATTCTCATTAACAGAAGATTCAAGAACAGCTTGACTTTGGCGAAGACCTTCCCAGGAGCAGACGTCTCATCGGACCACAACCCATTAGTGGGCCAGATAGAACTCAAACTAAAGAAACTCATCAAAAATAAACCTAAACAGAACCTGGATTATGACACTCTAAAAGACCCCGTAGTTCGTCAGAACGTGGGAGATGCAATGAGACAAAAACTACAAACGGCTCAACAACAAGAACAGAGTGTAGAACAAAAATGGAGTTATATCAAAGACGTCATGCTGAATGCGGGAAAAGAACATCTGGGAAAGAAAAAAAGAGTAAAAAATAAAGAATGGATGACTGATGACATTCTGCAGATGATGGAACAAAGAAGATTAAGGTTGATCTTCACCCACAATTAATTTGTTTCTGATCCTAGAGATGGCTCTACTGCGGCATGCTAATCTGGTAAATTTTTTAACTTAATTGTAGATTTCTACATGATGACTCTGTAATATTTTCAAACCCTAATATAAATTACAGTTTTCTATCATTATATCCATTGACTGAGTTGCCAAATTGTGTAGACAGTAATTTTATCAAATACGCTATAACTTTTACGTTTACTAGTAGACCGAGTTAGCAAAGATATCTTTAACAACATCTTTATGTATAATATTTTACTGCTCTGCTGTGTCAAAATAAACAAAGTTACGGTTTTGCAGGAACACAAGGTATCATTCACACATATCATTGAAAAATGATCTATATTTATTATCTAAACATTTTTATCGCCAAAGAGGTACTTAGCGGCGCTATCTGTGTCTGTAGCGGTAGTATCGTATTACCATTAAATTTATATATGTTTTCATATATTATTTTTTTGTTGATAGTTAAAAATTAAATTATCTTGTATTATTAAATATTTTAGTGCGAATTATATGAAAAATGGTCAATCGTCTAAAACATGCGAACATGTCTTCTTTTAATTACTGGTTTCAGGTTTGTTATTTTCCTAATTAATGCGTCTTCTTCTCTTATTTGTATGTGCTCAAATTATCTCAGTCTTTGTGGATTAATAAATTTTACTATCTCTTCCCCTTTCTATCTCTTATTTCATGCTTCATTAGTCTTCTATATTCTCCGTGTTCAGGCCTTATTGGGCTGTTTATTCTTATAATCTTGCTTTTAATAATTCTTACTTTTTCCTTATCTTTTTTCGTAAGACATATTACTTTCGCTCCGTATGCTATCACTGGTCTAATTCCTGCTCTATATATTTTTGTCTTTGTTTTTTTGCTATCTTTAAGTAGTGGGTGATATTTCCAAATTACAACGTTCTTCTCTTGCCTTGTGAGCGTGCTAGTGTCATGCGTTAGATGTATGATTTGGGGTGGTTAATACGTATTTAGTTATCACGGTTATATTTGATCTAATTAGTTCTTCAGTTTCCGTATTCGACCACTTTATAAAGCCAAATGTGATAAGTGGTATTGCGTATGTGTTTATTGCTTTTACTATGTTTACTAAGTTTGCTTTGGAGTATTATTATTATTATTATCCACATTTAGCAATACGGCTCACACTCCCTCTAAGGGGAAAATTAACTCATCCCAGATACCTACGGTATCAAAAGGATTGAGCTCTGGTGGGACTCTTTTCATGTTATCGAGTCCTAGGTGACTTGGTACGTCGGTGTATCTCCTAAAAATTTTCGCACGCATCTGGACGTCGAAAGTAGAACAGCTTTCTGCATGACCTTATATAGATGTTCATTTAGACCCAGCTTTATTATGTTTTCTAGGAGGTTCATCGGAATGACTCCAGTGGTAGAAAGAATAATAGGTATCGTCTGGGTACTTTCCATTCTCCATTGTCTTCTTATTTGTATTTCCAGATCTCTGTACTTGGCGATCTTTTCGTTGTACTTAACACTCAGATTATTGTTGTTAGGTATCGCCACATCGATTAGAGTTGTTTGTCTTGTTAGTTTATTAACTAGCACGAGATCTGGTCTATTATGTGCTACAGTTTGGTCTGCGAGCACAGTGCGATCCCAGTATACCTTGTAGTTGTCATTCTCAAGCATACTCTCAGGAACGTATTGATAATATGGGAGATGGTTTGTTTGTAGAAGTCCCAGTTTAAAAGCTATTTCTTGATGGAGGATTTTCTCTACTGAGTCATACCGTTCCTTATATTCAGTTGCAGCAAATGCCTGGCAGCCTCCGGTAAGATGTTGTATAGTTTCTTGGGCTTTGCATCCATATCGGCATTTGTCGTTTTGGACTTGAGGGTCCTTGACGATATATTTCAGGTAATTTTTGGTTGGTATAACCTGATCCTGAATGGCGAGTAATGAACCTTCTGTTTCAGGGAACATCTTTCCTGAAGTGAGCCAATAGTTCGACGCTATATTGTCGACATAGTCTTGACTGACTTCATTCGGATGTCGCCCGTGCAGAGGTTTACCCATCCAGATGCGCATTTTTTCGTTCTTAGTAAGATGGTTTATGCGCATTTCTTGTTCCCTCAGTTTGATCGGTGTTATGTTATCTACTGCGCAAATCGCGCGATAAAGAGTAGATGTCTCCGCCTGCACCTGAAAATAAGTTCTTAAATTAGTAATCTGTTTATCTAATTGCTCGCTTATATCTATAAGTCCTCTTCCTCCTAAATACCGCGGTAATGTCGTTCTTTCTACTGTACTTCGAGGATGGTGTTTTTGTGCCTTTGTGAGGTGTGTTCGTACTTTTCTCTGAAGAGTTTCCATATCCGTTTTAGTCCACTTAATAATCCCAAATAAGTAGCTAAGCGCGGAAAATGCGTAGGTGTTTAATGCCTTAAACAAATTTTTACTATTAAGATGTGAGCGGAGTAGCTGTTTTACTCTTCGTATGAACTCTGATGTTAATTCGATTTTCATTTGTTTATGGTCAATTTTCCGCGCTTGCTTTACTCCTAGATATTTATACATATCATTTTTGTCCATAGCCTCGATGTTTTGGCCATTTTGCATATCGAATCCCCCGGGCTGAACCTTTCCCTTGACTATGTTTAGTACACGACATTTGTCTAACCCAAAGTGCATACTGATATCATTTGAAAAAGTTTCTACAGTTTTTAACATTTGATCTAAGTGATTTCGAGTGAAAGCCATTAGTTTCAAATCATCTATATACAACAGATGATTAAGCTTCGCCACTACAGTGTTGTTGTTTTTAATGCCAAAACCTGAGTCGGTGGAGTTCAATAGCTGGGATAGTGGGTTCATCGCTAGACAGAACCATAAGGGACTCAGCGAGTCTCCTTGGAATAGGCCGCGGTTAATTGCGATATTTTCCGTTTCAATATTGTTTTCACCAGTTATTTGGAGGTGAATTTTAGTTTTCCAATCTGTCATTATATATCTTAAGAAGGTCACTATATTATCATCGACTTTATATATTCTTAATATATCTTCCAGCCATTCATGCGGCACTGAGTCAAAGGCTTTCTTATAGTCAATAAAGGCAGTGAAGAGGTTCCTTTTTTTTGGTGTATGCCTGGTTAGAAATGACTGAGTCGATAATAAGTTGTTCTTTGCAACCCATGGAGCCCTTAGCGCATCCTTTCTGTTGAGGTTCTATGATATTGTTTAGAGCGCAGTGTTGGTAGATACGCTGGGCTACACAGGATATGACCAATTTATACAGAGTTGGAAGACACGTAATTGGGCGGTATTTGGCTGGATATTGGGTATTATTTTGATCCTTCGGTATTAAATAAGTTGTTCCCTGAGTTAGGAATGATGGTATTTCCTTCGGATTAGAAATAACACGATTAATTAATGTTAACAGGCACTCATGAGCACTCCAGAACTTCTTAAGCCAGAAGTTTTGAACTCCGTCTGGTCCAGGAGATTTCCAGTTATGAAGCTCTTTGATGATATTAGAGACTTCTTCTGTGGTCAAGGGTTCATAAATAGTTGTGCGGTAGTGTTGACAGTTGTGCGTCGTATCTTCTATCCATCCAGCATTAGTGTTAAGAACAGCTGGTGTGGAAAGTGGATTTCCCCAAAACTCCTGAATGTCTTCTTGGCTTGGGTATGATTTAATGGCACTTTTGGCAGTGGAATTAAGTTTCCGATAGAACGCCTTCTCGGCATGCTCAAAAAGCGCATTGTCACATTTCCGGCTATTACTAATCTTGTACCTCCTTAGTCGTCCTGAATAAACGGAGAGTTTTTGTATTAATGTATCCAGGCACTGATGGGCTGTGATGTTTGCTGGATCATATTGCGAGTGTCTTGAAGTGCTTAGCATTATTTGATCAGCTCTTTTAATGACTTTTCTACTTGTTGCTCCTCGTATATATTCTGTCATTTGACCAATGTCCCTACGCAATAATTCAATCTTGTTTAGGAGCCGTTTCTCCCAGAGTGCAACTCTGTTATCAGTCCTTCCGGCTTAGTACCCCGTCGTGTTCTGATCTTAATTCCCATTACATTAGCTGTTGCTGTTGTTGCACAGTAAATAAGCATATGCAAATATTCCAGCGTATGGGCTTGTACGACGTAATTGGGTAGGACTTCAGTATTTATAATTTGTAACAGAGCACCTAGTTTTTTAGAAGAGTTTATTTTTGGTAGCGGTGGTCCGCTAAGTGGATTTGTTCCATTAAACTCTTGTACAGCTCGTGCCATTTTGCTTACCAGAGTATCGCGTAACTCGTTGTTGTCCTGTAGTGTATTATCAGGTTAAGTTTCTTGTATGGTAAGCTCAGGAATCTGCTCATGTCTTTCATTAGGTACTTGATCTATATTTACCTCTTGGTGATTAATCTCCCGTTCGACTTCGCTTCTGATGGTACTGCGTCTAGCCTCTGGGATAAGATTATTTCTTATAATTACCCGGTATTGATCAGCAACTCGTTGTTCAGTTACTTGAATTTCTGGGTACTCCCTGCAAAATTCGGCATAGAGATTTTGTCGATACCCGATCGTAATAGAAGCGCAAAATATTCTCATTTATGGACGCAGTCCATTTCATGCGCTGCCTCGGTCGTCCCGCTTGGGTGAGCGCCGGCTGATGTTTCAGCGCAGCACCTTCAGCGAGTGGAGCTCTTGTTGTTGTTTGGCTCGCTTGTGGTTGTTCTTGCTGTTGTTGTTGGGCTGTAGCTGATTGTATGACAGAGGCCCGCCTCCTCAACACCCTGCCACCGGCGTCCCGCATGCTGTCACGTCCAGCGCCGGCTCCAGACGTGCCCTGGCGATCCCCAGGCAGCGACCCTAAACATAAATTATTATACTCCATTATCATGGGTGTGCATTTTATACCTACTGCCAGGTGTCAGTTTTTGTTCCACGACAGGTATTCCTGTTACCCTCTGGGTATCTGCGCTACAGATACCCAGAAAGCATCCCCCATTCGCAGGGGGCCGCGCCTGATAGAAGAACTGATAAAAACTCCCACACGTTATTATTATTATCCAGATTTAGCCATACGGCTCACACTCCCTCTAAGGGGAAAATTCACTCATCCCATATACCTACGGTATCAAAAGGATTGAGCTCTGGTGGGACTTTTTCCGTGTTATCGAGTCCCAGCTGACTTGGTATGTTGGAGGATCTCCCAAAAATTTTCGTACACATCTGGACGTCGCGAGGAGTACAGCTTTCTGCATGGCCCTATAAAGATATTCATTTAGACCCAGCTGTTTTATGTTTGCTAGGCGGTTATTGGGAATAACACCAGTAGTAGATAGAACAATAGGTACTGTCTGGGTACTTTCCATTCTGCATTGTCTCCTGATTTGTATTTCTAGATCTCTGTACTTGGCGATCTTTTCATTGTATTTAACACCCAAGCCCCAATGGACACAGCCATTCTTTAGGCCAAATCAAATACCTTTGCAACAACAGCCATTCAACAATAGTCCAAGAGGGACATTTCAAGATTCCACCTAGATTCCAACAAAAACAACAAATCACTCAATATGCACAAAATTCTACAACTAACCAACCCAATTTTCATAAACCAGATCCATCTCAATCATATAAGCTAACACCTATTAGCGTATTCACACAAAGAAACTTCCGCTTTCAACAAACAGCCAGGCCCCGATTCACGGTAGGAGAGCTCTTTAATATCGAACAACAAGAGTAATTATGACGAAGGTATATAGACACATACCCAGATTACTCTTACTATGAATAAAAAATCCAACAATATGAGGACGAAGATGTAAATTTTCAAAGATTTCAAAAAGAAAATGAAGAAACTTAGTAGAATTGCATTCCTTTGCTGACAAAAGAGAGCTTCCTTACATTAAAATTCAAAATCCCCCTCTTAAACTTCTTATTGATACAAGAGCCACTAAATCTTTTCTTAATCCTGATATAACCAATAAATTCCACAAAAATAATATTCAATAATATGAACCAGTTGCTACATCAATTTTTCAGAATCATTCAGAAGGTTATTGTGTAGAAATTCCAATTTTTCCCGAATTGAACTCAAATATTAACCTAAAATTTTATATTTTCAAAGTTTACAAGACATTTGATGATCTTAATCTCAAGGCTTCTAAAAGCAAATCTCGATTTTACCCAAGCTACTCTTACTACAGCGCATCCTATTCTTCCTATTAATTACTATGGCACAAATAAAGCCCAATTCTATACAGTCCACCAAGAGCCCTAAACAATTATACAAGTCAAATTTACAGTAAAAGAAACGTCAGGTAAAATCGTCATCTCAAGACAAGAAGTCGAAGGTGCCATCCTTAGAGAAACTCTCACTAAATCTAAGTCAATAAATCTAAGAGATGTCGATCCTTTCCTAAGAACCGATCATTTTAATATAAAAGAAGAATCTCACCGAAGACGACAGTGCAGGAAGTTTGCGTCATGCATATTTCATCATTCAGACAGTCAGTTAACATTTACTAACCAAATAAAACACCATATACGAACAAGAGATAAAGTTCCAGTTTACACCAAGTCAAATCGGTATCTACACATCCATAAGGATGATCGATCAAGAAATCATCAAACCGAGTCAATTGCCCTGGTCGTCCCCAATGTGGGTCATTCCAAAGAAACTAGATGCCAAAGAAAGATTAAATGGCGAATAGTTGTCGACTAGAGGAAGGTGAACGAGAAAACCATCGACGATCTATATCCAATTCCAAATACAACAGACATTCTGGATAAACTAGGACGCTGCCAATATTTTTCCACCCAGTTGTAGCCAGCGGATAGAAAACTGCATTTAACGTTGAAAATGGCCACTAGGAATACCTAAGAATGCCATTCGGACTCAAAAATGCACCCTCAACATTCCAGAGAGTAGGTAATGGAGAAGATACTAAAAAGACTTAAAGGCGAAATATATCTAGTATACAGGGACATTTTCAACCTCTCTTTAAGAACGTATGGTAAATCTTAAGATTTTTGAGAAATTAAGAGAAACAAGATTTAAAATACAAGTTGGCAAATGTGAATTTCTTAAGAAAAACTAATGCTTATACTAATATAAAAATTACCACTAATACGTTATGCAAGCAATGTTTATAAATACTAAAATAATTAACTAAAAACGCCTAAATAGGTTTTTAAAAACTAAATACGTTTTTTATAGATATATTACTTGCAGATGGAATAGAGTATCTACTATTCTGTTTCAGCATGCCAGATAAAATTTATTCAAACCGATAACATTCTTATTAAATCGTGTTGTAATTTGCCAAAGTGTGTACAAAATAATTGATATGGCAACCCTGCTAGTATGACGATTCGCTTGAAGCGTTTCGAGGCCGAAAGTAATGCAATCTATCGATGATAAATACTAGCAACGTTTGAGATGGAGCCACCTCTCTAATATACAATTTGATGCCGGCAATTCAAGATATAATTATTGTTTAACGAGATTTTTCTTATGTTTAGGAAAAAATATTCAACGTTTTATTGCAAATATTTTCCACTTTTACAGTTTTATATATGTTGTTATTAAATTTTTTTCCGGTTTCTTAACGGCAGCTTTATTATAAGCCAAAACATAATATTTTTTTCCATTGTGACATAACTGTGAATTCAAAAATTTTCAAAAAATTCATCAGTATTTCTTAGGGTTATATCTTTATGCTGTAAGAAAATTAACAAAACTGTATGTGGAAAATATCGAACACTTAGTATTTGAAGTTCGGTTCGGTTCGTAATGCCCCTTTGTCCGGTTCTCGTCGATCGATGTTGATAGGGTTAATAAATGTTGAAGTTGTAGAGTAAAAGTGATGGTTTATTGACAGCAACTCGTAATTACACAATATGGTGTTCGTTCGTTAACTACTCAATATTGACTGTGTTCATTTGAACTCAAATCCCCAATTTATAATCTCACACATAATAGATACATAAGCAGCTTAGGTCATTGCTTCGTTCATTCACACCACCTAGCTTTTGCTTTTAATACAATTTAATCTACGCCTTAATTGCGACACTTACGAAGTTCAATTAGAAAATATTATTATTCGGCAATTTATTTAGTTGTAGGTAAATGAACTAATATTAAATTATCATACGATATGGTTTTGCAATATATATAATGCAAACTTATACACGGTGAAACTATAAAAGATTAAGAAGTTAAGAATAATGTGAGATTACAAATTAAGGGGTTAATTTGTGATTGAACATATTGGCCACTATATAAACCAAACAGACGAAAATATTTAAACACATATAAAATATAAATAATAATAATAATAATAATAATAATAACCTGTGGGAGTTTTTATCAGTTCTTCTATCAGGCGCGGCCCCCTGCGAATGGGGGATGCTTTCTGGGTATCCGTAGCGCAGATACCCAGAGGGTAACAGGAATACCTGTCGTGGAACAAAAACTGACACCTGGCAGTAGGTATAAAATGCACACCCATGATAATGGAGTTTAATAATTTATGTTTAGGGTCGCTGCCTGGGGATCGCCAGGGCACGTCTGGAGCCGACGCTGGACGTGACAGCATGCGGGACGTCGGTGGCAGGGTGTTGAGGAGGCGGGCCCTTGTCATACAATCAGCTACAGCCCAACAACAACAACCACAAGTGAGCCAAACAACAACAAGAGCTCCACTCGCTGAAGGTGCTGCGCTGGAACATCAGCCGGCGCTCACTCAAGCGGGACGACCGAGGCAGCGTATGAAATGGACAGTGTCCATAAACGAAAATATTTTGCGCTTTTATTATAAGGTGACAAACCTCGGTCAAGAAACAATCGGCTATCGACAACAACTGTATGCCGAATTTTGCAGGGAGTACCCAGAAATCCAAGTATCTGAACAAAGAGTAGCAGATCAATACCGGGTAATTTTAAGAAACAATCTCATTCCAGAGAATAGACGCGACACCATCAGACGCGAAATCGAACGGGAGATCCATAACCAAGAGCAAGTTGCAGACCAAGTCCCTAATGAAATCCCTAATGAGCAGATTCCTGAGATTCTCATACAAGAAACTCAACCTAATAATACACAGCAGGACAATAACAAGTTGCACGATAGTCTGGCAAACGAAATGGCGCGCGCCGTACAAGAGTTTAGTGGAACAAACCCACTTAGCAGACCACCGCTACCAAAAATAAACTCTTCTAAGAAACTAGGAGCGCTGTTACAAATTGTGAATACTGAAGTCCTACCCAATTATATCACAGAAGCCCATACATTGGAATATTTGCATATGCTGATTTACTGTGCAGCAACAGCAATTGCTAATGTTATGGGCATTAAGATCAGAACACGACGGGGTACCAACATCGGAAGGACTGGTAACAGAATAGCACCCTGGGAAAAACGACTGCTGAAGAAGATCGAATTACTGCGTAGGGACATTGGACAAATAACAGAGTACATAAGAGGAGTAAGAAGTAGAAAAATCATCAAAAGAGCTGAAGAAATACAGTTTAACACTCTAAGACACTCACGATATGATCCAGAAAACAACACACCTCAACAATGCCTGGACACATTAAAACAAAAACTATCTGTTTACTCAGGCCGCCTGAGGAGATACAAAGTTAGTAACAACCGGAAATGCGACAATATACTTTTTGAGCAAGCAGAGAAAACTTTCTATAGGAAACTTAATTCCACTGTAGAAAACGCAAATAAATCCTACCCAAGCCAAGAAGAAATTCATGAGTTTTGGGGAAACCAACTTTCGACGCCAGCTACCCATAACAACAATGCTGGATGGATTGAAGACACCACGAACAAATGTCAACACTACAGGAATATTCCTTATGAACCTTTCACCACTGAAGAAGTCTCGAACATTATCAAGGAGCTTCATAACTGGAAATCTCCTGGACCGGACGGAGTTCAAAACTTCTGGCTAAAGAAGTTTTGGAGTGTTCATGAGCTTTTAACAGTATTTATTAATAATATTATTTCTAATTCACAGGAAATACCATCATTCCTTACTCAGGGAACCACTTATCTAATACCGAAGGATCAAAATAACACCCAAGATCCAGCCAAGTACCGCCCAATTACTTGTCTTCCAACTTTGTACAAATTGGTCACATCCTGTGTGGCCCGGCGTATCTACCAACACTGTGATCTGAACAATATCATAGAGCCCCAACAGAAAGGATGCGCTAAGGGCTCCATGGGATGCAAAGAACAACTTATTATCGACTCAGTCATTTCTAACCAGGCATACACCAAAAAAAGAAACCTTTTTACTGCCTTCATTGACTACAAGAAGGCTTTTGATTCAGTGCCGCATGAATGGCTTATAGATATATTGAAAATATATAAAGTCGATGATAATCTCGTGACCTTTTTGAAGCATATAATGGCAGAGTGGAAGACTAAAATTCACCTTCAAATACCTGGTGAAATTAATATCGGAACTGAAGATATCCCTATTAACCGGGGCCTTTTCCAAGGGGACTCGTTGAGTCCACTTTGGTTCTGCCTAGCGATGAACCCACTATCTCAGCTGCTGAACTCTACTGACTCAGGATTTAGCATCAAAAATAACAACACCGTTGTAGCGAAGCTTAATCATCTGTTGTATATGGATGATTTAAAATTAATGGCTTCCACCCGAAATCACCTAGATGAGATGCTAAAAACTGTAGAAAATTTCTCAAATGACATCAGTATGCATTTTGGACTAGACAAGTGCCGTATACTAAATATAGTCAGAGGAAAGGTTCAGCCTGGAGGTTTCGATATGCAAGATGACCAAAACATCGAGGCAATGGGTGAAAATGATATGTACAAATATCTCGGAGTAAAACAGGCGCGTAAAATTGACCATAAACAAATGAAAACGGAACTAACTTCGGAGTTCGTGCGAAGAGTAAGACAACTAAATCGGTCATATCTTAATAGTAAAAATTTGTTTAAGGCAATAAATACGTACGCCTGTTCTGCGCTGAGCTACTCATTTGGTATTATAAAGTGGTCAAAAACGGATATAGAGGGTCTTCAGCGGAAAGTAAGAACACTTCTCACAAAGGCGCAAAAACATCATCCACGTAGTGCAGTAGAGAGAACAACATTACCGCGGTATCAAGGGGAAGAGGACTTATGGATATAGGTGAGCAATTAGATAAACAAATTGCTAATCTAAGACTTTATTTTCAGGTACAGGCTGAGACATCTACTTTACATCGAGCAATTTGCGCAGTAGATGATACGACGCCGCTTAAACTGAGGGAACAAGAAATGCGCATAAACCACCTGACTCAGCAAGAAAAAATGCGCACCTGGATGAGTAAACCTCTGCATGGGCGACATCTCAATGAGATCAACCAAGAATATGTCGACAATACAGCGTCGAACTATTGGTTGACATCAGGAAAGATGTTTCCCGAGACTGAGGGTTTCCTACTTGCCATTCAGGATCAGGTTATTCCAACTAAAAATTACCTGAAATATATTGTTAAAGATCCTCAAGTCCAAAATGACAAATGCCGATATGGATGCCAAGCCCAAGAAACCATCCAACATCTTACCGGTGGCTGCCAGGCATTTGTCGGTACTGATTATAAAGAGCGCCATGACTCAGTAGGAAAGATTATTCACCAGGAACTAGCTGACAAACTGGGACTTCTCCATACCGACCATCTTCCTTATTATCAATACGCTCCTGATAGAATGCTTGAAAATGACAACTACAAGCTATACTGGGACCGCACTGTGCTTACAGACCAACCAGTGGCCCATAATAGACCGGATCTCATACTAGTTAATAAACTTACTAGACAAACAACACTTATTGATGTGGCGATACCCAACACCAATAATTTAGTTGTTAAATACAACGAAAAGATCGCCAAGTACAGAGATCTAGAAATACAAATCAGGAGACAATGGAGAATGGAAAGTACCCAGACACTACCTATTGTTCTATCTACTACTGGTGTTATTCCCAAAAACCTCCTAGCGAACATAAAACAGCTGGGTCTAAATGAACATCTTTATAAGGCCATGCAGAAAGCTGTACTCCTCGCGACGTCCAGATGTGTACGAAAATTTCTGGGAGATACTCCAACATACCAAGTCACCTAGGGCTCGATAACATGGAAAGAGTCCCACCAGAGCTCAATCCTTTTGATACCGTAGGTATCTGGGATGAGTGAATTTTCCCCTTAGAGGGAGTGTGAGCCGTATGGCTAAATCTGGGATAATAATAATAAACATAGGCAGGGTGTTGAGGAGGCGGGCCCCTGTCATACAATCAGCTACAGCCCAACAACAACAACAACCACAAGTGAGCCAAACAACAACAAGAGCTCCACTCGCTGAAGGTGCTGCGCTGGAACATCAGCCGGCGCTCACTCAAGCGGGACGACCGAGGCAGCGTATGAAGTGGACAGTGTCCATAAACGAAAATATTTTGCGCTTTTATTATAAGGTGACAAACCTCGGTCAAGAAACAATCGGCTATCGACAACAACTGTATGCCGAATTTTGCAGGGAGTACCCAGAAATCCAAGTATCTGAACAAAGAGTAGCAGATCAATACCGGGTAATTTTAAGAAACAATCTTATTCCAGAGAATAGACGCGACACCATCAGACGCGAAGTCGAACGGGAGATTCATAACCAAGAGCTAGTTGTGAATCAAGACCATAATGAAGTCCCAAATGAGCAGATTCCTGAGATTCTCATACAAGAAACTCAACCTAATAATACACAGCAGGACAATAACGAGTTGCACGATAGTCTGGCAAACGAAATGGCGCGCGCCGTACAAGAGTTTAGTGGAACAAACCCACTTAGCAGACCACCGCTACCAAAAATAAACTCTTCCAAGAAACTAGGAGCGCTGTTACAAATTGTGAACACTGAAGTCCTACCCAATTATATCACAGAAGCCCACACATTGGAATATTTGCATATGCTGATTTACTGTGCAGCAACAGCAATTGCTAATGTTATGGGCATTAAGATCAGAACACAACGGGGTACCAACATCGGAAGGACTGGTAACAGAATAGCACCCTGGGAAAAACGACTGCTGAATAAGATCGAATTACTGCGTAGGGACATTGGACAAATAACAGAGTACATAAGAGGAGTGAGAAGTAGAAAAATCATCAAAAGAGCTGAAGAAATACAGTTTAACACTCTAAGACACTCACGATATGATCCAGAAAACAACACACCTCAACAATGCCTGGACACATTAAAACAAAAACTATCTGTTTACTCAGGCCGCCTGAGGAGATACAAAGTTAGTAACAACCGGAAATGCGACAATATACTTTTTGAGCAAGCAGAGAAAACTTTCTATAGGAAACTTAATTCCACTGTAGAAAACGCAAATAAATCCTACCCAAGCCAAGAAGAAATTCATGAGTTTTGGGGAAACCAACTTTCGACGCCAGCTACCCATAACAACAATGCTGGATGGATTGAAGACACCACGAACAAATGTCAACACTACAGGAATATTCCTTATGAACCTTTCACCACTGAAGAAGTCTCGAACATTATCAAAGAGCTTCATAACTGGAAATCTCCTGGACCGGACGGAGTTCAAAACTTCTGGCTAAAGAAGTTTTGGAGTGTTCATGAGCTTTTAACAGTATTTATTAATAATATTATTTCTAATTCACAGGAAATACCATCATTCCTTACTCAGGGAACCACTTATCTAATACCGAAGGATCAAAATAACACCCAAGATCCAGCCAAGTACCGCCCAATTACTTGTCTTCCAACTTTGTACAAATTGGTCACATCCTGTGTGGCCCGGCGTATCTACCAACACTGTGCTCTGAACAATATCATAGAGCCCCAACAGAAAGGATGCGCTAAGGGCTCCATGGGATGCAAAGAACAACTTATTATCGACTCAGTCATTTCTAACCAGGCATACACCAAAAAAAGAAACCTTTTTACTGCCTTCATTGACTACAAGAAGGCTTTTGATTCAGTGCCGCATGAATGGCTTATAGATATATTAAAAATATATAAAGTCGATGATAATCTCGTGACCTTTTTGAAGCATATAATGGCAGAGTGGAAGACTAAAATTCACCTTCAAATACCTGGTGAAATTAATATCGAAACTGAAGATATCCCTATTAACCGGGGCCTTTTCCAAGGGGACTCGTTGAGTCCACTTTGGTTCTGCCTAGCGATGAACCCACTATCTCAGCTGCTGAACTCTACTGACTCAGGATTTAGCATCAAAAATAACAACACCGTTGTAGCGACGCTTAATCATCTGTTGTATATGGATGATTTAAAATTAATGGCTTCCACCCGAAACCACCTAGATGAGATGCTAAAAACTGTAGAAAATTTCTCAAATGACATCAGTATGCATTTTGGACTAGACAAGTGCCGTATACTAAATATAGTCAGAGGAAAGGTTCAGCCTGGAGGTTTCGATATGCAAGATGGCCAAAACATCGAGGCAATGGGTGAAAATGATATGTACAAATATCTGGGAGTAAAACAAGCACGTAAAATTGACCATAAACAAATGAAAACGGAACTAACTTCGGAGTTCGTGCGAAGGGTAAGACAACTAAATCGGTCATATCTTAATAGTAAAAATTTGTTTAAGGCATTAAATACGTACGCCTGTTCCGCGCTGAGCTACTCATTTGGTATTATAAAGTGGTCAAAAACGGATATAGAGGGTCTTCAGCGGAAAGTAAGAACACTTCTCACAAAGGCGCAAAAACATCATCCACGTAGTGCAGTAGAGAGAACAACATTACCGCGGTATCAAGGGGGAAGAGGACTTATGGATTTAGGTGAGCAATTAGATAAACAAATTGCTAATTTAAGATCTTATTTTCAGGTACAGGCTGAGACATCTACTTTACATCGAGCAATTTGCGCAGTAGATGATACGACGCCGCTTAAACTGAGGGAACAAGAAATGCGCATAAACCACCTGACCCAGCAAGAAAAAATGCGCACCTGGATAAGTAAACCTCTGCATGGGCGACATCTCAATGAGATCAACCAAGAATATGTAGACAATACAGCGTCGAACTATTGGTTGACATCAGGAAAGATGTTTCCCGAGACTGAGGGCTTCCTAATTGCCATTCAGGATCAGGTTATTCCAACTAAAAATTACCTGAAATATATTGTTAAAGATCCTCAAGTACAAAATGAAAAATGCCGATATGGATGCCAAGCTCAAGAATCCATCCAACATCTTACCGGTGGCTGCCAGGCATTTGTCGGTACTGATTATAAAGAACGCCATGACTCAGTAGGAAAGATTATCCACCAAGAACTAGCTGACAAACTGGGACTTCTCCATACCGACCATCTTCCTTATTATCAATACGCTCCTGATAGAATGCTTGAAAATGACAACTACAAGCTATACTGGGACCGCACTGTGCTTACAGACCAACCAGTGGCCCATAATAGACCGGATCTCATACTAGTTAATAAACTTACTAGACAAACAACACTTATTGATGTGGCGATACCCAACACCAATAATTTAGTTGTTAAATACAACGAAAAGATCGCCAAGTACAGAGATCTAGAAATACAAATCAGGAGACAATGGAGAATGGAAAGTACCCAGACACTACCTATTGTTCTATCTACTACTGGTGTTATTCCCAAAAACCTCCTAGCGAACATAAAACAACTAGGTCTAAATGAACATCTTTATAAGGCCATGCAGAAAGCTGTACTCCTCGCGACGTCCAGATGTGTACGAAAATTTTTGGGAGATACTCCAACATACCAAGTCACCTAGGACTCGATAACATGGAAAGAGTCCCACCAGAGCTCAATCCTTTTGATACCGTAGGTATCTGGGATGAGTGAATTTTCCCTTAGAGGGAGTGTGAGCCGTATGGCTAAATCTGGATAATAAACATAACACTAATTCACTCGGTTTTTGAATTATTATCTCACCCGAGCAGTGCTACCTATAATTTGATTATTTAGAATTCATGTTTCAGCTAAACTATCTAATTCAAATCTAAGCTCATTAAGTGAAATTGATCTAGGAGGGGCTTTCTTTAAAGTACTACCTAAATTTGGTTGTGATGAAGTATGTCTTCGAGGCGCTGGATGAGGTTGGATGTAAGAACCTTGATGCCTTTGTTTTCTGGCTCTCTTGGAGTTTCGAAAATATCTGACTACCCTCCTTTATTTTCATATGTCACTTAAAAAAATTAGTGTGGGTTATTGTAATCTACTGCAAGTAGATTCCTTGGGATTAACAACGAGCGCACAACACCACCTTTTCTTTTTCTAGGTTTGTGTCTCTTTGAAATTTCTTCTCTAATTGCAGAAGTCTCCCATATGCTTGCTGTAGTGAGTCCCCCTAATAGGCTTGTACTAAAATTGAAGGGTATTTTAACATCTAATCTTCCTTCGTTATCCCTTTTTACTGTTCTTTTATTATATCCTTTATACTGTTTTTCTTCTACTGAAAGAGTATTGCTTTGATCTACTTCTTCTAACTTCCAGTATTGTTTTCTATCTTCATCCATTTGTCGTCTAGATAGCATGCTGAGCACTTGTATATTAGGGATATTCTCTTGCTCTGCTATCCCTGACATTATCCAACCCAATTTTGTATTTTGGGCCAGCAAACCATTCTTTGTTCGATCTACTCCGTCCAGTAATATCAAACTATATTCTTGGGCTCCTAATAGAATATCTATTGAACCTGTTTCATTAAAATTTGGATCCGCCAGGACTAAGTTCCTATGGTTCCTTTCTTTCATTTGTATCTCTTTCTCCGGTAGATTTTTTGTTATGTTTCTTAGTACAATTGCTTCGGTCTTCATTTCAAATTTATTTTTGAAATGCGCCTCTCTAAGTTTAATGTTACGCTCTATTTCGACGTCCTTTGGTCTTCATTGCCAATTCCAGATATCTGAGCGTGGACAGCTTTTCTTTTTATTCCGACACTTGTAGCGGCCTGCTCCGTTATGAATGATGACTGCGAGCCTTGGTCAATCAATGCTCTCATCAATTGTGAGCTTCCTTTTGAGTCTCTTACTCGTACTAATGCCGTTGCAAGTAGCACTTCTTCATTCTGATGACTTAAACAGCTCACGGCATTCTCTTGTCTCCTTGACGATCCGACGTAACTGTTGTCACCTCTGTTCCCACTAGAATTGGGTCTATTTTGTGGCCTTCTGTTTTCAGAATTCCTTCTGTTGTCATACTGGCACCCACTAGAATTTGGTCTATTCTGTGGCCTTCTGTTTTCAGAATTCTTTCTGTTATCATGCTGACCTTCTGACATGTGTAGTAATGAATGGTGCTGTCCACCACATTCTGCACATCTATGAGAGGAATAACATGGTATTTCCCTTTTGTGTAGTAGGCATCTACCGCACCATTGCTTTTCCTTTACGATTTTGTTTCTTTCACGTACTTGTTGACGTAGAAACGTTGTACATTTCAACAGTTTATGTTCTTCATGACACACCACACAGGTTATCTTCTTCTTTACCTGTTGTCTATGATCTGTTCCTTTCCTTTCTGTTTCCAACATCTCCAATGTCTGGAATCTTCTTTGTAGGAATTCCTGTGTTGACTTATATGTCGGAATGTCCCTACTGTCTTGAATTGACGTTTCATATAATCTCCTGGTTTCTGTGTCCCACTTTAACATACTTATCCTTGCTATAAGAGGGCTCCAGGACTCTGTCATTACACCTAGTCCACTAATGGCTTCTAAGCATTCATGGAGAGTATCATGTAATGATTTCAGCGCCTTTGCTGACGTTTCTTTTATCTCCGCAGCCTGAAGTATCTTGTCTATTAATATAAATAGATTCATCCTTGGATTATCGTATCGATCTTGCAACATTTTCCAGGCAGCACTGTAGTTTGCTTCTGTTGTGTTTAAATGTTGTATTATTCTACTTGCTTCTCCTCGGAGGTTTGTCTTCAGATACTGCATTTTTTCCACATTTGATAGTTGATTATTCTCATGTATCAAACGTTTAAAAATATCATAGAATGTTACCCAGGATTCATACCTTCCTTCAAAACAGGGTAACTTCACTTGGGGTAATATTATTTTGTCTTTCTTGCATCCTTCCGCCTCTAATCTCTTATTTTCTTTTATGATCGACCGCACCCTTCTTTTCATTGTATAAAATCTTTCTATTTCACCTTCTTCTAGTGCATCCTGTTCATTGTCCACAGTTATTTCCATTATTAATGTATCTATTTTTTGTACCTCTTCTTTTAAATCCTCTTGTAAATCTTCATCGGTTTCGTCGTCTTCCAATAAATGATGAAGTTTCCCCATCCTAATTTCTATTTCTCTAATTTTTGTCGAAGACTTGTACGAATTTTTAATAAATTCCTCTAAAGTCTTTTTCGTTTCTTCATATCTTTTTTGTACTTGTTCGTAAAAGTTAGATGTAAAATATTTATCAACTCTCGAACCTTTTTCTTCAATTTCTGTGTTTTGATCTTCAAAGTCGTTCCACAATTCATCAAGTGTCTGTCTTTTAATGTTTAAATATTCTCTCGTTCGTTTTTCTTTCCGTAGTTTACGCAAATTATTTAAAAGCTTCGTAATTTCTTGACCTAGCTTTTCCTGATCTAAATAATCGTTCCATTTTAAACGAATATGCGTTTGATCTAATTTCAACTTTTAAACTAGTGTCAGCAAGATTACCTTAGACAATAACGCAAAATGACCTCTTGTCTAACCTTTGCGACACGGCTATATAGTACAATTAAAGAATGTAATATTATCACTTGTAACTAGAGAGAAAAGAAATTCTTTATATAAAAAATGCAAATACTACAAAATACTATATATTTGGAATGAATGAACTCTGAATGTGTATAAAAATAACGATTTGTCACGATATTTCCCTATATTATGAAAATCAAATGTTTAAGAATTTTAAGTTATAAGAATCAAAATTATCGAATATAATTAAAATTAGAATAATTAAGCTATTAGATTTGAATTAGCTGTAGACAAACTATTACTATTTTAAGTAAAAGTATGCAGTATAAAATATTTCAAATAAGTATTATTCAATTTGAATCTTAAGTTTCTTTAATAATCTTTTTAATGTATTAAATTAATGCACTGCTCAAAATGATAATAAATATTCAAAAACTTACAGTTTTATCCCGACGTTCACTTGTATGTTCCTGCTTCCTTCTTAGAACTGCAACTGGAACTGGTTAGCTGGACCTCTGGATGCTACTAGATTTTTCTGCTGGAAACTGGACCTCCAAACTGCTGGAATAGTAGACTTATGGACTGCTATTAAGGTTCTCTGGTGATCAAAGGCTCTCTTAAGGCTCCTACCCCTTATTTCGGTGCTTTCTGGTCTTTTTTATTTCTTTTTTCTTTTCTCTACAGTTCGAATTCGATCGTCGATCTTGTACGGAACTGGGAAACCGCTATTTAGGTCGCTAAGGGTCGTCTCCTTCGAAGCTCCAAACCAATTAACGCCCTTTTGATGATGTTTTGACGAAGGACCAATGGAAAAATTATCGAACCCTTAGTAATTGAAGTTCGGTTCGGTTCGTAATGCCCCTTTGTCCGGTTCTCGTCGATCGATGTTGATAGGGTTAATAAATGTTGAAGTTGTAGAGTAAAAGTGATGGTTTATTGACAGCAACTCGTAATTACACAATATGGTGTTCGTTCGTTAACTACTCAATATTGACTGTGTTCATTTGAACTCAAATCCCCAATTTATAATCTCACACATAATAGATACATAAGCAGCTTAGGTCATTGCTTCGTTCATTCACACCACCTAGCTTTTGCTTATAATACAATTTAATCTACGCCTTAATTGCGACACTTACGAAGTTCAATTAGAAAATATTATTATTCGGCAATTTATTTAGTTGTAGGTAAATGAACTAATATTAAATTATCATACGATATGGTTTTGCAATATATATAATGCAAACTTATACACGGTGAAACTATAAAAGATTAAGAAGTTAAGAATAATGTGAGATTACAAATTAAGGGGTTAATTTGTGACTGAACAGTATGTCTGGTTTTCCCGCTTTATACTTGGAAAAAAGTAGTTTTTTAGAGTTTTTTCGAAAACGAAAACATGAAGTTTGTTCAAAATTTGTCAAAATACTTCTAGTTGTCATATATACCTTCTCAATTTTTTTCAAATTTTTTGAATTTGTAGTTTGTTTTTTGGGGGGTGCAGATCAACCTTAATAAAAAACAGGGACGCGAAGAAATACCAAGAAACCAACCAGACAATTAAAAAAGAAATACGAAGAGCCAAGGAGACATGGATGCAAGAAAAATGTAAACTAATCGAGGAGCTCCAAGAGAAACACGATCATATAAATATCCACCGAAAGATACGTGAAGCCATTGGTCAATACAAGAGGAAAAACACACACCTCCTCATAAATACGGTAATATGGCGACGACAGTGAATGAGAAGTTGGTTACCTGGAAAATATATACCGAATGACTTTTCTGGGACGACTGAGGCAACCTTCCGGAAATAAATTGCATGACAGGGCCGTCAATTCTAGAAAGCGAGGTAAAGGCTGCTTTAAAACAGTCTAAGAATGGTAAGGCTACAGGTCCGGAAGAAATACCCGTTGAACTTATTAAGGTTATGAGTGAAACGAGCACGAAGGAGTTAACTGAACTGTTCAACGCCATATACGATTCAGGTAATATCCCAGAGAAATGGCTATTGTCAACATTTGTAACGCTACCAAAAAACGGCGAAAACATGCGAATATTTCCGAACTATCAGTCTTATGAGTCGTGCACTTAAAATTTTTCTTAAAATCATACATGCCAGAATTTAGAAGAAATGCGAAGAAAATGTCCATGGATACACGTGAAGCACTTTTCACCTTACAAGTCCTACTTCAGAGATGCCGCGATGTCAGTTGTGCTGTCTATATTTGTTTTATTGACTACGCCAAGGCATTTGACCGTTGTCAGCACCAGAAGATGGTCACCGCCCTACAAAGAGTAGGATTGAATGAGAAGGACATTCGGATCATCATGAATTTATACTGGAACCAGCGTGCTCAAGATAAGGTCGAAGACCAGCTGACCGACCAAGTGAAGATCATGCGAGGAGTAACGCAAGGCTGTGTGCTATCGCCGACTCTTTTCAATATATACTCTGAGGAGCTTTTACATCAATAATATCCGTTTCGCCGATGACACTGTGTTACTAGCAACCAGCCTAAATGATCTGCAGGCCTTACTAGACCGAGTGTGAACTGTGAGCGTAACATACGGACTGAACCTTTATATTAAGAAAACTAAATTCATGGTTGTCAGCCGTACAAATTTAGATCCCGGGGCACTAATGGCAGGTAGCGAAGAGATCCAGAGAGTCGACAGATTCACTTACCTCGGAACTACCCTCAACTCACAATGGGACTACGCTCAAGAGATTAGATCCAGAATTGAAATGGCACGGTCTACATTTATTAAGTTGAGATCCTTGCTGTGCTGTAGTGATCTCAGTTTGGGAACCAAGATGGGGATAGTAAAGTGCTACGTTCTTCCTGTTTAAATATATGGAGTTGAAGCCTGGACACTGACGCAAGCCACTAAAAAACGAATCGAAGCCTTCGAGATGTGGATCTACAGAAGAATACTAAAAATATCTTATGTGGACCATGTCACTAACGTTGAGGTCCTACAGCGAATGACAAAGGAAAAAGAAGTGCTTAATTTAATTAAACAACGTAAGCTTGAGTACCTCGGCCACGTGATGCGGAACGAAGAAAAATATCGAATTCTTCAACTCGTTATGCAGGGTAAAGTATTTGGCAGAAGAGGACCGGGACGCCGTCGTATCTCGTGGTTGAAAAATCTGCGACAATAGTTTGGGATGACCTCAGCGGAGATGTTTCGCAGAGCAGTCAACAAAACCATGATAGCCTTGATGATCGCCAACATCCGGACCGGATAATGCACTGTGAACCCTGAGGAACCCCAATATTAAGGTATTATTGGGGAAGTGTGGAAAGTATTAGGAGAGATAGGGACAAATTGGTTAACAGGTCTATTTAATAGAATTATGGAAGTTGGACAAATGCCAGACGAATGGAGAAGCAGTGTATTAACACCTGCCTACAAAAACAAGGGAGATGTATAACAATGTACAAACTACAGGGCCATAAAACTAGTTAGTCACACAATGAAAAGATGGGAGAAAGTAATTGACAGACGAATACGTGAAGAAACCAAAATATCCGATAATCAGTTTGGCTTTATGCAAGGCGGATCAACAACAGACGCAATTTTCATTATAACGCAGTTGATGAAAAATACGAGAAAGCATATGAAAGAGCTCCTCGGGAGATTCTGTGACTCGATAAGAAAGGAGTCCCGGTGAATATGTAAATATTATGAGAGACATGTATGAGGGAGTAACAACTAGTGTTGAGGACAGGTGCGGAAGAGACTGATAAATTTCATATGAAAGTAGGATTTTACCAAGACTCGATGCTTAGTTCTAATTTATTCTCAGTAGTTTTGGATCAAATAACAGCGAAACTACAGGGTAATATTCCGTGGTGCTTAATATATGTTGATGATGTAGTGTTAGTAGGAAATAGTGAAAGCGACTTAGAACAAAAACTGAAAAAGTGGAGACAAGCTCTTGAGGAAAAAGGTTTAAAACATAGTAGGACAAAAACAGAGTATTTGGAATGATCATTTAAATATGGAGTTAGTACAAATAGAAGGATATAATTGGATGGTGAAATGATTGAGAAAAGTAATAGTTTTAAGTACCTAGGATCGTTGTTACAGAGTACTGGGAGAATAGATGAAGTGGAAGGAAGCGAGTGGTGTGTTGTGTGACAGAAAAATTCCAATGAAGCTGAAGGGAAAATTCTATAAAACAGCCATAAAGACGAGCTATGATGTACGGAACTGAATGTTGGGTAGTTAAAAAGAAAGATGAACAACGAATGCATGTGGCGGAAATAAGAATGCTTAAATGGATGAGTAGAGTGACAAAAAAAGGATAAAATTAGGAATGAATATATTAGAGGAAGTCTAGGGGTGGCTCGAATTATTGCCAAATGAAAGAGCATAGGTTAAGATGGTTTGGTCATGTTCAACGTAGAGACGTTAATCACCCAATACGAAGAATTGCTGATCTGCGGGTTCCTGGAAGTAATAGGAGAGGAAGACCAAAAAAGACCTGGGGGAGACGCTTAGGTGTGACATGTCGGTAAAGGGTATTAAAATTGATATGACGTCAGATGGACACTTATGGAGAAATGTAATTAGAGAAGCCGACCTCGCATAGGCATAAAGGCCAAGAGAATAATAATGATGATATAATTGGAAGTAACTAAATCTATTAGTAGATTCAACAACTTACAAAAATATTTTTGATTTTTTCCAGATTTTTCCGTAAGCCACCTAAAAAAAACCGAAAACACGTTTTTAGGGGTTTATGGAGATTTTCCCAATTTTGTAGTCTTCAAAATAGATCAAATCAAGGTTATGGTATAAATTAAAGTAATTGAGTCCTTCAACGGTTCGGAGATCGATACAACCTGAATCATTACATTACAATTCATATTAAAAAAATGTATCAAAAAGAAAATTTTTAGGTATTAAAGAAGCAAATACATTAATGCGACAAAAACATGTTTTCAAGTGTTATTCGGGGGTTTTTACTGAATTTACCAAACTTTTTTACCTTTCTACAAATAAGATAAGACGGGATCTTACAATTATGTAAAACTCCCAAAAACACTTGAAAACCTTGTTTTTTGCATGTTTAAAAGAAATTTCTGGTTTTATAAATATGGGAAATACATGGTTTCGTGTTATTTTATAAAAATTTTGAAACCATGCTTATTGATGTAAAAAGGTAAAAACGTTAGGTAAATTCAGTAAAAATATGAATTGGAGACGTATTGAATCAGATTTTATCGATCTCAAATAATGTGATTAGTCCCGAAAAACCCTTAGAAAGCTAGAAAAAACATTGCTTTTGGGGCTTTAAATGGTTTCGCCATATTTATAAATGTCCTAAAGGACTCAGTTCCTTTAAAATATATACAGACTAGTCCTTAAGTAAAAATATTACGATTTCAGCTAAATTCCTTAATAAAATGTTAATATTAAGAAAGGTACAGGGTCGTAAAAGTTAAAATTTAATTTAACTTTTATCTTTGTGGACATTTATGTATAAAAATTTATAACTGGGGGCTTAGATTACTATTATAAAAAACGCCTAAAATATGGATAAGTAATACTACAACATGTTTTCTTACCACTACTAAATATTTTATTTGATGTCATTCCTAGGCAACTGCTAACTAACTAACTCCTAACTACATAACTTATTTAGGGCCGGTTCTACAATCCAGGGATAAATTGGAGAACAGTTATTCTGAGTATAACTTATACTTGAGTTTATTCCAAGTATAACCTTTCGACGTTCTACATTGTGAAATCGACAGCGGAATAGTTATTCTGGGTATAACCATGGCCTGGAATCTTATATGAATGACTTGGTTCATTCCCCCATCACTTTGACCCCAGCGAGTTAATAAAGAGAAATGACAGCCTATCTCTCTCACGAAGACTTTAACCAATCATAAACCAAATAAAATAATCAAACGAAGCAATGTCAATTCTGTCAATCCAAATTAATGACAGATCTTCCGTTTGTTTACAAGTTTTCAATTTTATTTTATTATCTTTAACTTTCGTTTGCATTTATTCTTAGTAATTTTAATTTAAATTTGGTTACTTAATTTTTAAAGTTTATTTTGAGTTACCTATTGTAGCAAAGAATTTTTGTGTTGTGCTAGTAACAAAACTAAACATGGTGAATTATTGTATTGTTCGTTGTGTACAAATCATGGAAAAATTACAAAAAGAATGATAGTAAGTTGTCAGGAAGCCAAAATTAATAGTATTTAACTTCTGCAAATATGTGTAATAAATATTATGTAATTATTTTATAACTGTTTTATCTTAAACAACAAATAAATATACGTATATCTAGAAAAAATTGTGCATCTTATATCCTTATTTTCCAATAAATTTTAATTAGTAACGAAATAGCCCACAAGAGGCGCTAAAGGGTATGTATGTAAGGGGTGTTCATTCGAATTTGCCGCCAAAAGATGATTAGTATTGACCCCAGCCGCAAGGGGCCTAATGAACGAAATTTATACATTGAGTTGCCTATCTATTTCTACTATTATATTATTTATCTATGGGTATAACTACAGAACACTACGGTAAAACGAAATAGTAGATCTGATATCTTCAAAATTAGTTCAAATTGTTATTGACAGTGACATTTGTCATAACTGTAAAATTTGTTTACAATTCAAAGGAATTGAATTTTGAATAATTGAGTGATAATTGATTCGCTTTATCTGGTATTTTATCTACGTTTATATTATTATACTTTGCAAAATTAATATAAAATGGATAAAAAAAGATGTAACAATTTTACATATACAGAAATTGAAATGCTTGTGAGTTTAGTTGAAGAACATAAAGAAATAATAGGTATGTAAAAAAATATGTATCTATGGGTTAAGTATTTATTTTAATTTTGTTTTTAGAATGTAAGAAAACTGACACAACAACAAGTGTCATGAAAGATGCGGAGTGGTTAAAATTATCCATAAAATTTAATTCTAATTATGGTACAGGAAGGACAGCTAAAATGCTTCGAAGCAAGTGGGAGTCTTTGAAGAAACAAGAAGAAACAATATGCCAGTTTGAAGTTCAAATTTTAAAACAAGAGTTGAGAAATAAAGTGTAAAATATTTACTTAGTACTTAGTTAATACAGGACATACTCCAACCTTGTATGGAGGACCCTATGGGGAATAACAAATGACCATTAAAGAGTTTCGCTCTCATTGTTTAATAGCATACAGGGAGAGTTATCAATTTTGACTGACTTCTATTCATCATAGCTTTTGAATTGTAAATTTGATGTGTCTCATATTTTGGTCAAACATTACGCTGCTGTCACTAAACATCACATTTAAACTAGAAATAAAGTCAGGTCTGGTTAAAAAAAAATAGTTTGTTCTGTTCATGAAAGAATCTCAACCTATGATTTTTAAAAACTTTAACAAATTAGACAAACTGGAATATCAAGTTTTTATAAAATAACAATTCCCCTTGCACTTTTTACTGGTTACTTGTTATTTGCCATAGGGGTTTCCATACGAGGTACGAGTATGTATAGTTCCTCATGACTCACATTATATTATATTAGGTTTGTTCCAACAAACATTTTCAGACAAGACAAGATTACTGCAATAAATACACAAACTGCTGTGCTAAAGGAGATAGCAGATAAGTTGCCTGGAAGCGGTTCTAGCATTGAATCAATAAAATAGTGATATTATATTGTAACATTTTATTGTATCTCAAATATATTGCAACTGTTTCTGTACTTAAGTTATTTCCTAACCCATGGTTTCTCAATTTTTATTTCAGTGCTGTAGTGAAAATCCCTCCTCTAATCTATGGTGAAAATCAAAAACCTTTTATGAACTCATTGGTTTTACCCTCTTTATATGACATTATTCATTACTTTTTTTCTTGGGCTTTTTGCTCTTATTACATTATTTATTTACACTCTTACTTTCAACACCCTGATTTTGACAGGCTATTTGTAATACTATTTTGACAACCATGTACATCATTGTATATTTTACTATTTATTTATAAGCCAAAGTAGTAAAACTTTTTGAATATTGTGTATAAAATCATTTCTCTATAGTAAAATTTCCTTCTTTTTTTATTATCATCAACTGAGATTAGTGTTGTAATATAATAACCAAAAGTATGTATATAAGTACTCCACATTTTAAACAAGTATAAATATTGGATTACAAAATATATCATTTTAGTTAAAGAAATCTTTATATAATACAGATTCTAGAATTACAGTCTCTGTTATCAAAACATTAAAAAATATATTGCCTTAGTAGTAAGATTATACCTGTACTATATTAGTCATATGTGTAGAGGTTATTACATTACATAAATATCCTAAAATTTTAGAATTAAAATAATAAATGCTTTCTTTTTCCTTTGGATTGCGTAATAAAATTTCTTTTGGATTTACAATCTAAGATGTTTGTGCAATATCAAAAATTTTATTTTATATATAAAAACAAACAAATCAACAGTTCATTGAATGGTATAAAGTGAGGTTAAAATATTACAGATTTGACAAACCCTGACCGACCAATAGAAATGCAGTATAAATTTATACTTGGTATATCTTCTAAACTTTGAAGGCATAAAGTTATTCTACAGATATACTCCGATTATCTTATTCCTAGTTTATTCTTTGTTTGTAGAACACCATTAATAAAGTTATTCCAAGTATAACTTTATTCTCAGTATATACTAGCATTGTAGAACCGGCCCTAAATGCGTTACGGAAAAACTTAACATAGTAGTCTGATTTTTCTAATAATTTTGACAACTAAAAATAAGTCTTGTTTCGATTAATCAGTGACTTTTGTAATATTTAGTTTTAAAGATATCTGGTTTATTAAAGAAAAGCAGAAAATGCCGAGACACAATAATTTTTCTAATATCCATATGAGAGATATGATTTCTATTTATTGTTAGCAATATTTTCACTTGCGTGCAGCGAAAGGCGAATATTTAATATTCTTCTGAAGCTATTTTCTTGAGACATTTTAAAGTAATTACTATTTTAATGCGAATAAGCCACAATTGAACGTTAACAAAGTTTATTTGGAGTTTCAATTTTAACTTCGGAAATCGTTATCAAAATACAAACAATAATAACTAACTAAACAAATTATGTTTTTTTTACTTGGTAAAAAAATTCTACTAATTTAATTTTATGTAATATTTTTTATTTATTTAATCTTTTTAATTTAATAATTCAGACATATATTATACATTTTATACTTTAACATGATATATACCTTTAAGGCCGATTCACATTAGGTGTTCAGGTCACGCTCCGCTCACGATCAAGAATTGTGTACACTATTCACAGTAGGCGCTCCGCTCACGATCAAGAATTTCGGTATACTATTCAATTTGGCGGGACTCAGAGAATAGGCACAGTTTTTGCATATATAAATTTGTTTAATCTGTTTAAGATTTTCCTAACAGTGATTTGGCTGTCATTGCTTTATGTTTGGATGAAGAAGAGCTTCAGTCAGCCAAGAATATGGATGCACAATATTTTAAAAACAACGAAAACAGAAGGGGAGTTTTTTTACTATGTATAAAGGTCTCTATGACGATGAAACTAAACTTTTTCAGTACTTTCGAATGACAAAACATAAATTTTATTACATTTTGAATAAAATTTCGGCCGACTTGAGAAAACAGAATACCACCTTTAGGGAGGCTATTACTCCAGTAGAGAAGTTAGCTGTATGCTTAAGGTTAGTAAAAACTGTACCATTAAAAAAAAAGAAAGTATTTGCAAAAAAATTACAACTTAAAAGTACACAGTATACAAAATAAATATAAATGTTTTAATCTTAATATAAAAGTAAGTACTTATTAAACAAATTAACAAAAAAAAAAAATTAAAAACTACCGTCTGGTGAAAAATGTTCATAATATGATGATGCGGTGGAAGGAGGTCTTGATTGGATAGGTGTAGGTGTCGAGAAAACTTGAGGAGGTATATGCAGCAGAGCAGCTCCATCCATTTGGTCACTAAAGCCAGAATTGCGAAAAGTTCCAGAACCAGGAAGCGGGTGACACGAAAAGTGTTGTTGTTGATACGGTTGTGCATTAACATTAGTAGCAACAATGTATTTGTTTTCAATATCTGCGACAGTATTAAATATTGTTCTTTTGACAAGCTGATAATCAGCTGGTGAAAAAGTACTCACTGTTGCTTTAATACTGTCGAAAAACAAATCTATGTAGTCCTTCTTTGTGTTTTGTTGCTCTGCATGTTCTTCTTCTTTTTTACTGAGAATATATTGCATTAGTGCTGCAATTGCGCTTTCTGTTGAAGATCGAGCTTTTTTCTGTGTCAACTTTTTGTTTTTGATGTCTGACGAAATGTTTGGTACTGAAACTGGCGTAGAAGAAAAAAATTGTGAGGTACTCTGTTCTGCTTCCCCATTTCCTCCTTCATTTTCGTCTTGTATCGATAAAGCTTCCTCATTATTATTAGAGGTGTTCTCTGCAATATCGATTATTGTAGATACGCGTTCCTTGTCTCTCATATGTGGTAACAAAAATGCCAGTTCCTCTTCATACCTCCATTTTTTTCTTTTAGTCGCGGCTTGACCCGTTTTTGTTTCACGGAGCTTGGAAATTTCTCGATATTGAGAGCTCAACGATTCCCATTTTGTTTACATTCCTCTGCAAAAATAAATAAAAAATATTAGTACACTTATTTTGTTTATTGTGTTGCAAGGTTTTTAAAATAAAAAAGCTTTTACATCAAGGGGGATTCAAACTCACGGCCTTTGCTTATCGAGTACAAGTACATACTTCTTCTTCTTTAAGTTCCATCTTCTATCGAAGGTTGGAAATCATCATGGCTATGCGGACTCTGTTGATTGCCGCTCTAAAAAGTTCTGCACTACTGCATTCAAACCATTCCCTTAAGTTCTTAAGCCAGGATATTCTTCGTCTTCCCACATTTCGCTTTCCTCGGATTTTGCCCTGCATAATAAGTTGTAATAATGCATATTTTTGCCCTCTCATCACATGTCCCAAGTACTCAAGTTTTTGTCTTTTAATAGTTAATATTATTTCTTATCTTTCTAGTTACTTCCATGTTTGACATTCTTTGAGTCCATGATATTCGTAGGATTCTTCTGTAACACCAAAATTCAAAGGCGGCCAACTTATTCAGATGAACTTGTTTTAGTGTCCAAGCTTCCAAACCATAAAGAAGAGTAGAGAACACGTAACATCGAAGCATTCTCAGGCGTAGTTCTAACCTTATATCCCGACAACAAAGAAACTTTTTAAGTTTAATAAATGATGTACGTGCTATTTCAATACGTGTCTTAATTTCTTTGGTTTGGTCTACATCTGATGTTATCCATGTTCCTAAGTATTTATAGTTATTAACACTCTCAATTGCAGTATCTTCAATAGTCAATTGGATATTTGCATGTGCAGATTTAGTCATGATCATGCATTTAGTTTTCTTTAAATTTATCTTCAGTCCGTACTCATGACAGCGTTCATTAAGCGTTCACAAGTACATACATATATAGTATATAGTAACAAAACTAACGAAGCTTTTGCTCGAGTGGCTGAAATATACTCGTGTCTTCGATAGTGCGGTTAGTTACTGCATTACACTTGATATACAAAGGTCGAGGGTTTGAATCCCACTGGAGGCATAAACGTTTTAACAAAAAATTGTCTGTACGCCTCAAAAAAATATTTTTTATAAAATTTTGTTTTAGATTTTTGTCAACAGGAGATTCCTTCAGAACCATTGCATTTAGTTACCGTCTTGGCCACTCTACCACACAAGAAATAGTGACAGAAGTATGTAAAAGCATTATAAAAAATCTACTACAAGAATGTATGCCCATACCGACAGAAACACGCTGGAAAGAAATAGCAAACGAGTTTTGGAATTTGTGGAAGTTTCCCAATTGTCTGGGAGCGTTGGATGGTAAACATGTGGAAATTGTAGCGACTGCAAATAGTGGATCACATTTTTTTAATTACAAACGTAGCTTTTCGGTCATACTACTAGGACTAGTGGACACACATTACAAGTTCATTGCAGTAGACCTAGGTTCCTACGGTAAGAATAGTGACGGAGGAATATTTGCTAGCTCAAAGCTGGGAAGAGCTCTAGAGCAGGGAACGATTCATATTCCTGAAGAAACAGTATTTCCTGGAACAGCTATTATGGCACCGTACGTAATAATTGGTGATTCTGCTTTTACTTTGAAAACAAATCTTATGAGACCATACCCAGAACCTCAAGCCAATAACGATAGCAAGAAACGAATTTTCAATTACCGGCTATGTCGTTCTCGTCGTGTTGTAGAAAACGCTTTTGGAATTTTGGCTCAAAAGTTTCGCATATATATAGGAAAATTAAATTCCAAACCCGAAAATGTAGAAAATATCATTTTGACTACATGTATTTTGCATAATTTTTTTCAAGAAGATGCTGTTTTACAACCTGGGGTTTCAAGCGAATTATTTGTACCTCAAGAAGAATGGACTCAGTTTACGTCATTGTCAAGACAAGGAGGGAATGCTCATGAAGCGTTTCTCGTCCGAGAAACATTCAAAAACTTTTTTAACTCTGATGTTGGGAGTGTCTCATGGCAAATTCATAAACAGTTATCAAAACTAATATAATTATTATTTCTAACAATTTTATGCACTTATAACCTTAATTAAAAATATGCAGTCAATGCTTACCTGTTTTATTTAATTTAATGGCAATTTCCTTCCATCTTTTATTTTTATGTACCGTATCAAAATACAGTATATCTCCCTGGTTGTACAATTCCTTAGAGCAGCGCACCAATTCAATCAACTGTTCGTCATCCATCGAGCTGCGAAAATCGTACCTTCACCTGACTGTTACCAATTCACACTACCCTGCCGCTCCGCTCCACTCAGATCAAGTCACGATTAAACTATTCTCCTGGAGAATCGCCGCGGTCAGAAGAGCGGGACGGAACGTGAGCGTTGTGTTTACTGTGAATAGCACCATTTCAGAGGCGTGTAAGAATACTTGACCGAACTTTGAACTGATCGTGAGCGGAGCGTGACCTGAGCTATAATGTGAATCGGCCTTTTAGATGCAAATTTGCAATTATTTGCGTTACCTTTTTTCTCTGGTTTTTTTTTGTCATGATTTACTATGGAATCACTAACAGAGAATTTTAATGTCATCGTGGCATGTGGTTGTCTTTTTAAAGACGAATTACATGCTATAATTTTTTTTGTGAAGGACATTTATTAAATTTTTAGAAGAATGTTTCACTAAGTAAGAAAAAACAAAATTTATTTAATGTATTGATGTTTGTATTTTGAGAAAGACTTCCGAAATTGAAATGTCAATAAACTTATGTTAACCTTCAATTGTGACTTTCTCATTCCTATTAAATAGCCCAGGGAAATAAGCATTTTTTCATGACACTCGTCCGGCCAGGAAAACGACGGTTGTTTTGAGTAGTACGGACCTCTGTAACAAAAACCTATATGTTTCCTGCAGTCGATTTTTTGGACTAAATTAGTTATTAACAAATTAAGTTCAAAAAACGGAAAATTTTTGCTTTTTTCGGCTATCAGCAAAAAGTGAAGCAATTTAAACAAATTTTAGAAGAGAGGAAATTTATAAGTTATATAAAAACCTTCAAAATGGCGTTTTCAGACTGTTTCTATCCTTATTTGTTGCTTAGAAAGTTGCAAAATAAGTCAAAAATTTCGGTTTTTTATAAAGGTTAATAACTTTCTTGAAAATAAACTTATAACATTTATATTTCATGGAATGATGTGTCTTGTACTGCATAAAATAAGGTTAAAATTTCAAAGTGATCGGTCCAATAGTTTAAAAGGTATTTTATTTGTTTATCCCAAATTAACATTTTTTGCAACAATATAAGTCAGAAATTTATACAGTTTTAGAAATTGTATGGGTTGTTTCTAGTAGAAGAAGACTTGTTTTATTATTTACATTTAAAAAAAATTAGGAAAATTAATTTTAAATATTGCAAAATAATTTTGCAAAAACATGTCGATTTTTTGCTTATAAACAATTAGAATAACTTTTTAACCATTGACTGTAAAAATATTATTTTTACATATTTGAAAAGCTTGAATTTTTTTACAAATTTAAATAAAAAAAAGTTTATCCTAAAATAATTTGGTACAACGTTAGCCCCTTTTTTTATTTAATTCATAACACCTTTGTTTATAACAATTAAGAAATCTAATTAGCGCTATTTGAAAGAATATACATTATAGTTTTAAACTACTAAATTTTAAAATTATTGCCCTTTAATGGAATCCTCCACAAAGCTTCAAAATGTATGTAAAATCCGTCGGCTTTGAAACTCTCGGGAGCTGAAGGGAGGGGGAAGGCGCTGTTAACTGTATATGTATTTCAACGTTTCTTTTTGAACTTGTATGTACTTGTTGCGTACATTACGAATATGCATTATTTCAATAAATAAATTGTCAAATAAACCACATAATTTGTTTAAAAACAATTTTTTAAAATTTTTTTAGTAGTATTTAAGTTAAGTTTAAATGTAAAACAGAAGTACTTGTCATTTCCTATATTTTGGGGAATAAGCCACAATTTAAGTTTATAATAAGTTTATTTTTGACGTTTCGATTTCTACTTCGGAAATCTTATAGAATACAGAATATTAATAAATTAATCAAATTTTGTTTTTGGTTACTTGGTAGAAAATTTGGTTTGAAAATTTTTCTGATAACTCTTCTGGGTGATTGATTAGGGCGAGGAAGCTCAGTAGATCTGTTTTAGTAAAAATTACAAAAAAAAGTTATTGACAAAACTTGTAGACAGCTTTAAACTTGACATTTTAAAATTAGTTACAATCATACAGGGTGTTCTATAAGATGGTGGCAGACCAAACTTATGTTTTTTAAATGAAACACCCTGTATTTTATTTTGAATTTGAAATCTGCTTTACACATCACAACAATGTAAAGTTTTATTATGTTTTACCGGGTATTTAAAAAGTTATAACCAATATTACTTGAAAATCGTATCAAGTTTAACTCCCTGTATAATTAAAAAGGAGTATAGGTCCATTGATCTATTACAACCATAGTTTTTTAATAATTGTTAAAACTTATAAAACATATTCGTTTTCATAATACCTATTCGTTAAATCACATACATGGTAAGTCAAAATGCAAGTACATTATTTTCTTGGTAATTTTAAATAGAACACCCTGTATTTTATATCACTATCGAAAAGTACTAATATACGTAAAAGTACTAAATAATAATATTTTATTTTTCCATCAAAGTATAAATTTTGAAGATATTTTAACGTTTACCAATAATTATTGTGAGTTGACCATGATTGATTTGTCAGAAACTGACAGTTTGACATTATTGTGTATTAATTCAGTATTGGGGTACATCGTAAATTAGCAACAATTATTATATAGCAATTCAATAATTTATTCAATTTAAATTAGCAATAATGAATTTTACTACTGATGAAATGATAGATAAATATGATCTGGATATTGGGGGAATGCAATAAATAGTACATTGTTTACCGGGTAGGAAAAGCTTAACATTCCTGGACGACTGTGAAGATTGCTAAGTCGAGGCGCAAGCCGAGACTTAGCAACACAGAGTCCAGGAATGTGGCTTTTCCTACGAGGTAAACATACTATTTTTCCGCAAATCGATTAAAATTCGACAGATATTGATTGATTTAAAAAAAACGCGATAATTTTATTCCCAAATAAATGGTGCTTTGAAATTCCTAATAAAATTACTTGGGTTACTATGGAAACGTATTGAGGTTGAAATTCTATCATTTATGTAGAACACTAACAACTGTACGGAAATATCATTTCCTTACAGTAAGGAAATGACATTTCCTTACAGTAAGGAAGTCCTGACTTTTTCTTCAAGAAATTTTGACAGGAATGTCAAAATTTCCTGGCGATTTGCGGATAAATTCATTACTATCAGCTAGAATTTATCATGAACGGTTTCCAGATAGGCGGCAACCTAGACAAGATACATTTGAAAAATTGAAAGATCGATTTAACCGCACTGGTTCAGTGAATTATGAAAAACATGAACGAAAAAAACTAGTGTGACAGAGGAAAACGAAATGAGTGTGTTGATGGCAGTTACAGAAAACCCAGTCACAAGTATAAGGAGTATTTCCAATAAGCAAGAACTTAGTTACTACTCTGTTCAAAACATTCTATCTAAAAACAAGATGCACCCATATCATATTCAAAAGCACCAAGAATGAAATGATGATGATTTTCGGAAACGAATAGAATTTGGTGAATGGGCCTTAAAAAAAATTAATGAACAGAGATTTTTTTGATTATATCATATTTGGTGATGAAGCTGCATTTCACTGAAACGGTTCTGTTAATAGGCATAAATAACTTTGACTACTATTCAACAAGTAATCCATACCAAATAGTAAGACATAGTCAAACAAGATAATCTTTAAATGTGTGGGGAAGTATCGTGGGTAACCATGTAGTAGGACTATATTTGTTTAAATATAACGTAAATGATAAGATTTATTTAGATTTTATCGTACATCAGTTACCGATATTATTAGAAGAGGTTCCACTTATTATACGTGAAAAAATGTGGTTTCTACATGGAGGTGCTTCTGCGTACCCCAACGAATTAGTACGTGGTGAACTTAATGATCAGTTTGGTGAAAGATGGATCGTAAGGGGTGGCCCCAAGGTCACCAGAATTCAATAAAGTGGACTCATTTTTTTGGGGTTACATTAAGAACGAAGTATATAACATACCTTCAACAACAAGGGATATAAAAAATAGAATCCGAATTGCATTTCAAAATATTTCTTTACAAATGCTTAGTAATGTAAGTAACTCTTTCAATGACCGCTTTCAAGTATGCATAGATGTTTTGGGAGGTCATTTTGAACACCTTACTTAAGTATGATTAGTTAAAATTACAGTTGTTTTTTATTTTTTTATGTGTTGTTATTTTTTTTTAAATTTTCTGTCGGTTATTTTTTATAAATTTTATTTGAAACAAATTGTTTTCTTTTCTGTGTCGTTATCTCGTTACTGAATTAAAAAACAATAATGTCAAATGGCCAGTTTCTGATAAATGAATCATGGCCAACTCCCAATAATTATTGGTAAAAGTTCAAATATCTACCAAATTAATACTTATCTAGAAAATTGATAACTTTAGGTATAGGGAGTATTCCATAAAATGTAAAGTACGATATTAGTACTTTTCGATAATGACTTAAAATACAGGGTGTTCTATTTAAAATTATCAAGAAAATAATGTACTTGCATTTTGACTTACCCTGTATTTGAGTTAACGAATATTATGAAAACGAATATGTTTTATAATTTTTAACAATTATTAAAAAACTATGGGTGCAATAGATCAATGGTCCTATACTCCTTTTTAATGATACAGGGAGTTAAAATTGATACGATTTTCAGGTAATATTGGTTATAACTTTTTAAATATCCGGTATAACATAATAAAACTTTACATTATAGTGATGTGGAAGTGAAGCAGATTTCAAATTTAAAGTAAAATACAGGGTGTTTCATTTAAAAAAACATAAGTTTGGTCTGCCACAATCTTATAGAACACCCTGTAAGATTGTAACTAATTTTAAAATGTGGAGTTTAAAGCTGTCTACAATTTTTGTCAATAATTTTTTCTGTAATTTTTACTATAACAGATCTACTGAGTTTCCTCATACTAATCAATCACCCAAAAGAGTTAGCAGAAAAATTTTCTAACAAGTAACCAAAAATATAATTTGATTAACTTATTAATGTTCTGCATTCTGAGAAAGATTTCCGAAGTAGAAATCGAAACATCAAAAATAAACTTATTATAAACTTAAATTCTGGCTTATTCCCCAAAATATAGGAAATACTTCTGTTTTACATTCAAACTTAACTTAAATACTACTAAAAAAATAAAAAAAAAATTGTTTTTAAACATTGTTTGGTTTATTTGACAATTTATTTATTGAAATAATGCATATTCGTAATCTACGCAAAAAATACATACAAGTTCAAAATGAAACATTGAAATACAAAAAAAAGGGAACAGAGATACAGTTAACAGCGCCTTCCCCCTTCCTTCAGCTCTCGAGAGTTTTAAAGCCGACGGATTTTACATACATTTTGAAGCTTTGTGGAGGATTCCATTAAAGTGCAATAATTTTAAAATTTAGTAGTTTAAAATTATAATGTATATTCTTTCAAATAGCGCTAATTAGATTTCTTAATTTTTATAAACAAAGGTGCTATGAATTAAATAAAAAAAGAGGCTAACTTTTTACCAAATTATTTTAGGACAAACTTTTTTTTATTTAAATTTGTGAAAAAATTCAAGCTTTTTAAACATGTAAAAATAATATTTTTACAGTCAATGGTTAAAAAGTTATTCTAATTGTTTATAAGCAAAAAATCGACATATTTTGCAATATTTAAAATTAATTTTCTTAATTTTTTTTTTAATGTAAGTAATAAAACAAGTCTTCTTCTACCAGAAACAACCCTTTCAATTTCTAAAACTGTATAAATTTCTGACTTATATTGTTGCAAAAATGTTAATTTGGGATAAACAAATAAAATAACTTTTAAACTATTGGACCGATCACTTTGAAATTTTAACCCTATTTTATGCACTACAAGACACATCATTCCATGAAATATAAATTTATTAAGTTTATTTTCAAAAAAGTTATTAACATTTATAAAAAACCGAAATTTTTGACTTATTTTGCAACTTTCTAAGCAACAAATAAGGATAGAAACATTTTGAAAACGCCATTTTGAAGGTTTTTATATAACTTATAAGTTTCCTTTCTTCTAAAATTTGTTTAAATTGCTTCATTTTTTGCTAATAGCCGAAAAAAGCAAAAATTTTCCGTTTTTTGAACTTAATTTGTTAATAACTAATTTAGTCCAAAAAATCGACTGCAGGAAACATATTGGTTTTTATTACAGAGGTCCACACTACTCAAAACAACTGTCGTTTGCCTGGCCGGACGAGTGTCAAAAACAGGGTACTTTTTTTGCTTATTTCCCTGGCCTAAAAATGGAAATATTTAAGAAATCTATTTTGGAATTTAGGCGAAAGTGGTTGATTTCGACCTAAATGTGACATCTTAGGACGAGCGAAAATCATTGCGCCTGGTCAAAAAGATGAAATCATGGTTTGCGTTGACGGTGATCCTCAAGTAAGTACACGAAAATGTTTATCTTCAGCGTTAGGAATCAGGAAAACTTCAGTTTTAAAAATCCTACACTGTGAGCATTTTCACCTGTACCGTGAGCATTTTACACGTGTGAAAAATATATTGCAAGCAGATTTACCTTTAAGATGCAAATTTTCCAACCACGTCCGAAACAGGAAAAATCTTGACCACTAGTTACGATACAATATTATTTTTATATAATAATATTAAAAATATTAGGGTATACTTTTCCTTTAATATATCAGAATCTATTAACTTAAGTTAAATATATTATATACCAAAATTCAAAAGTATTGATGATTTTGTCTATTTTCTCTTCATTGCCTGAAGTAATTGCGTTAAATCAGTGTTACACAGTTGATTTGTAAATGCGATAATCTCGAAAACTGTTGAGTTTTGAAGTTGTTAACAAGTATATCTTTTTTTTTGTCGAAATCATGTAATACATTATGGGTGCCATATGTGGTGCAATTTATCAGCCACATTAAAGTATGCATCAAATTTTAATTCCTTATACCCAAAAGCCTCCATCGATACATGTTTATACATAAATGTCCACAAACATGAAAGTTATAGAGAAAAAAAAAATTAAATTTTAACTTTAACATCTTGTATCTCTCTTAACATTTTATTGAAGCAGGTTGGATTAAATAGTAATATTTTAACCCGGGAGTGGACGGGTGTGGTCTATTGGTCTATGCAAAAATGAAAAATAATTGTATTTTAACTGTTATTTATATTATACCAACGACCTTTTCAGTACCTTTCAATAATTGCTCACTCATACTAATGGCGATATTTTTGGAACAAATTTATTTTTCGGTTTTGAGATATTTGAAAATATGTCCTGACAGACCCCACCCGTCCAGTCGTATTACTTTTGGAAATTAAGATTCATATACTTTTAAAGCAGTTTTTTTCGATTTTTACGGATCTACTAATTTTTTTATGCTGTATGTGTACATTTTACTAGTATTTTTCACATGTTTTTTTAAAACCCCCATTTCATTAAAAATTTCAGCTACTTAGAAAAAATAAGTTCTTCCCGATACAATCCGACTTTCAGGAACTCCCCGGATGTAAATACCGATTCAAATATTTTCGATCAAAAATCAAGAAATAAAACAAGTAAGTGTTCCATAGCAGTATGAAAGAGAAATTGAAAAATTGAGACACCTCTATGAAGAAGTGGAAACTGATAATGAAGAATGAGAAAATATGTTTTAGAAATGTGAAAAATTTTGTTTTAGAAAGCGATCATACCACCGATACAGAACAAGAAGCCGCAGACGTAGAATCAAAGTACGAATAGAATTACAAATTTGAAAATACTAGTATATTCATTCGAGTTAATGCACACAAGTATGCTAATAAATATGACACCAAAGTCACTGATGAGTGTGAAATAAAAGCATTATTAGGCTTACTATATTTGGCTGGATCATGAACATGGTGGTCGTAAAAATTTGTTGGAGTTTTATGGTACTGATGGATTGGGAGCAAAGATATTTCTTGCTACGATGGCTTTCGGAAGAGTCAGGTTTCTATTGTCTAAGGCTCGATGATACTAATACTAGAGAAGAAAGAAAAGCGCTAAGTAAACGTACACCGGTAAGAAGCATTGTTGAAATTTTCAACCAGAAATACAAAGCTAATTATTCTCCTGGACAATATATAAAACTCGATGAAATGTTACTTGCATTTCGAGGAAGGTGCAGTTTTAAAAAGTATATTCCTAACAAACCCGACAAATACGGTTTGAAAGTATTTTCAACCGTAGATGCTAGGACCTTTTACACAACACATTTAGAAATTTATGCTGGAACTCAGCCTGACGGACCTTTTAAGATTGAAAACTCTACTGGTACTGTAACCGAAAGAATGTGTTTACACTTATCTGGAACATAAAGAAATATTACAATGGATAGATGGTTTACTGAATATCAGACTGTAAAAAGTTTGTTAAAAGTTCACCAACTTACAGTCGTCGGTACCATTCAGTCCAATAGAAGAGAATTGCCGCAAAAATAAAATAAAATAAAAAAACATCAAATACCGATCTCGACGTTCATCTGTTTTTGCATTTGGTACTGATATTACTGCAGTGTCGTATATACCGAAAAAATCAAAAACTGTATTGCTTTTGTCCTCTATGATTATCGACAATAAAATTGATAAGTGGAGAAGAAGCAAAACCAAAAATTATTACATTTTACAATCTGACAAAGGGAGGAGTAGACGTTGTTGACTGAAAAATATCTTCCTAATGTTGCTAGATTATTAACAGGTGGATAAAAACAAGAAAAAAAACTGGAACGAACATGTAAACCGAATGGAACCAGATAGATTAGCGAACATCTGTAAAAACAACAAACCGTATAGCAGAAGACCCGTTGGAAGGCCGCTAAAAAGATGGAAAGAGAATGTACAGTCAACAACGACTGAAACAGAATAAGAGACAGACAAACAGGAGTAATCCTAGTCGAACGAAGAAGGAGAATGTTGTTAGAAACACTAGACGTTGGCCTATGGTAGTATTCTACGGCCTTATGAATATTAACTGCTATCAAAGCTTTCGTAATATACGAGGAAACAATCCAGAAGAAGAATTTAAAAATTGCAGAGGATTACTTATGAGAGATTTAGGAATAAATATAGCAAAAGAAAATATTGGAAGGAGAGCTTTGAACCATCATTTAGCTCGAATTGTACAACAATCAGGGTCGCGCCTATCAAATACTCCTATGGCAGGCCCATTAGAAGTGACCACCAATAAAAGAGGAAATTGCAAATACTGTAAAAGACGGAAAACGATATTTTTGCACATTTTGTCTCTCCTGGTTATAGAGCATATTGTAGCATGTTGCCCTGAGTGCAGAGAATTTTTCTATTTTTTATTACAAGAAAATTGCCTAACTTAACCGTGGGTACCCCTTGTATTGGAAACTACTTTAATAAGAATAAACTAATTACCTGTCGACCTTCTTCCAAAATTGCATTAATAGCTCTTCGTCCAAGATCTTTATCATCTTGCCCTGGATTAGACAACCACTTTCTAGCTTGTTCTAATCTAAAATGTTACTTTAACATAATTAACAAATATTACAGCAAAAAATAACAGAACAATGTGGTAAAATATTAACATGATTCACGCACCTTCCCTGGACAGTATGAGCTGTCTGTTGCATTCCGGTTTTATCTACTGCAACAATTGCGGTCATCACTGCCTGTTGTAAATTACCTAGTTTTTCTCGAATTCCCTTGGCTAAAGATTCAGCTTGAGGTGTAGTTCCCTTACCATCTTGTCTTAATTCGCAAAGAGCGTCTGTCATTGTTGTTAAATCAGAACATATTTTATTGATTGTATGAGCATCTTGAGGAAGGCATCTACAATTTTAATATATCTACTTATTCTATACTTAAAATATTCAAAAATTCGTTACCTATCTGCTACTTTCTGGGCAGAAACAATAATTTGTCTAAGGGATTTTTCACCGACACCACCTCTTACGGCGTTTGGATCCTAAAAAAGAAAAATATCTCATTCAATTTAGTTTGGTTCAATGGATTATAAGAGTAGAAGATGGGGCACTCAAACCAGACAGACACACTGCGCATGCGTCAACATAGACCAGACATGTCGGTAAGCATTGGATCTGCATTACCGACCAACGTGTAACTTAGCATGGTTCCGAACCTTTAGTCGTGACCGAAACCATATACAATGACGTTTTTGCGTCTACTTGTAATCTTTTATTGTTAATTCTATTTAAACTTTAATATTTTATTTTCTATTAACTATTTATTCTCACAATATTATTTTTAATTAATATTTTTTTTTTAATTAAAGAAAAAGTCTTCCGGAGGTAGGATTTGAACCCGGATCAAATATTTACTATTCCTTCGTACTACTCGCTACACCACGGGCGATTAATTTTATGCGTTCAAAAGAGTATATTAATATAATGCGGTTCGCGCTAGGAATTTAAAATATAAAAACTCCTCGTTCTGATTGCTGACAAAATAAGTGACAAGATAAATTATATTGAGATAGAAAAAATGTTAGCAGCTTTGATTCGCGAAATAAATCAGTGCAGTAACAACTTTATATTTTTTAATAAAAAATATCTATTATAATTATAAAAAGTTTATTATAATTATATATTATAAGTATATTATAAAAGTTATTAATTAGTACTAATAAACGAAAACTATCATTGACCTCGCAATATTAAATTGATACAGGATTTTAAAAAGGTACAGGTACAGGATTTTAAAGTGGATAATTTAAAGAAATATAAGTCTCTAGCTGTTGAATATTTCACGAGATGACCCCTCTGGTTGACTTTAAACGAATATTAATATAGATACTATCCCTACGATTCCACTTAACGTCTGCTGCTTGGCAAAGGCGTACATTGACCTTTAATGAATACTGGTTGACACAGTTCTCTCAGGCACATATATCTCGTACACTGCTCAATATAGACATAAAATTTCCGTCATACACTCCCAATCAAACAAGCAGTTCGAATGTTAACAAGAATTTTTAAGAATTTATTCACAACAGGGTATTCGGAAACTTCATCTGCCTAATACATTTTTGCTATTCTAAACCATTGTCCTTTTAAATGCAATACAGATGAATGTCGTTTTATTCTGTCAATAAACATCTTACTTTCACCCTCTTATACTTTAGATTTATTGCTGGAAAAACTTTTAAATATTCGGAATTTAATAACATTTATTCAATCTAGCTATTGGAGTGATACCAAAAAATAATTTTTTTGGCACAGGTTTTTCAGAACTTTCATTTGCCTTTACTATTCTAAACCAATGTCATTTTAAACACAGCACACACATGTGCGCGCGCAACGACCATCGCATCAACCTTTTACTGAAAGATTTTTTTACTCTATTAATCGTATGACCAATAAAAATCACCCGTGCAAGACGGAATAAGAACAGAGATAGTCAAAACAGGTGGATAACAACTCTAGAATCAATAAGAATCCTTAACAGATGCCTAACGAATTCATAGTCATGGCACAAGACACAAGACAAGAGATCGAATAAACACGAACCGACCAATTAGTCTTTTAACACACCCATGTAAATTATTAACAAAGATTACAACAAATTAGATTTATACCAAAAAGGGATTTCACAAAGGATACAGTACAAATGATCATCACAGACTCGGAAAAATGCAAAAATTTCACTTAAGCTGACATTTTTTAATAAAGCTTGCGATTCCATAAAACAATGGGCAATGGGTAGTTCATACATTAGATAACGGCAGAATAGATCCCCGATATAAAAAGCACTTGGAAAACATTTAAATTTAAAATCTGTGAAATCTGTGAAATACGAGAATTGGAACAAAAAAAGTATTAACATCGATGAACGGTACTTAAATTACTTGTGATTGTCAGATAAAATTGTACTAATTAGTACTTGAGCACAGAAGTTACAAGAAATGTTAATTACAACAGACTTAGATATAGTACGACTAACATATTGAGAAAACTAAGGTCATGTTAGCTGAAAAAGTATATATCATTCTTGACGATAGGAAGATTGAAAATGTAGACGAATATGTGTATTAACAGTGTGTAACAGATAATGTGTCCTACTAACTTTACTTGCTGTTAGAAGGCACTTCCTCCTTATTAAAAAAAGGGTATATAGGTACAAAATGGATGCAAATTGCCCAAGATAGAGAGGCATGGAAGAAGGAGGAGGAGGCCTATATCTAAGGATTGATGTTTAGGGTTATATAGATAGATAGATATAGGTACAAAAGGACTTAAGTTTATTATTTAATGGAATTTTCACTTGCATAGAAAATTTAATATTCTCTGTAATTTTAAAAATGTTTTTTTTTATTTATAATAATTATATTATTTCATTGCCGAATTAGATGTTTTTTATTTGCGGACATTTCGTAATGTATTTTATTTGTATTTGTATTATGTATTGTTGTGTAATAATAATAAGAGTTGCTTTTATTTCATCTATTGTTCTATGCGACCTTTTATGCGGCTTTTTTTATTATTTATGTTTTGGTTTCATTTGTGTACTACATATGATATCTGGATAGAAGGTTATCTCGAAACAAATATGGTTAAGTGGTAAAATATGTAGATATTTGTGTTCGAATGGGTAGTAGTGCTCATGCAAAAAAAAGAATGATTGTTTTATCTAACAAAAATATACCACCTTCACCAATATTGTATACTTCTTAATGTTTTATCTCCTATATAGGGATAATAAGTAATCAATATATAAGTAGTTAGTGTCCAATTTGCAATTATCTTTATAAGCAATAGCTTACGGACTATACTCTACATGTTGAATCCAAATTATTAAACCTTGTCCATTCAGTAAAGAGCACTTTCACAAATTAAAGTAAATTGTGTGCGGGAGATCGTGTTCTGTGCAAGCTTTTTCTACTCTGTGACAACTAAGAAGATGTGATGAGTCTTTCACCACCTCATATTTATACAGGTTATCGGTATTTGAGGACAAGAATCATTTAGGTAGAATAAGGATAATAACTACCAGACAAAAGTTTATTTTGAGAGTTTAAATGACGAGGACCGATTTTTTTTTGGAATGACGAGTTTTTCTGGTATATCTTACAGTTTTTCATGAATTTGCGTCGGTATACAAGGGGCTGGTATTTGTTAAATAGATTTTACCAATCTAAATTTTGTTCCTTTTGTTATCTAGCTAGTTATTTTCGAATATTAGGTAGAATGATAGCTACGATAGGGTAGAGCTTATGTATGAATCTGAGTCTTATTGTAACAAATATCTGCTGGTGGTTTTGTTGACTAACTTATAACTAAATCTACGTGTCAAGTGTTTTTTGGTATCACCCATACTAGCGAGGTATATCGACACCAGAAGCATATAGTGCCATGACTGGCCTTTTGGCTTTGCCAGTGCCATTAACTTAGGAAAAAAAAGCATATAGTGCAAGCGTCTACGTTTTAAGGGTGGAACGATGTGTTTCTCCATTTTTAGCTTACAAGCTTGCGAAGAATATTATTTCTGGTACTGTTTGCCTTTTAGTTTTAAACAATGTTCTGTGAATTACAACGTGTGATATAAACTATCTCCAAGGTATTTATAGAACGTTCAGAGTTCAACATTTAGATTACACTATTGAATGTTGAGTTTTGTAAAAGCGTCTGTATTACGGAAATTTAATTACGCTACATCAAGCGTTCTTCTGCATTTTCCATGTGGTAATCTTGCCATTAAGTAATACTAAAAATCTGTTCTGTAGGCATCCGCAGATAATAAAAGTGAGTCTATTATCTAAGGAAATGTCGTATAGTTTTTGAAACATTGTCTTCTAATTTAAGGTGTCATAAGTGGCATTAAGATTGACAAAATACTATCCCAGATATCTGATATCTTTCGTTCCCATTTTCGCTGTGTTCTTCTTCTTCTTCTTCAGTGCCTTATTCGGTCCGGATGTTGGCGATCATCAAGGCTATCATGGTTTTGTTGACTGCTCTGCGAAACAGCTCCGCTGAGGTCATACCAAACCATTGTCGGAGATTTTTCAACCACGAGATACGACGACGCCCCGGTCCTCTTCTGCCAAATCGTAGAAGTGTTAGGTAATATTTATTATTTGTGACTTACATGATCTTTCCTGTGTATTGCCACTTTGCTCTTTTTTAATTTTAGTTTTTCTTTTATTATCGGTGAAATTATATTAAGGATCATGAGTAGAAGTATTTTAAATAGCTGACAAAATTAAGATATTGTCTGATAGCTTTTGTGGTCATTGGAGATTAAGTAAGGCAATAACTTTGGCTTGTCTACAGACTTTGGTTTCTGCATAATTTAAATACAACATCATCCAGCATCGGAAAAGCCATTGTAGTGGTTTTGGTCCAAATTTCGTAATTGGTTTTATGCTTAGATCCTCAATGTCAGGAGCCATATTATTTTTGATTATATATGTAGATGGTGGATGCAAGCTTAACATTGTTAAAAGGTTCCCTTAGCAAAAGTTCCCTTGAGTTTTTCTTTATTTCTTCGTCGGCATAGCACTTTCATAATTGCGATGTGGTTTACAGCGATAGGCTGAATACTAAATACCCTAGGTGTGGCGTAATTCACTCTTCTATGTGTTTCCTGCACTAGAAATAAGTCACATTTGTATTTAGCGCATATGTCTCATAAGGTTAACTAAAGTAAAGTTTCTTTATCTCTAGATATGCACTCAATATTTATAGACACAATTAGAATAGTTGGTCCTAAATAGAACTGATGTGACAAAATCATCTTAAACGGTGATTGAAAAATTAGACGATTGATTAATTAATCATTACCCAGGGTACACCTGATTGCGGTGGTCAATAGAAAAACTTCAATCTTCTTGAAAGCTCCTTCTTTGAACCCTATAAGTAGTGGCTAACATTTTTATTTTTCGTTAAAAATTTACATTTTACGTACTGACTATTACTTTTCGACGATATTTTAAATCAGATTGGTATAGTAATGTCTATTAGTTAAAAAGAGTATTTTTGTGACAAGTAAAGAGTATTTTTGTGACAAGTTTGTAATCTTGGTCAAAACTCATATATGGATAATAAGCAAATTAATAGTTGCATCGAGTGTACAAAATTTCAATTACATAATATCGGCGCAGGAGGTAGGTTTATCCCAGAGATCAAAGATTATACGTATCTTCCAGGTTCGATTTAGTATTTACGTATTTTCATTACTAAAAATGTGAGAAAAGGCATGCTTATGCTTTTATTTTTTAAATATTTTCTACTACGTTCTCTCTACCGTTCCGTCTTTTTTGAACGAATTGTGTTATTTTTGTAATTAAGCACTTGTCCAGGGATATTTAAAACACTTTGTCCTCTGCTACTACATTAATAGGACTGGTTTTTTATTTTTTTTCTTGCATCCATTAATGAATGTTGTTTTACCTAGGTGTCTTCCGTATATCATTATTTCTTCTGTGTATTAGGATTCTAATTTTGGTTATTATTAAGATTATTCTTTCAAGTGTATCTAAATATCACCTAAATATCACAATTGGCGTGTTTATTACTAGACTCGTTTCTGCGGTACGAATATCCATGTATTATGATAGGTTGTAATCCGTAGTTTATTTAATGTAGTTAAAGTATTTTTGCTCTTGCCAATTGCTTTCTTAGTTTATTTAATGTAGTTAAAATACCCCTTCGCTTTTAAAAATTGCTTCCTCACTTCCTTAGCAGTAGGTCTCTTTTTTCGTCAGCAATACTGTTCTCGCACGATAGAGTTATTACAAGATATTTAGATTTTACAATATGCTTTATCATTTTGGCTTTTATCTCAAATTTACACTTATGTCACATTTTTTTTTGTAATATCTTATGTATTGATATATTAAAGTGAAGTAGAATATTTTTAGACAATATTTATTTATTTTGATTATACTTGTTTTACAATCTAGAACACAAAAGAGTTTGTGTGTTCAGTGTTTTCTAAGTCTGCAAAACATAAACAGGCTTGCATATTAGAATATAAAGGGTAATTTATGAAGAATTTCCAATCTCTGAATTGAAGATTTTATGCCTCGAAATATGACTGCCCTACAGGTCTTATACAAATATTACTCTTTTCTGAGATACCAGAGGTACAAATTAATATAGATTTTGAATTTCGCAATGTTTATTATTATTATGTTTAATTATTTTCTTCTGGTGTTATGTAACTGTTGGAGTTTAATCCCGGGTATAAGATTAAACCTGTCTTTAAATTTATGTTATTTCACGTTTTAATCTTCAACTCGGTGTTCATTTTTCGAAAAACTATAATATTATTAAAACAAATTGCTACATAAAAATATTGTCATGAGGTAAGCTTATGCTGCTCTGCTTCTTTTATAGATGTCTTCTCCCATTTCTATTCACAATTCTTTTTAAATTTTTTTCAATGCCTAAGCCATTTTAATATATTTTCAATATTTTTAAAGTGCGTTTTTTATGACTATGTTTAAGGATGGTGCATTTGATTACATGAAATTTACTTTAATTTGATAGTTTTCATTTGATTACTAACTGATGGTAAATGACTAGCATATGTTGTTAATATATATCAAGTTCAACATCTATGAGTAGAAGCACTCTCATGTTAGTACTTTCAAGGTAAATTATGACGAAACCAGAAATAACACATGATATTCTCCCCTTGACTTAAGTATTTCACAGTGATTTTTATTAATGTGTTTATATATATTTGAAAAATAAAGGAGACAATTTTGCACCCATAAACAAAAGTGATGATAAATGTATTATGCAAACTATAGAGTTATATTACTTATTAACAAAGGATATAAAGTATTTTTTAATACAATTGGAACCATTGGATAAATAGGTGAACTATCAAATAGGAGAATATTAGTGTGGAATTAGAAAAACTTAATAAACCGTTGATCAAGTATTTACTATTAGGCAGTTAATGAGAAATGTTGGGAATACAAAAAAAAACATTAAACTTATTATGTATAAATTTTAAATAAAGATATGATATAATCATAGATTGAAACTATGAAATTCCATGGCCTTACCTAAGAAATTAATTAATTTAACAAGCAGTAGGTAATCTACAAGTGAAGTAGGATTTAAAGACAAGCTGTCGACTTACTTTTAAATGTACATTGACCTTTATCAAGAATATTTCATGTTTACACTAGTCTTTAACATCACTTTGGAGAGCATCGCCTGGAAAGCTAGAACAGAAAATCTCAAAGTTTAATAATCAGTGTCCTTATACGGATGTTCGCCTATCACTTTAATATAGTAGCGAATATAAGTATTAGTAACTGTTGCTTTCCAAACATATCTATGACCTTTAACAAATAAATCCATCCAGAAAAGGAGAAGAATGTCTACTATCCATCTAGAAATCGCTGATTTGTTTCCTTTATAAATATAGAAAATAAAAAATCAGAGGACTACATGAAACGTTTTTAATAAGTAGAATCAATAAACAAATAATATAAACATAAAGATTTTATAAATTCCAAATATTTACAAAATAAAATATGCTTGGTAAAGATACTAAAAAGTAGTTATAACCTAAAGTGATTTTAAAAAAGGTGAACGAATTAGCATAACAGCTGTTCTAAGAACTAAGTATGATGAGACGAATTGTGGATATCTACGATATGATACGGGAGGAAAGAATAATGACTTTACAGCTGATTGCTACATAAATATTAATGTAATACAAATATGATGATTTTGTATAAAAGACAAATAGTATTATATAATAAACTATAATAATATATAGATACAAAGAATAAAATAAAACTACAACTATTATAAAATATAGTAAATACTTTCTTAAATAAACGTAGAATGTTCCACTGAAAGTTGACTATAAATATTAAAAATAAAGGTTAATAAATGTTTTTTTTATTTCGCGGCAGAAGATTAAATAAAGATCAGCACACAAGATAAATTCGTAACAAAATGCATATACTAGTAAACGGTACTCGATGCAACAGCAAAGTAATTTTGGCAACAAGTTTGACAACAATCAAACACAAAAAAATCGGAGATAGCACAAAGATACTCCTTATCCAAGACACGACTGTCTTGTTTGGCATCTGGAACTCGTTTCTTCGACGACTAAGCAGCGTCCACCCCTTCTGGATGGAACGACTCTCTGTTATACTAGGCTAATTATACAAGGAGAATAAAAACTAACCAAAAGGCTGTTAATATTTTACCAATGTTTATATACAGTTGCGAGACTGCAACAGTAACAACAAAAATTTACATTCAGTACGAAAAGCGCAAAAAATGGGTCCTCCAAATAAACGAAGATAAATATATGACAGTTATAACAATAGAACGACGAAACATGGTAGGACATACTATTTCAATAGACCAGTACAACCCTGAAATGGTTCGTCGGTCTAAATATGTGGTAGCTAAGATCAATTTTTAACAGAAACCTTACAAAAGAGATTAATAACAGAATACACACTGCAATCGCTCATTTTTAAGCAAAAAAATTAAATCAAAAAATGTACCATACAATACCAAAAAATAGGAATTTACCATGCAGTTGTAAGACGTACAATAACGTATGTACGTGAATAGACGACGAAAAAACAAAAATAATATTTGATTGAGTGTCACATAAAGAAGAATTATTAGAAAAATATATGAATTTGTTATGAATAATTTTACAAATCAAAACAGAGTACGAAACAATCGAGAACTAATTGATTATATAACCAGCTATATAAACTAAAAACATAAATAACATCTTGTTGGGCATAATATTTTGTTAAAATAAAATTATACATTTTTGAGGACGAACTCCTATTTGAAGATCGAAACGTCAAATAAAATATGTTTTAATAAATATTTTGACATATTCATTGCATTCTATCAAAAAAATTTTAAAAAATAAAGTCGGACATACTGAAATGGATTATTAAAATACTCTATAATAGAGGTCGTTGGAGCTACCCGATATTTTAATACAATAAAATTTTGGTGTGGACATTTTGGACAAAAGAATACATTTGTGTATAAAATATTTTTGAGTTCTTCAGTGTTATGTGATTATTTGTTTTTTATACTACACATAATGTACATAAGAGCTGTCGTAACAATAAATACTTAAAATAATTCTAATTTTAACTAAATAAAAACATTTTAAATAAAACGCTGAAAGTAGGCTGCTAGCTACTTTTACATGTTATTTAACGTGTCGATCTCATTTTTTTTTGAAGTTCTTTTCCAAACCCGTATAATATTTTGATAACAAATGTTTATCTCAAAATTTATGACAAACACACTTTTGCGATGTTAGGTTATATTGCCATTTTTTTCTTTTAGTGTAATTATAGTAATATGAGTGTCATACATCAGTCTGCTACATAGACATATAATACAAATAGACTCACGGCTGCTATACAGCCGCGTTTCCACTATGCGACGTAGAAAACTAATGCGAAACAGTCGCTACATCTCTTTCTACTTTCCAGGTTATCGGCCAGGTTAATTGGTCGTTTAGATTTTAGAATACATGTTCACTAAACCTGGCCGATAACCTGGAAAGTAGAAAGAGATGTAGCGACTGTTTCGAATTAGTTTTCTATGTCGCATAGGGGAAACGCGACTGTATAGCAGCCGTGAGTCTATTTGTATTATATGTCTATGTAGCAGACTGATGTATGACACTCATATTACTATAAATTACACTAAAAGAAAAAAATGGCAATATAACCTAACATCGCAAAAGTGTGTTTGTCATAAATTTTGAGATAAACATTTGTTATCAAAATATTATACGGGTTTGGAAAAGAACTTCAAAAAAAATGAGATCGACACGTTAAATAACATGTAAAAGTAGCTAGCAGCCTACTTTCAGCGTTTTATTTAAAATGTTTTTATTTAGTTAAAATTAGAATTATTTTAAGTATTTATTGTTACGACAGCTCTTATGTACATTATGTGTAGTATAAAAAACAAATAATCACATAACACTGAAGAACTCAAAAATATTTTATACACAAATGTATTCTTTTGTCCAAAATGTTCACACCAAAATTTTATTGTATTAAAATATCGGGTAGCTCCAACGACCTCTATTATAGAGTATTTTAATAATCCATTTCAGTATGTCCGACTTTATTTTTTAAAATTTTTTTGATAGAATGCAAGGAATATGTCAAAATATTTATTAAAACATATTTTATTTGACGTTTCGATCTTCAAATAGGAGTTCGTCCTCAAAAATGTATAATTTTATTTTAACAAAATATTATGCCCAACAAGATGTTATTTATGTTTTTAGTTTATATAGCTGGTTATATAATCAATTAGTTCTCGATTGTTTCGTACTCTGTTTTGATTTGTAAAATTATTCATAACAAATTCATATATTTTTCTAATAATTCTTCTTTATGTGACACTCAATCAAATATTATTTTTGTTTTTTCGTCGTCTATTCACGTACATACGTTATTGTACGTCTTACAACTGCATGGTAAATTCCTTTTTTTGGTATTGTATGGTACATTTTTTGATTTATTTTTTTGGTTAAAAATGAGCGATTGCAGTTTGTATTCTGTTAATAATCTCTTTTGTAAGGTTTCTGTTAAAAATTGATCTTAGCTACCACATATTTAGACCGACGAACCATTTCAGGGTTGTACTGGTCTATTGAAATAGTATGTCCTACCATGTTTCGTCGTTCTATTGTTATAACTGTCATATATTTATCTTCGTTTATTTGGAGGACCCATTTTTTGCGCTTTTCGTACTGAATGTAAATTTTTGTTGTTACTGTTGCAGTTTCGCAACTGTATATAAACATTGGTAAAATATTAACAGCCTTTTGGTTAGTTTTTATTCTCCTTGTATAATTAGCCTAGTATAACAGAGAGTCGTTCCATCCAGAAGGGGTGGACGCTGCTTAGTCGTCGAAGAAACGAGTTCCAGATGCCAAACAAGACAGTCGTGTCTTGGATAAGGAGTATCTTTGTGCTATCTCCGATTTTTTTGTGTTTGATTGTTGTCAAACTTGTTGCCAAAATTACTTTGCTGTTGCATCGAGTACCGTTTACTAGTATATGCATTTTGTTACGAATTTATCTTGTGTGCTGATCTTTATTTAATCTTCTGCCGCGAAATAAAAAAACATTTATTAACCTTTATTTTTAATATTTATAGTCAACTTTCAGTGGAACATTCTACGTTTATTTAAGAAAGTATTTACTATATTTTATAATAGTTGTAGTTTTATTTTATTCTTTGTATCTATATATTATTATAGTTTATTATATAATACTATTTGTCTTTTATACAAAATCATCATATTTGTATTACATTAATATTTATGTAGCAATCAGCTGTAAAGTCATTATTCTTTCCTCCCGTATCATATCGTAGATATCCACAATTCGTCTCATCATACTTAGTTCTTAGAACAGCTGTTATGCTAATTCGTTCACCTTTTTTAAAATCACTTTAGGTTATAACTACTTTTTAGTATCTTTACCAAGCATATTTTATTTTGTAAATATTTGGAATTTATAAAATCTTTATGTTTATATTATTTGTTTGTTGATTCTACTTATTAAAAACGTTTCATGTAGTCCTCTGATTTTTTATTTTCTATATTTATAAAGGAAACAAATCAGCGATTTCTAGATGGATAGTAGACATTCTTCTCCCTTTCTGGATGGATTTATTTGTTAAAGGTCATAGATATGTTTGGAAAGCAACAGTTACTAATACTTATATTCGCTACTATATTAAAGTGATAGGCGAACATCCGTATAAGGACACTGATTATTAAACTTTGAGATTTTCTGTTCTAGCTTTCCAGACGATGCTCTCCAAAGTGATGTTAAAGACTAGTGTAAACATGAAATATTCTTGATAAAGGTCAATGTACATTTAAAAGTAAGTCGAAAGCTTGTCTTTAAATCCTACTTCACTTGTAGATTACCTACTGCTTGTTAAATTAATTAATTTCTTAGGTAAGGCCATGGAATTTCATAGTTTCAATCTATGATTATATCATATCTTTATTTAAAATTTATACATAATAAGTTTAATGTTTTTTTTGTATTCCCAACATTTCTCATTAACTGCCTAATAGTAAATACTTGATCAACGGTTTATTAAGTTTTTCTAATTCCACACTAATATTCTCCTATTTGATAGTTCACCTATTTATCCAATGGTTCCAATTGTATTAAAAAATACTTTATATCCTTTGTTAATAAGTAATATAACTCTATAGTTTGCATAATACATTTATCATCACTTTTGTTTATGGGTGCAAAATTGTCTCCTTTATTTTTCAAATATATATAAACACATTAATAAAAATCACTGTGAAATACTTAAGTCAAGGGGAGAATATCATGTGTTATTTCTGGTTTCGTCATAATTTACCTTGAAAGTACTAACATGAGAGTGCTTCTACTCATAGATGTTGAACTTGATATATATTAACAACATATGCTAGTCATTTACCATCAGTTAGTAATCAAATGAAAACTATCAAATTAAAGTAAATTTCATGTAATCAAATGCACCATCCTTAAAAATAGTCATAAAAACGCACTTTAAAAATATTGAAAATAAATTAAAATGGCTTAGGCATTGAAAAAAATTTAAAAAGAATTGTGAATAGAAATGGGAGAAGACATCTATAAAAGAAGCAGAGCAGCATAAGCTTACCTCATGACAATATTTTTATGTAGCAATTTGTTTTAATAATATTATAGTTTTTCGAAAAATGAACACCGAGTTGAAGATTAAAACGTGAAATAACATCAATTTAAAGACATGTTTAATCTTATACCCGGGATTAAACTCCAACAGTTACATAACACCAGAAGAAAATAATTAAACATAATAATAATAAACATTGCGAAATTCAAAATCTATATTAATTTGTACCTCTGGTATCTCAGAAAAGAGTAATATTTGTATAAGACCTGTAGGGCAGTCATATTTCGAGGCATAAAATCTTCAATTCAGAGATTGGAAATTCTTCATAAATTACCCTTTATATTCTAATATGCAAGCCTGTTTATGTTTTGCAGACTTAGAAAACACTGAACACACAAACTCTTTTGTGTTCTAGATTGTAAAACAAGTATAATCAAAATAAATAAATATTGTCTAAAAATATTCTACTTCACTTTAATATATCAATACATAAGATATTACAAAAAAAAATGTGACATAAGTGTAAATTTGAGATAAAAGCCAAAATGATAAAGCATATTGTAAAATCTAAATATCTTGTAATAACTCTATCGTGCGAGAACAGTATTGCTGACGAAAAAAGAGACCTACTGCTAAGGAAGTGAGGAAGCAATTTTTAAAAGCGAAGGGGTATTTTAACTACATTAAATAAACTAAGAAAGCAATTGGCAAGAGCAAAAATACTTTAACTACATTAAATAAACTACGGATTACAACCTATCATAATACATGGATATTCGTACCGCAGAAACAAGTCTAGTAATAAACACGTCAATTGTGATATTTAGGTGATATTTAGATACACTTGAAAGAATAATCTTAATAATAACCAAAATTATAATCCTAATACACAGAAGAAATAATGATATACGGAAGACACCTAGGTAAAACAACATTCATTAATGGATGCAAGAAAAAAAAAATAAAAAACCAGTCCTATTAATGTAGTAGCAGAGGACAAAGTGTTTTAAATATCCCTGGACAAGTGCTTAATTACAAAAATAACACAATTCGTTCAAAAAAGACGGAACGGTAGAGAGAACGTAGTAGAAAATATTTAAAAAATAAAAGCATAAGCATGCCTTTTCTCACATTTTTAGTAATGAAAATACGTAAATACTAAATCGAACCCGGAAGATACGTATAATCTTTGATCTCTGGGATAAACCTACCTCCTGCGCCGATATTATGTAATTGAAATTTTGTACACTCGATGCAACTATTAATTTGCTTATTATCCATATATGAGTTTTGACCAAGATTACAAACTTGTCACAAAAATACTCTTTACTTGTCACAAAAATACTCTTTTTAACTAATAGACATTACTATACCAATCTGATTTAAAATATCGTCGAAAAGTAATAGTCAGTACGTAAAATGTAAATTTTTAACGAAAAATAAAAATGTTAGCCATTACTTATAGGGTTCAAAGAAGGAGCTTTCACGAAGATTGAAGTTTTTGTATTGACCACCGCAATCAGGTGTACCCTGGGTAATGATTAATTAATCAATCGTCTAATTTTTCAATCACTGTTTAAGATGATTTTGTCACGTCAGTTCTATTTAGGACCAACTATTCTAATTGTGTCTATAAATATTGAGTGCATATCTAGAGATAAAGAAACTTTACTTTAGTTAACCTTATGAGACATATGCGCTAAATACAAATGTGACTTATTTCTAGTGCAGGAAACACATAGAAGAGTGAATTACGCCACACCTAGGGTATTTAGTATTCAGCTATCGCTGTAAACCACATCGCAATTATGAAAGTGCTATGCCGACGAAGAAATAAAGAAAAACTCAAGGGAACTTTTGCTAAGGGAACCTTTTAACAATGTTAAGCTTGCATCCACCATCTACATATATAATCAAAAATAATATGGCTCCTGACATTGAGGATCTAAGCATAAAACCAATTACGAAATTTGGACCAAAACCACTACAATGGCTTTTCCGATGCTGGATGATGTTGTATTTAAATTATGCAGAAACCAAAGTCTGTAGACAAGCCAAAGGTATTGCCTTACTTAATCTCCAATGACCACAAAAGCTATCAGACAATATCTTAATTTTGTCAGCTATTTAAAATACTTCTACTCATGATCCTTAATATAATTTCACCGATAATAAAAGAAAAACTAAAATTAAAAAAGAGCAAAGTGGCAATACACAGGAAAGATCATGTAAGTCACAAATAATAAATATTACCTAACACTTCTACGATTTGGCAGAAGAGGACCGGGGCGTCGTCGTATCTCGTGGTTGAAAAATCTCCGACAATGGTTTGGTATGACCTCAGCGGAGCTGTTTCGCAGAGCAGTCAACAAAACCATGATAGCCTTGATGATCGCCAACATCCGGACCGAATAAGGCACTGAAGAAGAAGAAGAAGAACACAGCGAAAATGGGAACGAAAGATATCAGATATCTGGGATAGTATTTTGTCAATCTTAATGCCACTTATGACACCTTAAATTAGAAGACAATGTTTCAAAAACTATACGACATTTCCTTAGATAATAGACTCACTTTTATTATCTGCGGATGCCTACAGAACAGATTTTTAGTATTACTTAATGGCAAGATTACCACATGGAAAATGCAGAAGAACGCTTGATGTAGCGTAATTAAATTTCCGTAATACAGACGCTTTTACAAAACTCAACATTCAATAGTGTAATCTAAATGTTGAACTCTGAACGTTCTATAAATACCTTGGAGATAGTTTATATCACACGTTGTAATTCACAGAACATTGTTTAAAACTAAAAGGCAAACAGTACCAGAAATAATATTCTTCGCAAGCTTGTAAGCTAAAAATGGAGAAACACATCGTTCCACCCTTAAAACGTAGACGCTTGCACTATATGCTTTTTTTTCCTAAGTTAATGGCACTGGCAAAGCCAAAAGGCCAGTCATGGCACTATATGCTTCTGGTGTCGATATACCTCGCTAGTATGGGTGATACCAAAAAACACTTGACACGTAGATTTAGTTATAAGTTAGTCAACAAAACCACCAGCAGATATTTGTTACAATAAGACTCAGATTCATACATAAGCTCTACCCTATCGTAGCTATCATTCTACCTAATATTCGAAAATAACTAGCTAGATAACAAAAGGAACAAAATTTAGATTGGTAAAATCTATTCAACAAATACCAGCCCCTTGTATACCGACGCAAATTCATGAAAAACTGTAAGATATACCAGAAAAACTCGTCATTCCAAAAAAAAATCGGTCCTCGTCATTTAAACTCTCAAAATAAACTTTTGTCTGGTAGTTATTATCCTTATTCTACCTAAATGATTCTTGTCCTCAAATACCGATAACCTGTATAAATATGAGGTGGTGAAAGACTCATCACATCTTCTTAGTTGTCACAGAGTAGAAAAAGCTTGCACAGAACACGATCTCCCGCACACAATTTACTTTAATTTGTGAAAGTGCTCTTTACTGAATGGACAAGGTTTAATAATTTGGATTCAACATGTAGAGTATAATAGTTCGTAAGCTATTGCTTATAAAGATAATTGCAAATTGGACACTAACTACTTATATATTGATTACTTATTATCCCTATATAGGAGATAAAACATTAAGAAGTATACAATATTGGTGAAGGTGGTATATTTTTGTTAGATAAAACAATCATTCTTTTTTTTGCATGAGCACTACTACCCATTCGAACACAAATATCTACATATTTTACCACTTAACCATATTTGTTTCGAGATAACCTTCTATCCAGATATCATATGTAGTACACAAATGAAACCAAAACATAAATAATAAAAAAAGCTGCATAAAAGGTCGCATAGAACAATAGATGAAATAAAAGCAACTCTTATTAATCGATTCTTACACAAAAATACATAATACAAATACAAATAAAATACATTACGAAATGTCCGCAAATAAAAAACATCTAATTCGGCAATGAAATAATATAATTATTATAAATAAAAAAAAACATTTTTAAAATTACAGAGAATATTAAATTTTCTATGCAAGTGAAAATTCCATTAAATAATAAACTTAAGTCCTTTTGTACCTATATCTATCTATCTATACAAACCTAAACATCAATCCTTAGATATAGGCCTCCTCCTCCTTCTTCCATGCCTCCCTATCTTGGGCAATTTGCATCCATTTTGTACCTATATACCCTTTTTTTAATAAGGAGGAAGTGCCTTCTAACAGCAAGTAAAGTTAGTAGGACACATTATCTGTTACACACTGTTAATACACATATTCGTCTACATTTTCAATCTTCCTATCGTCAAGAATGATATATACTTTTTCAGCTAACATGACCTTAGTTTTCTCAATATGTTAGTCGTACTATATCTAAGTCTGTTGTAACTAACATTTCTTGTAACTTCTGTGCTCAAGTACTAATTAGTACAATTTTATCTGACAATCACAAGTAATTTAAGTACCGTCCATCGATGTTAATACTTTTTTTTGTTCCAATTCTCGTATTTCACAGATTTCACAGATTTTAACTTTAAATGTTTTCCAAGTGCTTTTTATATCGGGGATCTATTCTGCCGTTATCTAATGTATGAACTACCCATTGCCCATTGTTTTATGGAATCGCAAGCTTTATTAAAAAATGTCAGCTTAAGTGAAATTTTTGCATTTTTCCGAGTGTGTGATGATCATTTGTACTGTATCCTTTGTGAAATCCCTTTTTGGTATAAATCTAATTTGTTGTAATCTTTGTTAATAATTTACATGGGTGTGTTAAAAGACTAATTGGTCGGTTCGTGTTTATTCGATCTCTTGTCTTGTGTCTTGTGCCATGACTATGAATTCGTTAGGCATCTGTTAAGGATTCTTATTGATTCTAGAGTTGTTATCCACCTGTTTTGACTATCTCTGTTCTTATTCCGTCTTAGTACGAAGGAATAGTAAATATTTGATCCGGGTTCAAATCCTACCTCCGGAAGACTTTTTCTTTAATTAAAAAAAAAAAATATTAATTAAAAATAATATTGTGAGAATAAATAGTTAATAGAAAATAAAATATTAAAGTTTAAATAGAATTAACAATAAAAGATTACAAGTAGACGCAAAAACGTCATTGTATATGGTTTCGGTCACGACTAAAGGTTCGGAACCATGCTAAGTTTACGCGTTGGTCGGTAATGCAGATCCAATGCTTACCGACATGTCTGATCTATGTTGACGCATGCGCAGTGTGTCTGTCTGGTTTGAGTGCCCCATCTTCTACTTATAAGATAAATTATACAATTAAATAGAACCTTTTTTAGATGAATAATTTGGATATTTTCGTACAGTTAACAAGCTCCCCACTGCAGAGTCTTAGTCTCTTCTAAGGGTTTTCCGTATTGGTAAATAGAAACAATCGATCCATTCACAGGCCAATAACGAAAACAATTTTTTACTTAAAACAGCTTATTCATATTTTTTAGGGTGCTAAATCCAAATATGACACAATCAAGCTGTATCACCTACGATTTCTTCACATTTACACTTAAATTGATTAAATTTTGAGATTTTTTAAATAATTTAACAGGTTTATATAGTTCAAACAGAATATAAAATCTTAAAAGAGGAATTTAATAAAAAGAAAATCTATTAGTAAGTCAGTAACATATCGAGCATACAGTATTAATATTTTTTAAATAATATACAAATAAAATCAAAGTTTGGAATTTATTGAGAGTAAACTAAATGTAAGACCAAATACTTACCATGTTGTGATAGTATTATGAGGTTTTTTCGTGTTTTTTTTTCTCATTTTATATATTCAACCAATGATTGTGATTTATGACATACGTATTACTTTTTCCAGAGCCAGATGGATCAATATACAGTAGAGAGGGTCTCTCTGGCGCAGCCCGTTATTTGTTTTAAAAGATTCAGACAGTTCTCTCCGAATTCGTACTATACATTCAACTTTTTCAAGAGTTATTTTTGTTAAATTTACTAACTGATTTGGTATTCTTAGCTCTTTCATCACTTTGAACATTTCTCTTCTATTTACAGAGTCGTAGGCTGCTTTGTAGTCTATAAAAATGTGATGAGTATCAATGCCATAATTCAGTGTTTTTTCTATTTGTTTCAGGGTCGCAATCTGATGAATTGTCGATTTACCACCTCTGAAACCAGCCTGGTATTTTCGTACTCTCCGTTCTGCACATGGTGCCACACGGTGACATAGTACTGTGGAAAATATTTTATACGCTTAATTTAGAAGTGTAATTCCTCTATGGTTAGAGCATTCAAATATATCTCCATTTTTGTGAATGGTGAGTATTCCAATACTACAATCATCGAGGAGGGATTTCTGTGTCCATATTTCTTTTATGATCAGCTGTAATGCCATTATCATTACAGTATCGTGGCCACCTTATTTATATAGTTCACCTGGGAGATTATCTATTCCGGGTAATTTGTTTCTGGCTAGTTTTTTAACTGCATCTTTACCCTCCACCTACCTTCCTTGTGAGAAACCTTAGAAACCAAAAGGGGAATCACAAGTCAAACGAAGTATTAGAGAATAACCATTTAAGTTGGGGTTTGGTTTATTTCGCCAGAAATTGGAATTAGATTTCACCAGTTTTTGTTTGTATCATATTAATTTTTTTGTGGTATATTTAACTATTTAAACTTTTCAATAAGAAATAACCTCCTCAAGGTATAATTTTTTTTATAATAATCAAATGTAATATTTTTTAATAGTAACTATTTACAAAGACTGGAGACTGTTTATTGGTTCATCTAAAGTTAGTTTAAAAGCTGTTCTATTACACAATGGTAACACTTATACATCTATACTTGATGACCAATATGTACATATAAAAGAGAGATAAAAGAGAGAGATGTATGTAAAAACCTAGAAATAAAGTTGAATAAAATTGGCTACTTTATTGGTTGGATGATATGTGGAGATTTAACAGTAAAATGCATGCTTCTTGCTCAGCAAGGTAGTTTTACCAATCTCTATTTTTCTTGTGTCAATGGGACAGTACAGGGACAGTACAGTACTAGGGATCGACATTGGTCCAGAAGAGCTGGCCTATGAGGAAGTCTTTAAAAGCCAGCGAGATGAAAATTTTTCGCAAAACCTTGTAGATCCTAAAAAAATCCTTCTACCGCCTATACATATAGTTAGGCCCCATGAAACAGTTTATAAAGGCATTGCCTAAAGATGGACCTTGCTTCAAGTATCTCGGATCCTTGTTCCTAAACCTTTCAGAAACTAAACTTAAAGAAGGCATCTTTGTAGGACTCGACATTCGGAAAATAATTTTCGAAGTTAACTTTGAAACCACAATAAACATAAATGAAAAAAAAAATGGATATGGATATAATTCAAGCAAGTTGTTACAAAATTCTTATCGGATGAAAAAGACTCACTTTTTGGACTCTTGATTACTTCCTGTAAAATTTGGAAGATGTTAGTGAGAAGCAGGGTGAGCGTTTTCACTAGGATATTAAATTGATATAAAAACGCTACCGAGGACGCTGGAACACCAACATGATGGTGTACTATTGTTGGTCACTTCACAGAGAAGCTCTACAAGCGACTCATCGCAGAAAAAGCTACACAAGAATCTTAAAAGAAAAAAGAGACAAGAATTATATATCCAATTCCATTTTGGTAGTGAAACTTACATTACTACACTGTATCATTATTTCAAGTAATCTACTGTAAATAAAAACCATGATTTTGATTTAACATGATTTACCATATACCGTGTAGGGATTTTAAAATAGATAACAAAAAGCAGGTTGTTCAAAAACTATGGGTTACATACAAAAAAAAACTAAGACCAGATTTAGTTTCAGCACGCACCTAATCGATAAAAATTAGGTATTAAAACTCAAAAAGTTTTCAACTAAATTTTTTTTGTTGGCCTGTGATCTATGGATAATAAATTTTAGAAGGAATAGTTTAATTAAACAAATTAAATTTTATAAAGCAATTATAGCAAAGATAATCTATAACACCACCAAAAACTGGTCGCAGTAGTATTGCCAAAATAAAGTTACACAATATATATAATATAACACACATGTTAAAGAACAATGGAAGTAAACTTAAAACTGATTAAAATATTACGATTTACTTACAAATAACCAATCATTAGCTGCATTAATTTTGTTTGTAATAGCATTTTGCAATTTTTTTAGAACAGTTAGATTGTCCAAGTCAGATTGTTCTTCATCGTAGCTGGTCAGTTGTAAAACTCTAATAATTTCATTAATCTCATCAGTCATTCTTTGAGATAGATAGTTTCTATTCTCCGCCGCTTCCTCAGCTCCCTTTCCAGCTTGAGATACAATATGAATATAAATTTTCATAGAACAGATTAAAATTGGCGCTAAAGTTTTTATTTGCTCCAAACATCTTACTAAAATTTCTGAATGAACCTAAAACAATAAAAATCCACCATGTATTAAATCCGCAAGAACAAAAATAGTTAAAGAAAACTAAGGCTACTCCTCTTCATTATTTATACCACAATCTCTTTACACTTTCCTTTTATTGATTATGTTTGGATATTACTTATATAATATATCTTAATACCTCAAAGAGTTTTTAAAGTGCATCGATTCTTTTACTTGGGTAAAATAGGCCACTTTTGGATACGTTTTGCTATGGTGCTTTTCGAATGGACACTTTTGGTCAATTACATTAAAAAATATTAATTTACATCATGTCAGTGGAAACGAAAATACAAATTATACAACTAGCCCAGGGAAATAAGCATTTTTTCATGACACTCATCCGGCCAGGCAAACGACAGTTGTTTTGAGTAGTACGGACCCCTGTAACAAAACCTATATGTTTCCTGCAGCCGATTTTTTGGACTTAATTAGTTATTAACAAATTAAGGTCAAAAAACGGAAAATTTTTGCTTTTTTTCGTCTATCAGCAAAAAGTGAAGCAATTTAAAAAAAATTTAGAAGAGAGGAAACTTATAAGTTATATAAAAACCTTCAAAATGGCGTTTTCTAAATGTTTCTATCCTTATTGGTTGCTTAGAAAGTTGCAAAATAAGTCAAAAATTTCGTTTTTTATAAATGTTAATAACTTTTTTGAAAATAAACTTATAATATTTATAGTTCATGGAATGATGTGTCTTGTAGTGCTTAAAATAGGGTTAAAATTTCAAAGTGATCGGTCCAATAGTTTAAAAGGTATTTTATTTGTTTATCCCAAATTAACATTTTTTGCAAAAATATAAGTCAGAAATTTATACAGTTTTAGTAATTCAAAGGGTAGTTTCTGGTAGAAGAAGACTTGTTTTATTATTTACATTAAAAAAAATTAAGAAAATTAATTTTAAATATTGCAAAATAATTTTGCAAAAACATGTCGATTTTTTGCTTATAAACAATTAGAATAACTTTTTTACCATTAACTGTAAAAATATTATTTTTATATATTTAAAAAGCCTGAATTTTTTCACAAATTTAAATAAAAAAAAAGTTTTTTTCCTAAAATAATTTGGTACAAAGTTAGCCTCTTTTTTTATTTAATTCATAGCACCTTTGTTTATATTAATTAAGAAATCTAATTAGCGCTATTTGAAAGAATGTACATTATAGTTTTAAAGTACTAAATTTTAAAATTATTGCCCTTTAATGGAATCCTCCACAAAGCTTCAAAATGTATGTAAAATCGGTCGGCTTTGAAACTCTCGGGAGCTAAAGGGAGGAGGAAGGCGCTGTTAACTGTATCTCTGTTCCTTTTTTATGTATTTCAACGTTTCTTTTTGAACTTGTATGTACTTTTGCGTACATTACGAATATGCATTATTTCAATAAATAAATTGTCAAATAAACAACCTAATTTGTTTAAAAACAATTTTTTTTATTTTTTTAATAGTATTTAAGTTAAGGTTGAATGTAAAACAATTGTTTTTGGTTACTTGGTAGAAAATTTTTCTGATAACTCTTTTGGATGATTGATTAGTGTGAGGAAGCTCGGTAGATCTGTTATAGTAAAAATTACAAAAAAAAGTTATTGACAAAAATTGTAGACAGCTTTAAACACAACATTTTAAAATTAGTTACAATCTTACAGGGTGTTCTATAAGATGGTGGCAGACCAAACTTATGTTTTTTTAAATGAAACACCCCGTATTTTATTTTAAATTTGAAATCTGCTTCACTTCCACATCACAATAATGTAAAGTTTTAGTATGTTATACCGGGTATTAATATATATGTATATACCGGGAAAAGTACTAATATCGTACTTCACATTTTATAGAATACTCCCTATACCTAAAGTTATCAATTTTCTAGATAAGTATTAATTTGGTAGATATTTTAACTTTTACCAATAATTATTGGGAGTTGGCCATGATTGATTTGTCAGAAACTGACAGTTTGACATTATTGTTTTTTAATTCAGTAACGAGATAACGACACAGAAAAGAAAACAATTTGTTTCAAATAAAATTTAGAAAAAATAACCGACAGAAAATAAAAAATAACAACACATAAAAAAATAAAAAACAACTGTAATTTTAACTAATCATACTTAAGTAAGGTGTTCAAAATGATCTCCCAAAACATATAAGCATACTTGAAAGCGGTCATTGAAAGAGTTACTTACATTACTAAGCATTTGTAAAGAAATATTTTGAAATGCAATTCGGATTCTATTTTTTATATTCCTTGTTGAAGGTATTTTATATACTTCGTTCTTGAGTCCAAAATGAGTCCACTTTATTGAATTCTGGTGACCTTGGGGCCACCCCTTACGATCCATCTTTCACCAAACTGATCATTAAGTTCACCACGTACTAATTCGTTGGGGTACGCAGAAGCACCGCCATGTAGAAACCACATTTGTTCACGTATATTAAGTGGAACCTCTTCTAATAATATCGGTAACTGATGTACGATAAAATCTAAATAAATCTTACCATTTACGTTATATTTAAACAAATATGGTCCTACTACATGGTTACCCACGATACTTCCCCACACATTTAAAGATTATCTTGTTTGACTATGTGTTACTATTTGGTATCGATTACTTGTTGAATAGTAGTGAAAGTTATTTATGCCTATTAACAGAACCGTTTCAATGGAATGCAGCTTCATCACCAAATATGATATAAGCAAAAAAAATCTCTGTTCATTAATTTTTTTTAAGGCCCATTCACAAAATAATATTCGTTTCTGAAAATCATCATTATTTAATTCTTGGTGCTTTTGAATATGATATGGGTGCATCTTGTTTTTAGATATAGAATGTTGTGAACAGAGTAGTAACTAAGTTCTTGTCTATTGGAAATACTCCTTATACTTACTTGTGAGTGGGTTTTCTGTAACTGCCATCAATACACTCATTTCGTTTTCCTCTGTCACACTAGTTTTTTTTTCGTTCATGTTTTACATAATTCACTGAACCAGTGCGGTTAAATCGATCTTTCAATTTTTCAAATAATGTATCTTGTCTAGGTTGCCGCCTATCTGGAAACCGTTCATGATAAATTCTAGCTGATAGTAATGAATTTTTATTGCATTCCCCCAATGTCCAGATTCATTATTGCTAATTTAAATTGAATCAATTATTGAATTGCTAAATAATAATTGTTGCTAATTTACTATGTACCCCAATACTGAATTAATAAACAATAATGTCAAACTGTCAGTTTCTGACAAATCAATAATAGTCAACTCACACTAATTATTGGTAAACGTTAAAATATCTACCAAATTAATACCTTGATGGAAAAATAAAAATATCTAGAAAACTGATAACTTTATGTATAGGGAGTACTCTATAAAATTTTTAGTACGATATTAGTACCTTTCGATAGGGATATAAAATACAGGGTGTTCTATTTAAAATTACCAAGAAAATAATGTACTTGCATTTTGACTTACCATGTATTTGATTTAACGAATATTATGAAAACGAATATGTTTTATAATTTTTAAAAATTATTAAAAAACTATGGTTGCAATAGATCAATGGTCCTATACTCCTTTTTAATTATACAGGGAGTTAAACTTGATACGATGTTCACGTAATATTGGTTATAACTTTTTAAATACCCGGTATAACCTAATAAAACTTTACATTGTTGTGATGTGGAAGTGAAGATTTTAAATTTAAAATAAAATACAGGGTGTTTCATTTAAAAAACATAAGTTTGGTCTGCCACCATCTTATAGAAAACCCTGTAAGATTGAACTAATTTTAAAATGGGAGTTTAAAGCTGTCTACAATTTTTGCCAATAACTTTTTTTTGTAATTTTTACTATAACAGATCTACTGAGCTTCCTGAAGAGTTATCAGAAAAATTTTCCAACCTAATTTTCTACCAAGTAACCAAAAACAAAATTTGATTAATTTATTAATGTTCTGTATTCTGAGAAAGATTTCCGAAGTAGAAATCGAAACATCAAAAAAAAACTTATTATAAACTTAAATTCTGGCTTATTCCCCAAAATATAGGAAATGACAAATACTTCTGTTTTACATTCAAACTTAACTTAATACTACTAAAAAAATAAAAAATTGTTTTTAAACAAATTAGGTGGTTTATTTGACAATTTATTTATTGAAATAATGCATATTCGTAATGTACGCATATAGTACATACAACTTCAAAAAAAAAACGTTGAAATACATAAAAAAGGAACAGAGATACAGTTAACAGCGCCTTCCCCCTCCCTTCAGCTCCCGAGAGTTTCAAAGCCGACCGATTTTATATACATTTTGAAGCTTTGTAGAGGATTCCATTAAAGGGCAATAATTTTAAAATTTATTACTTTAAACCTATAATGTACATTCTTTCAAATAGCGCTAATTACAGTCAATGGTTAAAAAGTTATTCTAATTGTTTATAAGCAAAAAATCGACATGTTTTTGCAAAATTATTTTGCAATATTTAAAATAATATTTTTTAATTTTTATTTTAATGTAAATAATAAAACAAGTCTTCTTCTACCAGAAACAACCCTTACAATTACTAAAACTGTATAAATTTCTGACTTATATTGTTGCAAAAAATGTTAATTTGGGATAAACAAATAAAATAACTTTTAAACTATTGGACCGATCACTTTGAAATTTTGACCCTATTTTAAGCACTACAAGACACATCATTCCATGAACTATAAATATTATAAGTTTATTTTCAAAAAAGTTATTAACATTTATAAAAAACCGAAATTTTTAACTTATTTTGCAACTTTCTAAGCAACAAAAAGGATAGAAACATTTTGAAATCGCCATTTTGAAGGTTTTTATATAACTTATAAGTTTCCTCTCTTCTAAAATTTGTTTAAATTGCTTCACTTTTTGCTAATAGACGAAAAAAGCAAAAATTTTCCGTTTTTTGACCTTAATTTGTTGATAACTAATTAAGTCCAACAAATCGACTGCAGGAAACATATAGGTTTTTGTTACAGAGGTCCATACTACTCAAAACAACTGACGTTTGCCTGGCCCGACGAGTGTCAAAAACAGGGTACTTTTTTTGCTTATTTCCCTGGCCTAAACCTTGAATCATGCTGGTGTTTGACGTGGCATCGTCGCGGTTCTATCGTGAAAGAAATACATAGCCCTATCTCCGCAATGTTATTTTCTTAACGTGGAACGCTCTTTAGGAAGAACCTACAAGTTCTACGTACATTACAAATATGTAATTTGTTTATATATTAATTAATTAATAAATAGTCTAGTTTGTTTAAACAATTCGTGAAAAAATAATTTTCTTTCAAAAATCTATTTTTGGTATAATTGGTACTCATATTATTTATAAGACTATTTGCATGAAATTTTACTCTTGCTGCTTCTCTTCTTCTTCTGGTTCCTATCCGTTTCGGATGTTGGAAATCATATTGGCAATCATAACCTTGCTCGCTGCGGCTCGAAACAGCTCCGTTGAGGTTTTCTTAAACCATGTTCTTAAATTCCGCAGCCATGATATTCTCCTTCTACCGGGTCCTCGCTTACCTTTGACTTTACCTTGCAATATAGACTGTAGCAGGGAGTAACGGTGCTGATTTCTCATAAACGTGTCCCAGATATTGCAATTTTATGCGTTTGATCGTAAACACAATCTCTGGTTCCTTCTTCATTTTTCCTAGAACTTTCTTGTTCGTTCTTGCTGCACATGAGCTAATATCTTTCAAGAGACTGCGTTCTTTCATTGATATTGTATAATCTGGTTCTGATGATTTTCTGTGACAAAAATAATCTGTGCAATTCGAATAGTTTCCAAATACATGAAGATGGCTATTAGATATATCATACATTTACCACAGGTTCTAATTCACTTGCCGCGTCCGCAAGCCTTGTAAAACACTACACTTGTCTCTCATGGTTTTATTAAAAATAGTTACATTTATTTAATATTTAATTTAATTTAATAGTTACATAATATTTAATGTTCTTAAAGAGGAGACACGCCAGCGCCTCCCCCTTTCTAAGACCATCATTAGCGCCAGAGCACGTAGAGTTTTCTCCTTCAATTCTAACGCACGAGTTTACGTTTTGCATTGTTAATTGGGTCAACTTAACTAACTTCGATGGGATCCCAATCAAAGTCTATCATGGCATTATATAATGCAGTTCTTTTAACACTGCCATAGGCTGCTTTGATGTCGACGAAGAGATAGTGTGTATCTATGTTATATTCTAGTGACTTTTCTAGAATCTGCCCATGTGCTTGAATTTGATGTATAGTTGATTTTGCAGCAGTAAGTCCGGCCCAGTAAATCACCCTCTCGGGGGAGCCTGCTAATCCCTAGAGAGCGTGTCCCCAAGGTGGCGGATAGGGGAAAGCCTCTCAGATATGGGTGGTAGGAGGGAAATGAAATACCTCCCGTGGACCACACAGGCCCAGACCAAATAGGCCCTCCAAAAGGGGGTTTTGGCGCCAGAATTTAGCAACCTGACACAAGTTAAAACTAAAATTACAAACTAATAATTATCAGCATGAAAAACCACGGTAAGATTCCCCGGGTGGAAATCCACACCTCCATAGGAATGAGCCCCAAATGATACGGGGAGAGGGGGAGCAATACTGCTCATAATTTAGGAAAAAAGAAAAATGATTAATGATAATGATAAAAAAGATTTAAAAAAGGAAATGGCACGAAAGACATAAATGGGGTACTACACTGTTGGAAAGGAGTCAAAAAAGAGCAGAGAGCAAAAGCAGGAGTAGCCATTTTAATAAAAAATAAATGGAAATTCATAAAGTCTTAGGAACCCATCAATGAAAGAATTATAAAAATGGAGTTGGAACTATGGGGAAGATGGATAATAGTCTTAGAAGTTTGCGGACCAACAGATAATAGACCTGAAACAGAAAAAGAACAGTTCATGGAAGCCCTACAGAATCAAATAGAAAAGGTCAAACAAGACCAAGAACTTATTCTGACAGGGGATCTGAACCGTAGAACAGGAAAACAACAAAAAAGTGAAACAGTAGGAACATATGGAGAAGAAGCGAAAAATTGAAATGGACAAAAAATAATCGAAATATGTGAAATAAACAGATTGAAAATTACGAACGAATTCTACCGCCACAAGGATATCCACAAGTTCACCTGGATCCAAGAAACAAGAAAGCTCCGAGCTATAATTGACTACTTCATAATGAAAATCGAAACATCGATAAAAGTTACAGATGTCAGAGTTAAAAGGGGAGCGGAATGTGGTTGTGTTGTCTGACCACAAATTACTGATATCAAACATGCGATCCCCTTGGAAAACAACAAATCAATAAAAAAAAACAGTGGTAAGTAAAACTCAAACGCAGGCCGAAACCACAGAATAATAAACAATCAGAATGCCCACTCTCAGATGCCGCCTTTGAAGTTTTTCAGCACGAGCGCCATATTTTAGAAGGAAAACATAACACAGACATATGATTTGTGAGGTTATGTAATTGGTTATATATATATATATATATATTTATATAATATATATATATAATATATATATATATATATATAGATTTATATATATATTTATATATATATTATGTATATATATATATATAATATATATAATATATATATATATATATATATTTATATATATATATATATATATAAGGATCACTCAGACGAGTGGTGGGTTCTTATATCGGTCTCTAGGTGAGAAATAAAAGACAAAGTTGATAGGCTACTTTATCTATTTGAAGACGTTTCGCTTTCGAGTTTTGAAAGCATCATCAGTTCATCTAAAAAAATTATTACAATATGAGAACCACACAATCATGGAAACGATGTTAATTGTTACCTTAAAAAGATATGTAGCAGTCAATGTTATTAACACATATGTGAATGAAACTAAGTAAATGGACATAGTACCTGATCTTGTATAAACAGTTAAGCAACTAACAACATATATGAACTTGTACAAAAATTAGCACAGCAATTGACCATGTGGTCCAAAATAAATTCAATGTTATTTATGTTAATAAGTGAGAAAGAACCAAGAAAATCATAAATAACCTCCAACTATTTAATGGATATTAAACTTTGATTTTAACTTTAGGTAGCATTATAAGTAATATTAATAAAATTCTACAAAATATGAATATGAAGTTACCGATCAAAGCCTTATGGATGTCGCCGTGAAAATGGCGTTAGATGAAACAGGAACGAACTAACCGCAAAAAGACAGCCAACCTTGAGGTCAAAATTACTTTGACAGATCAACAAGGTGTAAATACCAACCCAGAATTTTGGCGGTTAATTTAATTTTTTATTTTATAACTGAGTCTGGATGACTACCAGGTTGTAAAGGACAACAACAGTGAAAAAAGTTGGTAGTGTACACACAACTCCCCTCACTAACCGGCAAATTTACAAACCGGAGATTTGCATTCAAACTCATAATAATGTAATGACGTTAATCATGTGGCAAGTTAAATAGTCAGGTGATTAACGATATTATAATTTCCATACAGCCCAAGTTCAATATACTTGGAGCTGTGATTTGAAAGGATTCTATGAATCAATTACAATGTTTGTATTATTTTATATATAATTTAAAACTCTAATCAAAGAATTTAGTGTAATGAAATGCAATATGGGTTGCATATGTAATAGTAAAATTAAGTAAAGAAATTAAGTTATTTAATTGATATATTTATTTATTTTATTTCTATTATGTATGTAAATTATTTTATGAAAAGTGGAAAAAAGTTCAACTAGTACACCTAATATGACATTAATGTAGTGAAAAGATTAAGTAGCCTAATTCTGCAAAATTAAAGCATGATATATCTGGCTCAAGTTACTTATGTCAGTTCTCTTATTCAATGCATTAGGAAGTTTTAATATTGAACACATTTCCAAAAACTGTCTTTTCGCTAGATTGCGTTCAGTGGCAAGAATCTTAACTTCATTAAAATCCACTTCATGTTTGTATTTATCGCATGTTGTGCTAGAGCACAAGTGTGTTTCGATAAGTTAATGTCGCTACGATGTGAAGTGAGACGACCTTTCAATGATCTACCAATTGCCCAATGTAACAAAGATCGCAATTAGCGCATGGAATTTTATAAATTGTGTTCACTTGTTCCAAAGTGGACAAGGGTTTTTTAGTTTTAGAGAACAAATTTCTAACAGTTTTTGCATTCTTAACAGCAATTTTAACAGGTATATTATTTTGTTTATACAATTTAATAAGCTTCTCAGTAACTTGAGGGAAATATGGTAAGGAAGAGTAATGCGTGATAGTATTCTCAAGATCGGTATTATGCAGAACAGTGCTATTTATAGAATTATTAGAGATGTTTATAAGTTGGTCACCATCGGGTATGTCATAAATTGAGGATCCATAACTATGTGAATAAAGGTATTTATTGATGATAGAGGAAGGATATGAATTCTCTATTAGAATATTTCTCAATAACTTAAAGGACTCCCTTCGATTAATTGATGTGTCAATTTATTTAATCTAAAGCTTAAAAGCTTTTATCAGGTTTAGTTTATATTTCATAGGATGACAGGAATGGTAGTTAAGGAAACCTATTAGAGGCCATTGATTTTCTATACCAACTTGTGGTTAGGGTGTTATCTCCCATTCTGATGACACGCATGTCAAGGAAGGGTATACTATTGGTGTAGTGTCCTCAAGTTCAACAGTGAACTGTAAATGAGGATCAAACTCATTAAAGTGGGATAGGGTACCCTGAACCTTGTCAGGTGGTAGGGCTAATAATAAATCATCCACATACTTTTAATAAAAGGGATTTGAAAATCCAAAGACCCAAACGGTCAGAAACCAAATCATCCAATACAAAGTTAACTAGGATGGGAGAGAATTGAGGAACCCATAGGTGTACCAAATGTTTGAAGGTAAAATTTGTCATCAAAGACTAAAAAATTAGTGTCAAACACAAGTTGTAACATTTCTGCAAATATATCCCAAGACACCGGGCAGTTAGGTTTGATAGAATTCCAATGGTTTTTTAAGGAAGTAATTACACTGGACAAAGGTAAGTTAGTGAAAAGAGATACCACATCAAAACTTACTAAAATGTACCCTTGAGGTAGTTGAAAATTGTTAATAAATTCACTAAAATTGAAAGAATCAACAATGTTGAAATCATTGTTGTAATTATATGATTTAGACAAGATGTCTGTTAGAAATTTAGCTATTTTAATATTAGGTGAGTTAATAGATGACACAATAGGTCTCATGCTCAACGTAGGTTTATGTATTTTAGGTAAACAGTAGAATCTTGGAGCATATCCATCATAATTATGTAAAGACTTAGCTAAAGGTTGATCTATGATCTTAATGTTTTTTAAATGTGTTTATAAATTTATTATTTTATTTGTGAATTTAGAACAAGGATTAGAAGATAGTGGTTGATAGTATCTATCATCATCTAACAGTGATTTACTCAAACTGAAATATTGATCTTTGTCCATAAGGACAGTAGCATTACTTTGTCACTCGTAGAACGAGAAGATTAGGGTGGGTTTTTAAAACGATACCGTCTCCCTGTAAATCTTATCTAACTCTGATAAGGGTTGCCTAGGGCGTTTAGTGAAATTCAACAAGATGTTGTTCGAAGATGACCTAAGAGATAGAAGGTCGGAATTGTCCGCATGAGACAAAATTCCGACCTTCTATCTCTTAGGTCATCTCTCGAACAACAATCTTGTTGAATTTCACTAAACGCCCTAGGCAACCCTTATCAGAGTAGATAAGATTTACAGGGAGACGGTATCGTTTTTAAAAACCCACCCTAATCTTCTCGTCTTACGAGTGACAAAGGTAATGCTACTGTCCTTATGGACAAAGATCAATATTTCAGTTTGAGTAAATCACTGTTAGATGATGATAGATACTATCAACCACTATCTTCTAATCTTGTTCTAAATTCACAAATAAAATAAATAAATTTATAACACATTTAAAAAACATTAAGATCATAGATCAACCTTTAGCTAAGTCTTTACATAATTATGATGGATATGCTCAAGATTCTACTGTTTACCTAAAATACATAAACCTACGTTGAGCATGAGACCTATTGTGTCATCTATTAACTCACCTAATATTAAAATAGCTAAATTTCTAACAGACATCTTGTCTAAATCATATAATTACAACAATGATTTCAACATTGTTGATTCTTTCAATTTTAGTGAATTTATTAACAATTTTCAACTACCTCAAGGGTACATTTTAGTAAGTTTTGATGTGGTATCTCTTTTCACTAACTTACCTTTGTCCAGTGTAATTACTTCCTTAAAAAACCATTGGAATTCTATCAAACCTAACTGCCCGGTGTCTTGGGATATATTTGCAGAACTGTTACAACTTGTGTTTGACACTAATTTTTTAGTCTTTGATGACAAATTTTACCTTCAAACATTTGGTACACCTATGGGTTCCTCAATCTCTCCCATCCTAGTTAACTTTGTATTGGATGATTTGGTTTCTGACCGTTTGGGTCTTTTGGATTTTCAAATCCCTTTTATTAAAAGGTATGTGGATGATTTATTATTAGCCCTACCACCTGACAAGGTTCAGGGTACCCTATCCCACTTTAATGAGTTTGATCCTCATTTACAGTTCACTGTTGAACTTGAGGACACTACCACCAATAGTATACCCTTCCTTGACATGCGTGTCATCAGAATGGGAGATAACACCCTAACCACAAGTTGGTATAGAAAATCAATGGCCTCTAATAGGTTCCTTAACTACCATTCCTGTCATCCTATGAAATATAAACTAAACCTGATAAAAGCTTTAAGCTTTAGATTAAATAAATTGACACATCCAATTAATCGAAGGGAGTCCTTTAAGTTATTGAGAAATATTCTAATAGAGAATTCATATCCTTCCTCTATCATCAATAAATACCTTTATTCACATAGTTATGGATCCTCAATTTATGACATACCCGATGGTGACCAACTTATAAACATCTCTAATAATTCTATAAATAGCACTGTTCTGCATAATACCGATCTTGAGAATACTATCACGCATTACTCTTCCTTACCATATTTCCCTCAAGTTACTGAGAAGCTTATTAAATTGTATAAACAAAATAATATATACTGTTAAAATTGCTGTTAAGAATGCAAAAACTGTTAGAAATTTGTTCTCTAAAACTAAAACACCCTGTCCACTTTGGAACAAGTGAACACAATTTATAAAATTCCATGCGCTAATTGCGATCTTTGTTACATTGGGCAATCTGGTAGATCATTGAAAGGTCCGTCTCACTTCACATCGTAGCGACATTAACTTATCGAAACACACTTGTGCTCTAGCACAACATGCGATAAATACAAAACATGAAGTGGATTTTAATGAAGTTAAGATTCTTGCCACTGAACGCAATCTAGCGAAAAGACAGTTTTTGGAAATGTGTTCAATATTAAAACATCCTAATGCATTGAATAAGAGAACTGACATAAGTAACTTGAGCCAGATATATCATGCTTTAATTTTGCAGAATTAGGCTACTTAATCTTTTCACTACATTAATGTCATATTAGGTGTACTAGTTGAACTTTTTTCCACTTTTCATAAAATAATTTACATACATAAATAGATATAAAATAAATAAATATATCAATTAAATAACTTAATTTCTTTACTTAATTTTACTATTACATATGCAACCCATATTGCATTTCATTACACTAAATTCTTTGATTAGAGTTTTAAATTATATATAAAATAATACAAACATTGTAATTGATTCATAGAATCCTTTACAAATCACAGCTCCAAGTATATTGAACCTTGGGCTGTATGGAAATTATAATATCGTTAATCACCTGACTATTTAACTTGCCACATGATTAACGTCATTACATTATTATGAGTTTGAATGCAAATCTCCGGTTTGTAAATTTGGGCCGGTTAGTGAGGGAGTTGTGTGTACACTACCAACTTTTTTCACTGTTGTTGTCCTTTACAACCTGTAGTCATCCAGACTCAGTTATAAAATAAAAAATTAAATTAACCGCCCAAAATTCTGGGTTGGTATTTACACCTTTTGATCTGTCAAAAGTAATTTTGACCTCAAGTTGGCTGTCTTTTTGCGGTTAGTTCGTTCCTGTTTCATCTAACGCCATTTTCACGGCGACATCCATAAGGCTTTGATCGGTAACTTCATATTCACTATTTTGTAGAATTTTATTAATATTACTTATAATGCTACCTAAATTTAAAATCAAAGTTTAATATCCATTAAATAGTTGGAGGTTATTTATGATTTTCTTGGTTCTTTCTCACTTATTAACATAAATAACATTGAATTTATTTTGGACCACATGGTCAATTGCTGTGCTAATTTTTGTACAAGTTCATATATGTTGTTAGTTGCTTAACTGTTTATACAAGATCAGCGTACTATGTCCATTTACTTAGTTTCATTCACATATGTGTTAATAACATTGACTGCTACATATCTTTTTAAGGTAACAATTAACATCGTTTCCATGATTGTGTGGTTCTCATATTGTAATAATTTTTTAGATGAACTGATGATGCTTTCAAAACTCGAAGCGAAACGTCTTCAAAATAGATAAAGTAGCCTATCAACTTTGTCTTTTATTTCTCCACCTAGAGACCGATATAAGAACCCACCACTCGTCTGAGTGATCCTTATATATATATTGGATTGACGGTCGTACTCCTTTTTCCGATATATATATATATATATATATATATATATATATATATATATTTATATATATATATATATATATATATATATATATATATATATTATATATATATATATATATATATTATTGTGATATTTCAAGTCTTGGTGCGCCAAGCAATTAATTAGCTAATTAATTAATTAATTAATTAAATTATTTAAATGATATGATTATGACTCTATCACACTTTTTAATTCTCTTATCTCAGGGTTAAATTCGTGCTTCAATATCTATGCTATTACATGTGAAAGGTAAGGTCCAAAGAATACCGGAATAATAAAAAACACATTGATATAACACTATATATTGAAATAAATAGTAATGAACTAATTCACACTCAAATGTTTTCAATAAACAAAATCTCATATAATGATTCTCAAAATTTTATTTATTTTATTTATTTAGCGTATGGACTTTCACAGTACGATAAATATACAAATACAATTACAATAATATACACATATATATTATATATATCATTCAAACACTAAAAATAGTAAAAATAGAATGAATAGAATGAATGACACTAAATATTAATGTCCAATTTACATAGCCATTCAATTGCTTCTGGGGAACATTCCGCAAAGTCCTGGAGGTTTCCACGGTAGCACGATTCAAGCAGTCTGAAACACAATGGCTTATGGTCTGTCTAGATTCTCCGCAATCGCACTGTGGACTTTCTGCACGACCCCACCTGAACAGCGAATCAGCACATTTACCATGTCCGGTACGTATACGATTAAGCCTTGCCCAAATGGACCGGGGCAGATTTGATCCGATGAAACCCTGAGTTGGGGTGGATATCTTAATATAGTCCGATTCTACTGTTGGCATCCATCTTGTTGTCCATTTCCTATGTATATCATAGGAATTACCAATTTTTTGGGCAGATCGTATTGGAGGATTTCTAGATCTCAATCGTTGGTGCTGGTCAAAATTTTGTTCTACGTACGTGAACAATCAAAAGTAATGGTACAAACAATATTAATTGAAATCTCAAAATCCCAAATTATTCTAACTCTCCTAATCAAAATATTTATATCCTTTCTAAATTAAGTGTAAAAATTGTGTTATCAATAAAAGAAAAAACTGCAGAAAACAAAAATATCTCTCTCTGATGATGAGTGGTCCAAATCCTTGTTCCTTGTAGACTATATTATCTACTCTCAGCCGCTTCCTAGGTAATCAGCAATCTTACAACAAATTGTTGCAAATATATCGTCCTTAATGATCTCCTTCAAATGCAAGAATCGTTCAAATTATGCTAGCCTATTCTCTTCTCGATAAACTGAATCTTTCGTTGGCCTGAGTGAAAAATGACTCTTGGAATATCTTCTCTTTACGATAAACTGAATCTCTCGTTGGCCTGAACAGTGACTCTTGGAATATAAGTAGAAAAATATGACTTACAATATTTTGCTGCTTCAGCTTCTGTCAGATACACTAACTCCACAAAACTCACTAATATTCAACACTACTGCTTGCTACCTCTCGGGAACCGCCAGAGAACAATCACTGTTCTTCTTACAGATTTGGAAAGCCAACTGATTCCCTTTTCTCTCTCAAAAATCTAGCTAAACTTTCATTCCTACATACCTATCCCACCTTTTTCAATCTCCGCCAATCAAAGCTTGTCACAATTCTCCCATTTTTTCATTTCGATAACAAACAATTTTTTACCTATAATTATAAAATTTTCCTAAAACTTATTTACAAATAATTATTTTTCTACGATTCTTAAACACTAACAAAAACCTATCTTTATAAAATCTATTCTATTGTCCTTAATCACTGCAATAATGTATTTGGAAAACCCGGTTCAATTGTCTTTGGATTTCACTTAAAATTATGCGGGTCACTCAAATATATTATAACAAAGAAAATAATTTATGCATAGCTTACATTTTGTTTAATACAGGTAATCCAAAAATTTAAAGACTTTCCTTCTTCGAAATGTTTGTTGGGTATTATCCTACTTATCTGAATTATTTTAATGTTTTTGAACTTTGACATATTTTAAACAAACCAATATTTTTCTCGATTTTACATATCATAACAATATATATATATATATATATATATATATATATATATATATATATATATATATATATATATATATATATATACAGATTGAACGAAATAAATTCGGAACATAGGAATATAATGTATTTCGGCTCAATTCTGCTGTAGGTGGTTGGCCAACAAAAGATTGTCAAATAATTATATTATAAAAATCCCATACTTCAGCGGGCTGCTGGATTCTGAACTCATAAAAATTGAAAGCTACACATAAATCTACGATTTTATTATGCTGTCAAACCAGTTATAGTCCAGGAAATGAAGCATTTCACCTCGCAATTTTTTCGTGCTGCGTGGATTGACTTGAAATTTAACAGAAGGTAGGTAATAGACTAAGGATCAAAATCTACATCGAACCAAAGTGCGTCAAAGCCTAGGGGGTGGTTGCCACCCCATCTCCGGGGTGAAATTTTTTTTACGTTTTAACTACAGGTTTCGATTAAAAAAGTGATTCTAAACAAAAAATGTGCTATACATTAAAGAAAATACTGAATATATGAAAAAAATAAAAATTAAGAAATTGTAGCTTTTTTAATGACTAAAATTATCCTTTATTTACATTTGTTGTACAATGAATATTTGGCTAGATATAGCCGTTTAAAACATCGATCAAGTACCATCTTTTTCGAGCCCTTTAAACTCACCCCATTTAAAAACCAAGGGTTCCAAAAAGATTTAACTCACAGATCCTTGTAGCTCTTAAAAACCTCTACAAATCGTTTTTGAAGAAACACTCTATCGTTAAAAATTAAAGGAAATACGTTAAAAAAAACCAGTTAATTTTTTTCCGGAAAATTCTATTAGTATAGTACAGTACATTTCGGAGCATAATAATCTACAAAACCGGTATATTAGCTAGTGGGGCGTTATACATTCGAAATTTTAAGCGTTCTTATTTTGAAATCCCATTCAACAGAATAAAACATCTGCTCATATGTCTATGGCTTGGCAATGAAAATATCAGAGCAACAGATTGGGGATGGTATTCCAAAGATGGTTTGCTATTACCCGTAAGCATGAACAAACAACCTGCACCCGATGAACTTTTGAAAATTATTTTTTGCCAATACAAAAAAGGATGCAGCGTTTCATGTGGGTGCAGAAAAGTTGGTTTATACTGTAACTCTACTTGTTCTGGGTGCTCAGGTGAAGGGTGCAATAACAGTCCACCAATAATTGAAGAAGATGAGGATGACATAGATCACGATGAAGGTATAATTGATGACGAACAAAATTAATATTATAATTGTTTTACCTATAAATGTAAATATTTTCAACTATTTATGTAAATGTATAAGAATATATGGTCCCTTTTTATGTTGATAAATTTTTTTGCATTTAATTCTACTTTTTTCAATTTATATCTTATAAATTAGTTTATAAAAACTGCAATGTTGTAAAGGGTGATTTTCAAAAGTTTAAAAGTTGCAAAATTTTGGCAAAAAATTGTTTTCACCTATAGCACTCATAACAATTGATTTTTAAGGGTTGAAAATGTATGAATTTGTATTTTAAAGTATAAAAAAATCACTATTTAACTAATCCAAACCAAATTTCACTCATCTTAAGATTTGTAATAGCATTTTACAATTTTTGAAAATTAGGGGTAGTTTTCACCCCTAAGAACAATAAGGGTTCATCGGCATGACATAAACTATAAAGCAGAGTGTGAGTTGAGCTTAATTCCAAATTTTTATGCAAATCGTTCCAAGGTGAAATCATTTTCTTCGGATTACTAATTTTTTTATATTAATCTCTAATAAGGGTCGCTTTTTAAGGGTTGAAATATGATGGAACTTTATTCAAAAGTACGAAACTATCATTATTTAATTAATTCAAACCAAATTTTACCCATATTCAGGTTTAATATGTTATTTTATAATTTTTGACAATTAGGGGTAGTTTTCACCCCTAAGAACAATCAGTGTTCGTCGACATGACATAAACTATAAAGCAGCGGGTGAATTGAGCTTAAATCCAAATTTTTATCCAAATCGATCCAAGGCGAAATCATTTTTTTAGAATTAGTATTTTTTACATTAATCTCTAACAAGGGTTGCTTTTTAAGGGTTGAAATATGATGGAACTATATTCAAAAGTATAATATAATCATTATTTAACTAATTCAAACCAAATCTTACCCATATTCAGGTTTAATATGTTATTTTATAATTTTTGACAATTAGGGGTAGTTTTCACCCCTAAAACCCTTCAGCGCACTTCGGTTTGATATAGATTTTGATTCTTGGGCTATCACCTACCTTCTGTTAAAATTTCAACTGGATACATGCAGGACGAAAAAATTGCGAGGTTTTAACTTTTTTCGAGCTTCATTTCCTGAACTATTATCGCTTCCTTAGACAAACCCGTCTTACGCAAACAACTTTATTGCGAGACAGATAGTTGAACGATATTTTATACAATGTCTATACCCAGGTATGGATTTAGTTTTGTCCAAGTTTTATATTGGTCCACTATTTCAAATGCAGTTCAAACAGACATGTATTAAATTGTATGTTCCGTTTTAATTTGGTTCAATCTGTGTATATATATATATATATATATATATATATATATATATATATATATATATATCGCAAAAAGGAGTACGACCGTCTATCCAATATATAATAAGGATCACTCAGACGAGTGGTGGGTTCAAATATCGGTCTACTAGGTGGAGAAATAAAAGACAAAGTTGATACTACTTCATCTATTTTGAAGACGTTTCGCTATCGAATTCTGATAGCATCATCAGATGAAGTAGTATCAACTTTGTCTTTTATTTCTCCACCTAGTAGACCGATATTTGAACCCACCACTCGTCTGAGTGATCCTATATATATATATATATATATATATATATATATTATATATATATATATATATATATATATATATAATTCCTTAAACACCCTGACCTGATGGTATTAACCAGTGACAAAGGCAATGCAACAGTACTAATGATGAGAGAGCAGTACCTAAACCTGAGCCAACAACTTCTAGATGATAATAAATATTATCAGCCACTTCCCCGCAATCCCACATCAACTTACACAAATAAAATAAATAAATTCATCACTGAACTAAAAAACAAAAAAATCATCGATGATAAATTAGCCAAATCCCTCCATAACTATAATGGCAATGCCCCCAGGTTCTATTGTCTTCCTAAAATCCATAAGCCCCAACTGAGTATGCGTCCTATATTATCGTCAATCAACGCTCCTAAGACTAATTTAGCCCAATTCTTAACTGACATTCTTTCACAAGCATACAACTACAAGAACGATTTCAACATAGTAGACTCTTTCCAGTTCAGTGAATTTAAGAGAATATGTCTTAGTAAGCTTCGACGTGGTATCCCTGTTTTCTAATCTCCCACTCTCTAGCGTCGTCACGTCACTCCGGAACCATTGGAATGAAATCCAACCACACAGTCCAGTATCGTGGGAAACATTCTCGGAATTATTAAAACTGACGTTTGACACCAATTTTCTAATTTTTAATGACAAATACTATCGTCAAATTTTTGGAACTCCCATGGGATCGTCCATCTCCCCCATTCTAGTTAATTTTGTACTCGACGACCTTATCAATGAGAGTATCAGTAAGTTAGATTTCCAGGTTCCCTTTGTAAAGCGTTATGTCGACGACCTGATCCTAGCAACACCACCTGATAGGATTTTAAGCACCTTATCAGTTTTCAACAGCGTTGATGCTCACCTTCAATTTACATATGAATTGGAGGTTGATAACAGCATACCGTTTTTGGACATGCGAATCATACGCACACATAGCAACATATTGGGCACTACGTGGAAAGAAATGGCGAGTAACGGGTTCTTAAATTACCACTCTACGCACCCAATGAGATACAAACATATCCTTGTACAAGCTCTTAGCTTTAGAGTACACACGTTGACCCATACACGGTACAAGAGGGAATCTTTGGATTTACTCAAATCTATCCTCATTGATAACTCTGACCACATATCCGTCATCAACAGATATTTTTTCTCTAAAAGCTACGGTCATTCTATTTCTGAAGCACCTAACGGTGCAATACTAGCCTCCATATCCAATAGATTACAGACTGACAATTCCCCATTAACCCCAAAACCAGCCACAAAATATGCTTCTCTTCCATATTTCCCACAAATTACGAACAAGCTTACTAAACTATTCAAAAACTTACCCGTCAAAATATCCCTAAAAAAACACTAAAACCATTGGAAAGTTATTCTCCAAGTCCAAAACTCCACTAAGCTCGTTAGAGCACACTAATATTGTCTATCAGTTCCCCTGTTCTGAATGCAATTCCTGCTACATTGGCCAAACCAGTCGTTCACTTCTAGGGCATATAACTTCACATAAAAGCGACATTAGACTTTCCAAACCCTCTTGTGCCCTTGCACAACACGCCATTTCCACCAAACATCACATTGACTTCTCAAATACTAAAATACTGGCTAAACAAAATAACCATCAAAAACGCTCCTTTATTGAAATGTGTGAGATCCTAAAAAACCCATCTGCAATAAACAAAAGAACCGACATCGACAATTTGAGCCAGGTTTACCACTCTCTCATCTTACGAAATAAATAATGCCAATATTCATCATTTAAAATAGCCTTATTTTCCATTCAAAACAATAACATAATCATCCCAGATCTCTAAGTTTCATTAAAACATAAATTACAAAAAAAAATCATATCAAAATTTTTCCGTCATACAAATCCACCCGTCCAAATAATCTTTCAATGACCCCCGTAGAAGTTCATAATTGTCTCAAACCTTGGAATTTGTTGAACATATGGCCTTGAGAAAAAAATTTCGGTATCGCGTCACGTCGTTTAGCATAGATTGCAATAAATCAGTGTTTTGTTTGTCTTCATTGGAGAACCATCTCTAAATGAAACCAAATGTACGTTTAAAGTTTTTGTAAATCTTCGTTTCTGCGAATACTATTTTTTGCATGTTCCTGTTAATTTCTTTTTAAGTTAGTTCTAAATTTATGAGTAAACTTAAGTACATTTACAATAACATCTTTAATACTACATATTGAGTTGTAAGTAATAAATTATTAGATCGGTATTTCATATAAACTCTATGTCATCTTTGTATTTTAGAGAACTGATGAAGCTTTAGAAGTATAAAGCGAAACGTCTATAAACTTATGAAGTAGTTGACTTCTGTTTTTTATTTTGCCAACCTGACTGACCGAATAAACCTCTGGATTTCACTAGTTGAATACTTTAATTATATATATATATATATATATATATATATATATATATATATATATGTTTACTTATATTATATTTATGTTATTATATTTAACAATGTTAATATAATTGTATAGTAAGTCAATTAAACCGGAAACCGGGTTAATTTGTCTATGCACACCACATAAACAACATGGTTCCCTTGACGGAACGTCTGTGCAAACGATATGCGCGTACTTAATTTTCCATGGAGAGTGGGCATTCTGATTGTTTATTATTCTGTGCCGAAACGAAGTACAAACTACACTTGCTAAGGGAAGAATCCGTAAAAGACTTGTACAGACGAAGGTTAGACCAAAAACTGGAGTTTAGTTTTGAGAACATAGACGAAACTTATGAACATATAAAATCCTGCATAAAGGAAGCAGCAGCGGAAGCCTTAGGTTGCGAAGAGAGAAGAACAAATAGATATCGACAACGTCTATCAGAAAGCACGGAATAATGTATTAAGCAGAAGAAACAGTTACATCATAAACGGTTAAGCTCAAAAAAACAAGTGGACCTAGAAAGATACAGAGAGAAGAACAGAGAAGTAAAAAGATTAATAACAAAAGATATAAATGATAACTGGGAATCAACATATATGAACATCGAACAATACATAGGAGGTACAAAGAACTCAGAATCCTGGAAAGTGATAAAAATCTGAAAGAAAACGCACAGGAAAAAACACATTATACTTTCATAAGCGAAAAACAATGAAATGATTACTACCAAGAACTCCTAACAGAAAAGCGAACAAAATTCATGGAAAAAGAACAACAAACAACAAATACAAAGGAACAACTAAATTTATCATTGGAAAAAGTAAAAAAGAGCATAAAACAAATAAAAAATAATAAGTCTACAGGCCCCGGAGTGCTAGCACCCGAGCTAATTAAAGATGGTTCTGAAAAATTGTTTCGTATGATACATACCATGTTTCAGAGAGCCTTGGACACCGAACAACAACCTAAAGAATGGTCGACAGCCCATATTATCTCTATTTTCAAGAAAGGGGATAGAAGAAAATGTGAAAATTACAGAGGCTTAAGCATTTTACCATCTATAGGAAGATTATATGGAAAAATAATAAAGGAAAAAATGCACTGCACTACTGCATCAGATCAGTGAACAGTGGAGTAGTGTCTGGGGACTCGGGAGACTGAGACCTCGGAAGCCCTAAGGAAGACGTCAGAGAGGATGTCGAAAGCTCGTCAAAATGGATATCGACGCGGTTCAACCCGGAAGACTGGTGAGTTTGATATTAATTTTTGTATAATATCAATCTTAGCTCTAGGTTTCATTGTACCGAACACACACACATATATATATATATATATATATATATATATATATATATATATATATACATATATATATATAATCCGCATTGATATTGACCAACAATATCCTTTGTAAAATGTTTAAGTCTTTCAAACAATACATTTCCGAAGATATAATCGCAGCTGCTAACAGAGTAATGCCTCTATAGTTCTTTCAATCCAGTTGATAACCCTTTTTATGCAACGCATATTATTTCATTTAGCCAAAGTTGATCACCACCTTTTTTTTAATACATTTCCCAACAGATTTAATCGATTACTGTGGCTTTATTGTCTTAGGACGGAGGAGTTTTAGGACGGCATTTGACACTTCTATTATTATTGAGTCTTCACTGTGTAGTTTAGCGATGTAGGTTTTCTTGATTGTCATCTCCTTCAATATCGTTTATATAATATATTATATAAATATTGTAACCTCGGAAACCTTTTTTTGATGGTGCTAGAAAGGTCACCAATGGAGACACTGCGGACGGCAGCCAGATGGTTGGTGGAGAGCGAGTCGTGGGTTCGAAACTAGCTTTTGGAACCGGGAGTGGGTCCAACGGACGAAATAAGTAACGATAAGATAAGATACATGAGAAAAGATATAGAAATAAACGAAAAGATAGATATGTAAAATTACCAAAGATAAGATAAGATAGAAACAGGGCGCCATTCAATTTTTTTGGGTTTAAGGAGAAAATTAAGAAACCTTAGAAAAGAAAAGAGATAAGGAAAGATATTTAGGTTCTAAGATCAAACCCAAGAAAAGATATTAACAGTTAATTATTAAATAGGTTTGGTCAACACAATATATAAACAAATAATAAATATATTAGGTGGACTCCATCCACCTGCTTACCTACAAAACTCAATCAGCCTGATTTTTCTTCTGGTCGAAGGGATAATATTAATTTAATATAACAAGCTACTATTCAGAGGTATTTTTATATCAGGAAACTTGTTAGGAGTCGACAAATAAAATAAATACATAAAACAATAACAATATATTCAACAACAAAACGATATCGGTATCTGAATGTACACACAAGATAAAAATACACCAACAACTATGAAATGGTGGTATATATATAAAAATAAGCAGTTATATAATTAGAAAATACCTTTACAAAGATATATATATATATATATATATATATATATATATATATATATATATATATATATATATATATATATAAGATCATAGATCAACCACTTGCTAAATTTTTACATAATTATGATGGATATGCTCCCAGATTTTATTGTCTACCGAAAATACACAAGCCTAAATTGAGCATGAGACCTATTGTGTCATCCATGAATTCACCTAATATTAATATTTCAAAATTTTTAGCGGGCATCTTGTCTAAATCTTATAATTATAACAACAACTTTAATATTGTTGATTCTTTTCACTTTAGTGAATTTATAAATAACTTTGAAATTCCTCAAGGTTACATTTGAGTGAGTTTTGATGTGGTATCTCTTTTCACTAATTTACCTCTTTCCAGTGTTATAACTTCCTTAAGAAACCATTGGAATTCCATCCAACCTAACTGTCCTGTTTCCTGTAATGTATTTGCAGAATTGTTGTAATTAGTATTTGACACTAATTTTTTGGTCTTTAATGACAACTATTATCTTCAAATTTTTGGCACACCTATGGGTTCCTCTATCTCTCCCATCCTAGTTAATTTTGTACTAGATGATTTAGTATCTAACCGTTTGGGTCTTTTAGATTTCCAAATCCCTTTTACTAAGCGGTATGTGCATGATTTATTATTAGCCTTAACTCCTGATAAGATACAGGCCACCTTATCCTTGTTTAATGAATTTGATCCTCATTTACAGTTCACTGTTAAACTTGAGGACTTGCTATCACAAATAGCATTCCCTTCCTAGACATGCCTGTCATTAGAATGGAAGATAACACCTTAATCACAAGTTGGTATAGAAAACTTATGGCCTCTAATAGGTTCCTTAATTACCATTCCTGCCATCCTTTTAAATATAAATAAACTTAATTAAAGCTTTAAGCTGCAGGCTGAATAGATTGACACATCCGGTTAATCGAAGGGAATCCCTTCAATCACTTAGAAATATTCTCATTGAGAATTCTTATCCTTCTTTTCTCATTAACAAATACCTTTTTGTACAAAGCTATGGTTCATCTTTAAATGACATACCCAATGGTGACCAACTTAGAATAATATCAAATAATTCTTTTAATGACACTGTTCTGCCTGGTACTGCACTTATGACTCCTACCACCCACTACTCATCGTTACCTTACTTTCCTCACGTGACTGACAAACTTATTAAACTGTATAAACAGAAGAACATTCCTGTTAAAATTGCGGTTAAGAATGCCAAGACTGTCAGAAATTTGTTTTCAAAAACCAAAACACCCTTGTCCCCTCTGGAACAAGTTATTTATATGTCATTTATCATTTACCTTGTGCTGATTGTGACTCGTGCTACATCGGTCAGACTGGGGGATCACTGACAGGGCGTCTTACGACACACCGCAGTGATATCAACTTATCTAAGCATACTTGTGCCCTTGCACAGCATGCTATCAAGCTATCAACACTAAACACAGAGTAGATTTTAATAAAGTTAAGATTCTTGGTTCTGAACGTAATCTCGTTAAAAGACAGTTTTTAGAAATGTGTCATATACTTAAACACCCTAATACTCTTAATAAGAGAACTGACATTAGTAACTTGAGCCAAATTTATCATGCTCTAATATTGCAGAATTAGGCTTACTATGTTATTTACTTTAAAAATTGTCACCTAAGGTGTTTTCTTTACATAATTTCTTCTTAAATAATTTTCAAATATAAATTTAAATAAATTAAATAATAAACTCTTACTTTAAATTATCCTAGATTTATGCAACCTATATTTCATGACTTCATGTCAACGTTGCTTTTGTACAATTGTATTAATTGTTTCCATACAAATAGTTTAATACAACTTTATTATTATAAATTGATTTATAGAATCTTATTAAATTCAGTTCCAAATGTGATGAACCTTGGACTGTTGGAAGTTTGATCATCCTTCCCCTGTGGCTGGCTAACCAGTCACAACGTAGATTATTAACATATGATTTTTTGGATTGACTTCTCTTGTTTGTTCTTTATTTCATCTCAACCGATCACTGGAGGGAAAAAGGAGTTCTAAACCACCTTTTCCTTTCAGTTTTTTGGTTTTTACAGACAGTTTGTCGACCAAATTTTGTCATATTTTTTAAATAAACCGCTCTGTTGTACTGGAGTTGGTAGTAATACGCCTTGTTGTTCTGTCACTCGTTGACCTCTTGGCATCTGTCTTTTCACGTTGTTGACGTTTAACACGTGTTGCCTTCATTTCACCGGCAGCACTCGACAAGCTCTCAGTGGTAACTTCATTATTACTTTTAAATTACTAAATTTTTAATTAAACATTAAAATAATGCTACCACATTAGTTGCCACATGCTACCATTAGTACAACTACCACATGTTTTTTTTGCTGTGCTAATTTTATGAAAATTGTTAACTATATTTAGTTCAATTTATTGTTTATACAACATAATTATACAATGTCCATTGTCTTAAACTTCTTTACAACTGTTAATATCACTGACTGCTACATATCTTTTTGAGGTAACATACTTAATAACCTTTCATTGGATGTTAGGTTTTTCATATTGTTCTTTTTAGATGAACTGATGATGCTATCAAATTGGATAGCGAAACATTTTCAATAAATAGATGAAGTATCCATCATCTTTGTCTTTTTTCTCCAATGTTTGACCGAAAAACCCGCCACTCTTCGAGTGATCCTTATTTTATATATATATATATATATATATATATATATATATATATATATATATATATATATATATATATATATATATATATATATATATATATATATATATATATATATATATATATATATAATAATAGTATAAGATAAAAAAGACTCAAATAAACAAACACACTTAGAAAACAATTCACAGACAGCAAGATCACAAACACGATAATATGAACGAAGCGTCCTTTCTCCACAACGGCCCACCGAAAAGTAAGTCTTTCTTGCAAGAATTTACCCAACTACAAAAAAAAAGAAGGGATATCTCCACTTAAAAATCATAGGCCAGTTGTATGTAGTTCTGAGAAGGTAAAAAGATTCTAATGAACATCGAAACTAACGGTAACCTTCTAGCTACAAACGTGATAAAATATAAATCTTCTAGATTAGGTTTTTTCCGAAAAACATTACAACGGGCGTTCGAGGACAATTAGCGAATTTATGAAAAAGAACCCGAAAAAGGATTAACTAAGAATTAGCTAAACCGGCGTCTTTAAATAAAAAGGTAGGTATATTCTGTCATTTTTCGGTAGTTTCCCAATAAAAATTTCTGATCGTAAACACGACCATCAGCGTATCATCACCATGGGTAAAGGGAATTAAAAATAATTTAATATATTAATACTAAAAAAAATGTTACACAGCCCCCTCCCAAGAGAGGAAACTGGTGAACAAGAAGAAGAAAGAAAACGGTTTACGATCAAAACCTAAGGATACATTTTTTTATATACCCTTCAAACGATTCGAAGGACGTGCCTCGAAAAGAAGTACAAGATATAAAAGACCGTAACATCATTAGGTAATGATGTATCCCAACGTCAAGATAATAAAATTATTTAAGGTAAACCTCGATACAAAAGAAATGACAATCGAAGAGATCGCATCGAGATCGGTACTCATGAGTCATTCGTTAAGATAATTAGAGATCGATATATTTTTAGGAAATCTCTAATTAAAAACACGGTATCGAAATGGCATAAATACAACACTGGATAAAATCTTATTCACAAAGAAAGCATATGCCAAAGTGGAAGTAAAAAAGAATTAAATAAAATGCAACTAGTAGTAATAAGAGTAGAAGAAGAAGAAAAGAAATTGAGTACCTGGTTGTCAGTTGATAGCTTCGTGTATCACACGCCTAAATTAATTTAGGGTCACAATAGGTAAAGTAGCAAACGGTAAAGTCACAATCGGGTCGAAGTTGACATAACGAAAACTTCTTAAGTCATATCAAGGAAAGGGGTCTGTAGACAACATCAGTACTAAAAGAATGAAAGGGTAAGAAGAATTAAGAGGAATGTGTCTTTCTTCCTTAAAAGCTCAACAGGTCCCTAGCGGACGAATCCCAGATCATCATCCTAGCCGTTCCTCTCGTAACAACTAGTAAGGTCAAAACAGATTCCGAAATATAGAAGAAAAAGAAGAAAAAAATATTTGCGCCGAGAATTTCATTCTCATGATTCACACATCGTAGTTTGATTTATCACCTGCCGTAGGACAGAGCAAAAATAATTTATCGCCATTCGGAGTTTATAAATCCATAAAGGATTGAGTATAAGTTTTTTATACAAATCAAAAAAACTTCTACTAGATAATATAGGATTTACTATAACTACTATATAGATAATAAAAGTATAATAACGTAATTAAAGTTATTACAACTTAAACGGTGCAGTAAGCAAATGATTTTTCGCTTACTGACCAGGTAATGAGCTTTCGCACAGATAATTTTAAGTAGTTTTCCACCTAAATAAGAAAGGTTTCCACCTAACCTAACCTAACCTAACCTAAATAAGAAAGATAAGAAGATAAGATAAGATACAGAGCAAAGATAAATTAAACTTTACTCAAAGGTAATTTAAGAGACTTTTCACTTATCGGTAAGACAATGAGTTTTGCTCAAAGATAATCTAAGTGATTTTTCACTTATAGGTAAGACACTAGAGATCAGCGAGTAATTAGTTCACTAGCCGATCTAATAGACAACGATATGGTGATATTTTTCACCTAACCGTACTGAAAGATATGTGACTTCTGGTGGGCAATCAAAGAGGTAGACGAAAGAAGATAGAAGAGAAAAATATTCATATATGAATATGTAGATAGGACTGTAGATAATATTATACGATAAACCAAACAAACTAATCCTGATTGGATTCATCATCACTTAACGAATTATCATAATAATCGAGATATGGTTTCAAATCTTTAATATGCCAGTTCCCAGCATTTGAACCATCGGGATTTCTCAAGGTATATACAAGGGGAGATAGCTTTTTGACTACCGTACATAAGATATATTTTGGTGCTAATTTAGATAAACTTATCGACGGCTTTTGATAGCACTTTATTTAGTCGCCAAACTGTATCATCGACGTGAAATTGTACATCGCGTCGCAGTAAATTATACGTGTTAGCATTGTGTTGATACGCATTATTCAGATTAAGTTGTATTTCATCAAATACTTCACTTAACCCTCGTATTTCAGAAACATATTGGTCATATTGTTCTGAAGTAACGGTAGATAACAAATTATCGGGAGATAAGGAATAATAGTTACCGGCAATAAGGACATACCTGGCAAAATTAAGGAAAGATGGGGTATACTTAGTGACTTCATGTCTAGCGGTATTTATGGCTTGACGGATTTTTGGAATTTCTTTATCCCAATCGGAATGATCTTTAATATAACACCTGATAGCAGTACCTATGGTTTTATTGCTACGTTCAACAAAGTTGCACTGGGGTGAATAAACAGCATTAAACCATATTTTTTGGACTTTATATTTATTACATAAATTCGTTAACGAAGAATTATTAAGATTTCGGGCGTTATCACATATAAGAAATTGAGGCACTCCGAACATAAGAAAAACGTCGTTTTCAAGATAATTAAGATATTTTGCGTTGCAGCTTTCCGCAAAGGATGAATCAAAGTAAATTTCGAAAACCAGTCGGTAACAATCGGTTACCAGTTCGGTGAAGAAGATAATATGACATTTGAGGCATTGTTGTGAGAATGACTCTTTGACAGAGAAGTATCAGTCTCGACAACAGAGATTTTAGAATTTTGGAAGAACTTGGCCGACAATGATGGGTTAACATCTTCCAACTTCTTAACAATTTGAGTTAGTTCACTCACGGTATTAACGTCTTTTAAAACGACATGAGGAATGTGTTCAGATAAGATATTTGTACGAATAATCCTGAACTTACTGGATTCGGATGCTTCGCGAGATAAACGATTAAAAATAGATAGCATTTGCGCGGCGAAATTGACGATAGACTCGCTAAGTTTTTGTTTGCGGCCTTTAATTTGATCCCAAAGGTCTTAGTCAACATCGGGAGGTAAAAAGGTAGATTTAAGGAGTTGAATAAGTTCATCCCAAGAGCTTATTGATGACTAAATACTGCGAAACCACACCGCGGCATCGCCAGAGAAAAATTCAATAGCCGAATTAAATAAAATATAAAATCCACAAGGAAAACAATTCCTGTGGCTGGCTGTATACCCCGTATCACAAAAAATAGGTTAGTCTTCGTAAGTGGGTATATTTATTTAAAAACTCTTAAAAGGGCTACATCAAAAAAACAAACGTTTTCGGACTAAACAGTCCATCATCAGGTTTAAATTTTAAAATTGCCTAAAATAAGTATAAACCATTTAGTTAAAACAAACGTGAATTTTGTTAAACAAACGTTATGAAATTTTGACTATGGTTAAAAAGCAAAAATGGCTATACTTACTAGGTTAAAATGCCTGAGCCACCAAAATACACTACCCTTTAAATTACATATAGCTGTAAAAGATTATACATCTTGTTGTTAAAAAACTGTGATGTTCAGTATTAAATTAAATATGACTTCAGGTAACATACATTGCTGAAGTGAGTTCCAGAGCCGGGGAGTAAACCTCTACACACGGAGAACAGCTGGAAACTGATTGACAATATACCTTTGAACGGTGTCAAAAACAAAATGTCAATGTAAGATGGGACTATATTAGTTATACCTATTATTACTACAACCAAAAGGTTCAAAAATTATTTTGATGATTTTAAAAAATAATAACAGCAATCTAGGTGTTGGGATTTAAAAATTTGGGTTATAATCGATGTGAAATCACCGATGGTATTAAAGTCATGTTTAAGAGGATGACTTGTGTATTAGGCAACCTATGTTACTTTTTGTCGTAAGGAATGTGGTCTAAAAGTGTATTTTATGTTATATATATATATATATATATATTATATATATATATATATATATATATATATATATATATATGAAAATTATCCTTTTATGTTTATCACATCTAAGACAAGGTAAAAATTTAATAATCAAAAGACTGATGTTTTTTTTTTACACACTTATGACAAGTCTGTTTAAACTTTTTAAAAATTTTATACCTTTTATTCAACTTACTCATTTAAATAAAACCACAGACATGTAATATTGGCATAATTATTGTAATTTACAACACCTACTTTTTTTATCGTTATTAGACAACACCCTAATATGGATTTTTATTATTTCAGCATTTGTTTAACTTTGTATCGAGACCTGAGGATGCTTTGCATATTGTAGAAAGCGAAACCGGTCGTCTGATAGTTAAATTAAATTGATTGTGAGTAAGTCTTATTTATTATTTCTTTACCTATTTGAAATGGACTCACACAAGCAACACATTCACAGTTTTTAAATAAATATACCCACTTACGAAGACCAAATAAAATATCTTTCGGGACTTTACGAGATTCAGTTAATTCATTAACTCGTCCAATAAAGTCAAAAACGGTTTTCGGATCACAATTAAATTTAACATTCCAATGAAATATGGAATATTGTGAGATATTTGAATCGGGAGTCGAAACATGTATAATCTGCGGAGCAGCAGGAGAGACATACTCGACAGAAGAAGAACTAGAAGCTAAAGGACTGACTTCATCATTCATCTCTTGCTCCAATAACAAACAGGTAGCATTAGATTCATTTCGAAAAGAAATAGATTCCTCAGAATCAGGCTCGGGAATAGGAAGACGATCTATTCTACCTAACGAATGAATAAGTCGTGATTTGACTTGGCGAAAACAAGAATCTGTTGAAGAACCTTCAAACTCTTCAACTAACTTTGAAATATTATCAATAGAATTTTTAATAGCAATCACTTCGATCTCATAATTTAAGATATATAAAGATAATTGATTGCTGTTAATCCTAACTAACAATCTCGTGAGGATTTTCCTCCTTTCTTTTATTTCTCTACTCGTAACAGTTCCTCTGATTTTTAACTCATAATTAATTTCCTCTGAAGTAAGAAAATTGACTTCAAAATCATTCATTTTTTAATTTGAGTCTGCAGGTAATAAGAATAAAAAAATATAAAAATAGTACAATTACACCGGTCAGTCAGTCGGTCAGATAGCTCAGCGTGCTGTGCGGCTGCCTCTCATTCGCTTCACTGTCGAATGGTTCAGTGCCCCATAGAATAGATCGAGCCCCAGCTCGAAGAAAATGAATTAACTGAGATAAAGCAAATATAAGAAGAAATAAATTTAAATAAAACAACGGAAGCTGATGAGGATCCTCGTAGCTTCGGCGTTATGTAAATGTATAGACAAAGCTAAAAAAATGATTAGGTAAAGAAGCCGGGACATAAAAATGTGAAACACACGCAAAGGCAACGAACAAAGAAAAAAACAAAAGAATATAGGTCTCACGTAATGTGTAACCTCGGAAACCTTTTTTGATGGTGCTAGAAAGGTCACCAATGGAGACACTGTGGACGACAGCCAGATGGTTGGTGGAGAGCGAGTCATGGGTTCGAAACTAGCTTTTGAAACCGGGAATGGGTCCAACGGACGATATAAATAAAGATAAGACAATATAAAATATATGAGAAAAGATATAGAAATAAACAAAAAGATAGATGGGTAAAATTACCAAAGATAAGATAAGATAGAAACAGGGCGCCACTCAATTTTTTTGGGGTTTAAGGAGAAAATTAAGAAACCTTAGAAAAGAAAAGAGATAAGGAAAGATATTGAGGTCAAAGATCAAACCCAAGAAAAGATATTAACAGTTAATTATTAAATAGGTTTGGTATATAAACAAATAATAAATATATTAGGTGGACTCCGTCCACCTGCTTACCTACAAAACTCAATAAGCCTGATTTTTCTTCTGGTTGAAAGTATAATATTATTTTAATATAACAAGCTAATATTCAGAGGTATTTTTATATCGGGAAACTTGTCAGGAGTCGACAAATAAAATATGTATATAAAACAATAACAATATATTCAACAACAAAATGATATCGGTAGCTGAACGTACATACAAGATAAAAATACACCAACAACTATGAAATGGTGGTATACATATAAAAATAAGCAGTAATATAATTAGAAAATACCTTACTATATATACCTACAAATATATATATATATATATATATATATATATATATATATATATATATATATATATATAATCATGCCCAAATAAACTTTTGGCATATCTCGAGATCTTACAGCAAAAAAAAATGAATAAAAATTATAACAAACACTCATCCAGATAATGGAAGATGATAGATACCATACCATATTACTCGTCCAGATAATTGGTCAAACAACATCAGTTTTAGTAGATGGTGTGGAATCACAAGCTCTCAATATTAAAAGAGGAGTACGGCAGGGATGCCTCTTGTCACCCCTGCTTTTTAACGTTTACTCCGAAAGAATTTTCAGAAAAGCGCTTTCTGAAGAACAAGAAGGAATACTTGTGAACGGCGAAGTCATCAATAATTTGCGATATGCGGACGATACAGTACTCCTAGCTTCTAATCAAGAAGATCTGCAAACACTACTTGATAGTGTCGTTGAGAGTTGTAGGGAGGCAGGTCTTGATCTGAACATAAGGAAAACCAAAATACAAAGCACGTGGTGTTCGTGTGTATTAAGGTATAAAAACGCTTATTAAAAGCTTAAAATTTTTTTATTATAAAGAAGATCTTTTCGGAATTCTATCATTCCATCATCAGTTTAATAAAAAAGGTTGTTAAAAAACATGGTGTGGCCACATAAAAAACATTCGGTGGACATCTGGATTTAAAAAATAATATTCTTCGTGTTATTTATTCAGGTAAATGCAATAGACTCTTGACTTGTGTAATATAAAAAATGAAACTGGGGGCATCTTATATGACCCCCTGTAGTTGGTGCCCCCAGTTTTATTTTTTATATTACACAAGTCAAGAGTCTATTGCATTTACCTGAATAAATAACACGAAGAATATTATTATTTTTTAAATCCAGATGTCCACCGAATGTTTTTTATGTGGCCACACAATGTTTTTTAACAACCTTTTTTATTAAACTGATGATGGAATGATAGAATTCCGAAAAGATCTTCTTTATAATAAAAAATTTTAAGCTTTTAATAAGCGATTTTATACCTTAATACACACGAACACCACCTGCTTTGTATTCAACAGGTATACTAGCCACTCCTGGATATCTCCACTTCATGGTTTGTTCCAGTTTCACTTTTGAAAACCAAAATACTTTTAATAAGTAAACAACAGAATGTAAAACCGTCTATATATGTAAATAATACCAAACTTGAGCAAGTTGATAAAATCGTCTACCTTGGACAGCAATTAAATTGTAATGCAGAAAATCACGGCGAAATTAGATCCAGAATAGAGCAGGCTAGAGCTGCTTTTAGAAGGATGTCCAAGGTGTTATGTAACAGAGACCTAAAACTGGCATTAAGGATCCGCCTACTTCGCTGCTACGTGTTCTCGGTCTTACTTTATGCTGTCGAGTCCTGGACTGTGAATAAAATCGATCTAAATCGCCTTGAGGCTTTCGAAATGTGGTGCTATAGAAGAATTTTAAAAGTTTCCTGGGTGGAGAAGATTCGTAACTCCATAATACTTGAACGTCTCAGCAAGACTACTGAGATCATAAAAAGCATCAAGCAGAGAAAGCTGGAATATTTCGGACATGTAATGAGAGGTCCCAAATATAGATTGCTACAAAATATCATGCAAGGAAAAATAGCAGGCAAACGCAGTCCAGGACGAAGAAGAACCTCATGGTTGAAAAACTTGCGAGATTGGTATGGTGTAGATACAAGCATGCTATTTAGGGTGGCAGTGAATAAAATTAAAATAGCTATGATGGTAACCAACGTTCTGAAAGGACATGGTACATGAAGAAGAAGAAGATAATTGGACATACTAAGATTATGGTAACTTACAGTAATTTCTGATGACTGCTGCCTAATTCACTGAAGCTAATACTATACTTGTATTAAATACTGAATTTAATTAACATTAAAGGTACTTTAGAATAGAAAGGTACTTTAGAGCTATATATAATCTAATATAGTAAAAGATCAAAAAGACTCAAATAAACAAGTTTATACACACTTAGAAAACAATTCACAGTCGGTAAGATAACAAATACGATAATGTGAGCGAAGCGTCCTTTCTCCACAATGGCCCACCGAAAAGTAAGTCTTTCTTGCAAAAATTTACCCAACTACCAAAAAAAGAAGGGATATCTCCCACTTAAAAATCATAAGCCATAATTTAATCATAATTAGCCTAAAATTTAATCATAATTAAAAATCATAGACCAGTTGTATGTAGTTCTGAGAAGGTAAAAAGATTCTAATGAACATCGAAACTAACGGTAACCTAGCTACAAACGTAATGAAATATAAATCTTCTAGATTAGGTTTTTCCCGAAAAACATTATAACGTGTGTTCGAGGACAATTACCGAATTCATGAAAAAGAACCCGGAAAGGGATTAACTAAGAATTAGCCAAACCGGTTCCTCGCTAGTTTCCCAATAAGAATTCGCTAGTTTCCCAATAAGAATTTCTGATCGTAAATTCGACCATCAGCGTATCATCACCATGGGTAAATTGAATTAAAAATAATTTAATACATTAATATTTAAAAAAATGTTACATATATATATATATATATATATATATATATATATATATATATATATATATATATATATAATATGATATAATAATAATGTACCTACAATATAATATAATCCCTATAAAACCTCTTCTGACGTCCATTTTTCATTCAATTCGGTTGTTCCATTATTCTTTAAGTTCTTTCGAGCTCATCGAGTTTCTTATTCCTTCCATCCGTGTTTTCTAAGGTAGTCCTCTCTTCTGGATTCCAGTAGGTGTTCATACAGGTACTTGTTTCGGGAGTCTACTGTCTTTCATTCATTGGACATGTCCGTACCATTTGAGCTGCTTTCGTTATATGCCATCCATGTCTGTACCTTCTATTCTCATACTTTATTACATCCAGTTCGGCGATCTTTCTTTGATGTCTCTGTTAATCGTCTCGTTTCACAACAGTGTAAATAAAAGCATGCTTTTTACCACAGTTTCATGGGTTGTAGTGACAGAGAGAGCATGTCAGCTGAGCCAAAATGAAAAATAATCATCCTTATTGCTTCCACTGGAATAATATTGACCATTCAACTGGGCCCGGACTACCTCCTAATTCTTTAAATTCCTGTTTTTGAAATTAATAATATTTAATCATTATTTTGTCTAATTACCTATTTAGTTGTCAAAACAGATACATCTCAACATGTTCCATTATTCATTCCATTATTTTGTAATAAAATTTTATAAAAGTTTGTCTTCAAAATCTTGTTTGTATGTACCCTTGCTAAGTTGTGAATTAATTATTCAATAAATAATATTACTCTGGTATACTCGTATTATTCTAATTACTCCATAACCGCACTGAATAGAAGACCGCCCACTTGCATAGACCCAAGACTTTTCAGCAAAGGGGATTGTAAGTAGGTATAAAGGTAAATTCTAGTACAAGATGACGTTTAGAATATTCTTCGTGAATGGATTTTGTTTTCGTAAAGAAAGATATTTTCGAAATAGATATCGCAGTGAATTTTACCGTTAGGATTTTCGAGGATAAGCCTTAATTTTTATATTTCATATTTACCTTGAATCTATCTATTTATTAATATTTTAACATTTATAATAAGTTGTCAGGATATATTATCAAATTATATGGGAATTGTATGTACCTTCACACTGTCAAATTGATGGAGTGTACTGTTCCAATTGTTTGACTGACCATTGTCATACTTTAAGCTGTCTATTAATTTGTATAATTATTTAATTGTTTTGTGCTATTTTCATTACTATAGCATTTTTTACAAAAAAGCTTGCGCATCATTCAATATTTACGTCATCAGAACCCCACAGCGTTGCCAAAACATCAGAATAGTTAGTAAGTGAGAAATTTTTAAACTGTCAACTATTTGTCAAACTATTATATTAACAGTAAATACACTTAGTTTTAAGACAGATTTAACAGATTAAAATACATAAAAAAATATTTTAATAAAAAATTATATATTCTAAATTTTAAACTTACCTCTTATAGGGCTTTAATAGTAAAAACGCCCCGCCATTATTTCTTGTTCAAAATCTTATATGAAAGCTTATCCGCTTTCTACAGACTATTTGTTTTGGTATATCACAATCACAATACTCAACAATAATTAGTTTTTCAAGCTATTAATCTAAATTTAATATGTATTTATAAATAAAATTTATTAATATATAATATTTTATATTATGATCAGATTGCGTAAGAAATCAAAACATTAAAAAAGCGGCAACACTTTATACACTTTTGCCACTCGCTTAACTGTCAATACAATTTGAAGTATTTCCGAATCAGTTGCGTACAATTATCTAATATATTTAATTAAAATTAATATAAGGTTGAATGTTCGAATAATTAAACTTTGATGGTATACAAGGCAACTATCGAAATATTGAGATGACGATTGAGATTATGAAACTAAGTATTGACCAAAGGTCCACCTGACACCATTATAGGGAATCAACTAATAAAATATAAAATTGAATGTAGATTGAATAATCCAAATCTCACACTCAAACCTGTCTATAATAATTAGAATGTTAGTTTGAGAGCAATTGAAGTTGACATAAAGTATGAATGTAAGAAAAGACTAAACAATATATTAGACAGTGGATGGTTGACTACAATAAAATGGTCCACCAAGCGCTATCAGTACTGTAAAAAAGGAAAATCTGAATATGCAGTTAAATTACTAAAAGTTAAAATCAAAATTGAAAGCAAAATATATAAATGGGTTATAATCCACGTAGTTCAGTTAAATCCACAGTCAATGGAAGAACTTTAAAATTGATATTGAAATGCTCAGTGCATGAAGTCTAAACAGTCGAGCTGGGTCCTCTACGAGGTGAAGCTGTAATAAAGTTTTTAAATATAGGATTAAACTTAGTACAATTTAAATTAATTTAAGTATTAAGACAGTGAGAGTTTTCATTTGTTTCCCTTGTAATCTCCAAATCTTCCAATAAATCCAACTCAAGATAGTTTTTCTTTCTACTAATGTCATGTAAGATAGATGAACCAGAATTGATGTTAAAATTATGGTTGCTGGATACTAAGTGTTGACCAAAACTTGAAGAATTTGGTCTTTTCAAATGTTCAAGAGACTCTAGTGGATAACTTTCTGATGGTTCTACCTACATAAGAGGCATCACAATCATCACATTTTAATTTGTAAATACCACTTTTATCAAGTTATTCATCCTATCTTTGGTATTGATTAAGAAGGAACCTAAAGTGTATCAATTGTAGAAGTAAAAAGTTTAGATATTTTATTGGAAATGCTACTAATATAAGTGAAGGAGAAATATCTGATGTTATCTGAAGCATTAGGTTGAAAAAACTGTGATGAATATGCAAGCTTTTCTGCAATTTTTAGTTTAGCTCTATTTAGAAGTTTGTATATAATGTTAGGATCATAGCCATTATTGAAAGCAATCTGCTTAAGAGTATTAAGTTCTGTATTAAAATTATCATCAGAAATAGGAAATTTAAGTAACCGATGAATGTAACTGTTGAAAGCAGCCATTTTATGTTGAGTTGGGTGATTAGACGTTCCATGTATAACGTGATCTGTTCGGGTGGGTTTTCTATAAATGTTGTACTCTAAAGAATCTTTATTACGGGAAATAGTCATATCCAAGAAGTTAAACTTATTGTCAGATTCTGATTCCGGAGTAAAAGAGATGTTAGGATGGAGGTTATTGAGATCATCCTGAGGGAGCATTGTAACTGACTACCTACATCGTGAGAGTTGGAAATCTTTTGATTCCAAGCCTTACTTCAAAGGACTTGTGAATGGATGCATCTCCATAGGTTTGGTTCTTCAGTGACCGTTGAAGGATAAGGATTCTTAATGTGAGCAAATATAGCTTTGGAGAAATAAAATCACTTTTGAGTTTATCGATTTATAATTAAATCTTTTAAGAGTAGAGAGGCCCAACACGGCCGTAACTTACTATACAATATCAAATGTACTCTTTCTTTATAACACGTAAAATAAACACGAGAGAATAAAACGAGAAAATGCCCTAATTCGGCGGAGAGAAATATTATATTTTACACGTGAATTGCGAGTTCTTAACTACCCGCTGTGATGGCTCCATGGCCATGTGTTAACTTGAACTGCTCTTACTGAACTGATAAAAAAACTACATAATGCGTAAACGGGAATTTTACCCTTATTTTATTTAGGTGTGAAAAATATTTAACAGGGTCTGACGTAAGACGCCAGGGTGTCGCGTTCAAACGATAAAGTAACTGTTCTAGTTATTCTACACTAAGAAAAGTCAAAGAATTACATTTTTATTTTATATTTTAAAAACAATATGTTCATTTCTGGAACATAGACTGCCCGCGTTGAAGTATTTACTTCAAAACGAAAGAAAGAGTGATTTGAGAAAGTAAGCAAACTTAACTTAAAAGTAATTTAAGAAATAACTATTCCTAAACTAGAGTAATACATATAAATGTAACAAAATTTAAAATTTTAATATTCTACTTTGTCCACAGGAAGAGGACAGAGTTTTGTGATAGGTCTGTTAAAATATCCATCTCTAGTCTTTATTTTAACACTACAGACCTTGTTGTCCTTACCAGTAAACAATTCAACAATTCTTGCCAATGGCCAGTGTAGGGAAGGAACTTTATCTTCCTTTAATAGAACTAAGTCGTTAACTTCAAGGTTCTTCTGTGGTGTTAACCACTTGGGGCGATTCTGAAGTTGATTAAGGTAATCAATTTTCCAGCGTTTGGCAAATTATTGCTGAATCGTCATGTAGTTTTGCCAAATTGTTAATTTATTGTTAGGTATTTCCATGACTATCTCTTCAGGAAATGACGTAATTGGTTTTCCTATTAGGAAATGTCCTGAAGACAATGTGTTAAAGTCATTTGGATCATTTGACATAGCACAAAGAGGGCGTGAGTTTAGTACTGCTTTTATTTGTGCGAGAACTGTGCTAAAGGCTTCAAAAGTTAAAGTGGTATTGCCTAACAGCCTTAAAATGTGATATTTGGTACTTTTTATGGCTGCCTCCCAAATTCCACCATGGTGCGGAGAATGGGCTACAATGAATTTCCATTGGATTTCAGAAGAGGAGAGAAAATTGAATATGGATTCAGAGGTTTCCTTTTGTTTAAGAAATAGTGCAACTTCCCTCAACTGATTTCTAGCTCCTAGAAAATTAGTGGCGTTATCTGAGTAGATAATTTGTGGACAGCCTCTTCTACTAATGAATCTTTTTAAAGCAAGTAAGAAACTTTCGGTAGAGAGACCTGTGACTAATTCGATGTGCACTGCACGAGTAACCATACATACGAACAACGCTATGTAGGATTTTATTTTTGGAGCCTTTCTTAAATTGGAGATTTTTATAAGAAATGGACCACCAAAGTCTAGACCAACATTGGTGAATGGAGGGGAGAAACATGAACGTTCCCGTGGTAAATCAGCCATTAACTGTGTGGCTGCCTTTGCTTTAAATTTAAAACAATCGTGGCATTTGTTAATTATTCTTTTAGTTTCTTTGAGACCATTTAGACACCAATATCTCAAACGAAAATTGGAAAGAGTATTTTAAGGTCCTGCATGACATAATCTTATATGTTCTCTATGCAGCATTAATTTTACTATGTGATTATGAGAGAGTAGAAGTAATGGATACTTCTGTTCATATGGGACGTCTGAGTACCTTAGACGACCACCTACACGAATCATTTGCTGATTATCTATGAATGGGTTGAGTTTTAAAATTGTTCTATTTGAAATTATCTCCATATTTTCAAGACAAGAAAATTCTCGAAAAAAGTGTGCCTTTTGCAAAAAAGTTTTATTATTAAATTTTCAGCATTTTTTAATTCTGAAACAGAGAAGGGTCCAACATATTTTTCATTTGGAAACTTGAAATTGTGAATGTACCTGAGAATAAGTGCGACACTGCGTTGTAATCTTGAGAAATTTGAAAATTTGAGAGATAAATTTTCAATGAAACTTATTGGGCTTTCTTGTGATAGATGAACTATTTTCTTTTCCTCGGGTATTTTACTTACCTTTGGTTTTGAATCATACTTAGTTAAATCTAAGTCATAATTAAGTAGAAATGAGGGACCTTGAAACCAAAATTTTGAGTTTACAAGTTCAGGAGCTGACATGCCTCTTGACGCAATATCTGCGGGGTTTTCTTTTGACTTTATATATCGCCATTTAAATTGTGGGTTTCCACGTATTTCAGAAACTCTATTTGCAACAAACTGTGACCATCTCGAGCTATGTGAGCCTAACCAAGCAAGTACGATTTCTGAGTCCGTCCAGCAGTTTATTGAGTTTATTTGAGTTAATTTATTATTTAGAATTTCAACTATTCTTTTAGTGAGTTTGCTGCATAAAACAGCACCCATAAGTTCTAACTTAGGTAAAGTTAATGTTTTAGTGGAGCTACCCTACTTTTAGAGGTGATGAGTGTGGAAGAGACATTTCTTGAGCTATAAATAACTCTAATGTATATGCAGCTGGCGTATGCCTTTTCACTAGCGTCGGAAAATGCGTGTATTTGTAAATGTTTTAGTGCTGAAATATGTTTGAGAAAATTTAACCATTCATTTAAGAGTGTAGAGTCTAAGCTTTCATTCCACTGAATTTTTGAAAGCCAAATTTTTTGCATTATTATTTTTGCAGTTACTATTACAGGATTAATTAATCCCTTGGGGTCGAAAAAACTTGCGATTATCGAGAGCACTTGTCTCTTTGTGTAGGAATCTTTTATTTCGATTTCTGGTACTGAAATAGAAAAACTATCTAATTTAGACTCCCAACAAAGACCTAATATTTTATTGGAATGATTTTCTGACGATATAACATACGTAGAGTCAGTTGAAAATTGTGAAATATTTTCTAAAAATTGTGGTGAATTTGAACACCATTTGTGGAGAGATATGCCTGCCTTTTGTAGCACTGCAGTGATTTGCTCATGCGCAAGTGTGAGTGTTTCAATACTATGTGTACCATATAATATGTCATTAATATAGCACAAATTAATGAGCATATCATGAGCGAGAGGATATTCTTCCTTATGCATGTTTGCGAGTTCAATTAAACATCGTGTACCAAGGAAGGTAGCTGATTTCGTTCCATAGGTAACCGTTTCCAATTGTATACATTTTAACGGCTTCGAGGGAGAGTTGCGCCACAAAATATTTAATAAGAAAGTTTGGTTGGGGTTAATTTTGATTTGTCTAAACATCTTTTTTATATCAGATGTGAATACATACTTAAAGAGTCTAAAATTGACTAAAGTGTCAAATAATTCTGGTTGTGTGGTATAACCCTTTAACATGATATCATTAAGGCTAAAACCAGAAGTGGTTTTCATCGATGCGTCAAAAACTACGCGCAAACGAGTTGTGAGAGAAGTGTCTTTTTCTACACTGTGGTGAGGCAAGAAATATTTGTTTTCCGAGTGTATATTCTGCAGAGACAACGGAACATATTTTGCATGTCCTAATTCAACATACTCATCTATAAAAGATTTATATTGTTTATAAAGAGAATTGTTTTTTGAGAATTTGTTCTCCAAATTTAGAAATCGCCTTCGCGCCATTTGGAAAGAGTCGCCTAATTTATTATTTTCATTAGGCGTGCATAGGGGTAAATCTACTTGAAACTGTCCATTCGCTAGGATTTGTGTTGTGGCTTTAAATATTTTCTCAGCCTTTTCATCATCAGGACTTAAACGCTTAATTTCGGGAACTTCTTCAATGTCCCAAAACCTTTGGAGAATATTATTTATATTTTCTTCTTCAGTGTGACATTGAACAAATAAAGAAATATGATTCGAGTGTGAATGGTTACAGTTTGAGTGAGAGTGCATCTTTTCCTTAGATGAAACTTGTGGAGATAGGTTACCGAACATGACATATCCTAAATGAGTGTTTTGAAGCACTGGAAGACCATCTCCAATATGAATTAAACCATCCTTTAATAGATCACAGTAAATTTCTGCACCTAATAAGAGATCGATTCTGCCTGGGGAGGAATAAGAGGGATCACTGAGCTTTATGCCAGCTGGTATTTTTATTTTGCTACGATCTAGAGGTACCTGAGGTATTTTACACGTAATATTGTCCAAAACTGCACATGATACTTCAAATTTCATATCATTGTTTTTATATGGGAAAAATTCAATGTTTACCATTTCATTTGAGATGAAACAATTTTGAGAGATTGTGGAAATTTGTAATCTTTTATTGTAAGTAGAATAATTTAGTTTATTTACTAAATCTTTTGTTGCAAAGCTCGATTGAGATCCATTATCGAGAAGACATCTTGCGTGTACAGGTTGTCCACTTTCAGAGTAAATTGCTACCAGCGCTGTGGCTAGCAAAACTTCGTTTTTTGGATTAAAAGTTGAGAGAGAAGAGATGCAAGATGAATTTTGACCTTGTGTGTCTGAGAGTAGACGATTTTCATTTGTCTGAGTGCTTAAGTGAGTAGAAGTGTTTGGTGATTCATTATATGAATAAAGAGAATTAGTTATTTGAGTAACTTGGGCATTATTACTCCTATGAAGAGCATGAAATTGAGTTTGAGAGATATGTGGTGCACTTTGGCGAGTTTGTGAATCACCCTGTATACTTGCGGATGATTGAGAGGTTTGTGGTGAATTAAAGCGTGATTGTTGCCTATTGGCGTGACTTTGATTACCATCATGTGAATTTGAAGCACTTTGATTGCTTCGAGTGGGACAGAATAAATTATTTTCATGAGTGTGAGAAAAATCATTTTCTTCATGCAGAAGTGTATTGTGCTTTTTATTGCAAAATTTACATGTGTATTTAGAGATGCATTTATCAGTAAAATGCTTAGTGCCAAAACAATTTCTGCAAAGCTGTGCTTGCTTTACAAAATTAAACCTTTCTCGAGAATTTGTGTCTTTAAATAAGTTACAGTGATATATTTTATGACCAGTTTGTTTACAAAATATGCAATTTTTATAGCTAGATTTATTATTATTTATAGAAGAAATATAAGCAGTTTTTTGAGTGACTTATTATTAAACTTTGACTGAGTTTCAGTGTAATTAAGTTTCTTTAAAACATCACATCTTTTTTCAAGAAATTCAAAAAATTATTTGAGTGTTGGAACATTCTTAGAACCTACTTCGTATTCAAAAGCCTTGTGAGAAGCGAAATCTATTTTTTCTAAAAATATTTCTATTAAAAGGAGGTCCCAATGTTCAATTGGAACTTCGAGATAACTAAGAGCTCGAAGCGTTTGCTTCGTGTGTACAAGAAAATCTCTTAGTATCTGAGGAGTGCATTTGACTAGAGATTGAGACTTTAACAGCTTTTTTATAAGAGTACTAATCACTCGTGATTTGTCATATCTTTCTTTTAGGGTTTTTATAGCGATAGCAAAATTTGCATCTACTACTTCGATACTGCTAATTAAGTTTAAAGGTTCTCCTTTGAGAAAAGATTTTAAATATATAAACTTTTGTACATTATTTAAACTTGAATTATTTGTGATCAGGGTTTCAAATAGTTAAAAAAATTCATTGAATTCTGAGAAATTGCCGGTGAAGGTTTTCATGCTAATTTCAGGCAGCCTCGCACTAGAAACAGCATTAATATTTGAGCTAGGTGCTTTATTTACTGTTAAATTTAAGTCTATTATTTTTCTTTGTAAACCTTTGAGTGTGTTGAAGTATTTTTCTTCAACATTTGCTCGATCAGCTCATTGTTGGTCGCTATCATCAGTCTGTTCGATTTCTAATTGAATTTGTTCATATTGAGCGAAAGAATTAAAAAGTTTTTCTTTCCTATTTTAAAAATCAAGTATTTCGTTTTTTGTGTCTTTATTGGCTATAAACCATTCTGAGATACGTGTAATTGATGCTTTAAGTGATTTGCGCTTTTTCTTTAAAGCTTCCATTTTTTATTTAAAAATGAATTTATTTGTAAATATATACTGAGCGAGAAATAAGAGTGAATGATTTTGTTTAGTTTCGATGTCTTTTTTAACTAAGACGCGATTTTAATTTTAATAGAGTATTTTTACTAGAGATAAAACAAATATTTTTCGTGAGAGCGGGTTGTGAGACAATCGGTATAATAAATAATTGTCAGCTATCTTTAGCGATATTGAGAAGAAAGATCTGTTGTCAAATCAAAGCCATTAGTTAATATAAATATTGGTAAACAAATAAAAGTCGAGACAAATATCTACCAAATATAAATTATGTGCATGCAGTGATTATAGAAAATATAGAAAGAGTTTTAACCTCAACAAATGTTTTGCAAGTATCCAATTTAATTACCGCTGTCACTTAATAACACATAACGCACTTTTCACAAAACACACGTGTCTAATCTTGAACGAAGATCAAGTTGTGCAATCTTTCTTCTTGTTGTTCTTCGGCGTGTGTAATCCTTTTCTTTCTTCGGTCCTGTTTTATCAAATAATCCGTGTTCGATAGGACCACACAAGGGGGGAGCCTTGTAATTGACTACCTACATCGTGAGAGTTGGAAATCTTTTGATTCCAAGCCTTACTTCAAAGGACTTGTGAATGGATGCATCTCCATAGGTTTGGTTCTTCAGTGACCGTTGAAGGATAAGGATTCTTAATGTGAGCAAATATAGCTCCGGAGAAATAAAATCACTTTTGAGTTTATCGATTTATAATTAAATCTTTTAAGAGTAGAGAAGCCCAACACGGCCGTAACTTACTATACAATATCAAATGTACTCTTTCTTTATAACACGTAAAATAAACACGAGAGAATAAAACGAGAAAATGCCCTAATTCGGCGGAGAGAAATATTTTTTTACACGTGAAATGCGAGTTCTTAAATACCCGCTGTGATGGCTCCATGGCCATGTGTTAACTTGAACTGCTCTTACTGAACTGATAAAAAAACTACATAACGCATAAACGGGAATTTTACCCTTATTTTATTTAGGTGTGAAAAATATTTAACAGGGTCCGACGTGTCCTTTTGTTTTTTAAAATTATGGTGATGTCTATGAAAATTGCGTTTGTACTTACATTGTTGTTGTTGAAGTAAGCTAATGCAACAGTTTCTCAAATATTGTTTAATATCAGCATTTTTAGTCATACCTTCTATTAGAAGGATTTGCTAAAATCAATTAAACATAAAATTGATAGAGATTCTCTTGTACTCAGCAAGGCTGATAAGAGTAATTGTGTTGTAATCTTAGAACAAATTCAATACATTGAGAAAGTAGAATCTTTTCTTTCAGATATCAGTTTTGTAGTGTTGGAAAAAAATCCACTTAACACCTTTATTAATAAAACAAAAGCAATGGTTAAATTGTTTAATGACACTATTACTAAATATAACAACAGAAAGTTAACTGTATCTAATCCTATAACACCTAGGTTATATGAACTGCCTAAAATCCATAAACACAATTGTCCCATAAGGCCTGTAGTAAGTTTTTGTAACACTCCAGTTTCTATTTTATCAGAGTTTATTTACAACACAATTCAGTCTATCACTAATTTTAAACCTAAGTTCTCCATTAAAAATTCTTTAGATCTAATAGAACGTTTAAATAACATTAGGATAGAAGAGGGTTTTTATTTAGTTTCTTTTGATGTTTCCAATTTGTTTACTTCTGTACCAAGAGATGAAACATTACCTTTAGTACACAACCTTCTAGACAATTGCAACATATCTGCAAAGGATAAAGATGCTATATTAACTATGCTTAAATTCTGTCTGGATCAGGACTTCTTCCAATTCAATCAAAAAATATATAAACAACCAACAGGTTTAGCAATGGGATCTCCATTATCACCTTTTCTAGCTGATATTTTCTTAGACAGCTTAGAACAGAAGTTTGTTAATAACAACAACAAAATAGTTTTTTGGTCAAGATATGTGGATGATTGTATAGCTCTCATACAGGGAACCCAAGATGATGCTTTACAGATTCTGGGTGATCTCAATAACCTCCATCCTAACATCTTTTACTCTGGAACCAGAATCTGACAATAAGTTGAACTTCTTGGATATGACTATTTCCCGTAATAAAGATTCTTTAGAGTACAACATTTATAGAAAACCCACACAAACAGATCACGTTATACATGGAACGTCTAATCACCCAACTCAACATAAAATGGCTGCTTTCAACAGTTACATTCATCGGTTACTTAAATTTCCTCTTTCTGATGATAATTTTAATACAAAACTTAATACTCTTAAGCAGATTGCTTTCAATAATGGCTATGATCCTAACATTATATACAAACTTCTAAATAGAGCTAAACTAAAAATTGCAGAAAAGCTTGCATATTCATCACAGTTTTTTCAATCTAATGCTTCAAATAACATCAGATATTTCTCCTTCACTGATATTAGTAGCATTTCCAATAAAATATCTAAACTTTTTACTTCTACAATTGATAACATCAAAACTTCCTTTAAATCACATAACACTTTAGGTTCCTTCTTAATCAATACCAAAGATAGGATAAATACACTTGATAAAAGTGGTATTTACAAATTAAAATGTGATGATTGTGATGCCTCTTATGTAGGTAGAACCATCAGAAAGTTATCCACTAGAGTCTCTTGAACATTTGAAAAGACCAAATTCTTCAAGTTTTGGTCAACACTTAGTATCCAGCAACCATAATTTTAACATCAATTCTGGTTCATCTATCTTACATGACATTAGTAGAAAGAAAAACTATCTTGAGTTGGATTTATTGGAAGATTTGGAGATTACAAGGGAAACAAATGAAAACTCTCACTGTCTTAATACTCAAATTAATCTAAATTGTACTAAATTTAATCCTATGTTTAAAAACTTTATTACAGCTTCACCTCAGTACTCGAGGACCCAGCTCGACTGTTTAGACTTCATGCATTTCAATATCAATTTTAAAGTTCTTCCATTGACTGTGGATTCAACTGAACTACTTGGATTATAACCCATTTATATATTTTGCTTTCAATTTTGATTTTAACTTTTAGTAATTTAACTGCATATTCAGATTTTCCTTTTTTACAGTACTGATAGCGCTTGGTGGACCATTTTATTGTAGTCAACCATCCACTGTCTAATAAATTGTTTAGTCTTTTCTTATATTCATACTTTATGTCAACTTCAATTGCTCTCAAACTAACATCCTAATTATTATAGACAGGTTTGAGTGCGAGATTTGGATTATTCAATCTACATTCAATTTTATATTTTATTAGTTGATTTCCTATAATGGTGTCAGGTGGACCTTTGGTCAATACTTAGTTTCATAATCTCAATCGTCATCTCAATATTTCCGCCAGACAGGGAGCCCATTCTGTCTCCGGCTTCTATATAACATGTAGCTTCTCCTTTTTAAAAATTTTTAAAGTGTTTGTTTGTCTTTGTGTATTGTATTGTTATGTCCAAATTTACATGTATGACATTCTACTCATGTCGGATAGGCCATAACTGACGAAGTAAGTCTATAAACGTTTATCACATAAAAACTTTTTCAACCATAAACTTGGAGTTTTATATCCAAGTGAATTAATTTTCCTTTTGATAAAAAAACGATTCTTGGCTTATTTCAGATGCCCCTGAAGATGATCTATTGATCGAAAGTACTTGGGCAAGATTTAATTAGTTGCTGTGTTCGATAGTTGCCTTGTATACCATCAAAGTTTAATTAAAATTATTATTTTGTGGAATATTAGCCTTAAAAAGTTATTTCATAAAATTTATATTATTAATAATAACAATTGGTTATTTAATCAATATAATTCAAAAATTTCCAATATAACGATGATTACATTTTTCTGATTATTACACCATGTTGACGCATGACGTATGAAAGATCGAGCGGTTCCGTATGGGTTTCGTATTATTAGCTGTGTTAGGAAAATTTGAACTCTAAGGTTGATGTTCTGGAAATTTTAAATACAAGTGACGTCACTTGGTATAAATCGTGACGTGCAAGTGTTTTACTTTGAAAAATGGTATATTTACTCCATAAAGTTATTCAAACAGTTATAACATACCATTTTACCTCATTGTCAGAGGACTGTGTAGATGATTTTTTTTTGTATATATTTATATTTTGGGGTATATAGCATAGTTTTAGGTAACTGTTTTTGTAAATATATATTTTTGAGAGATATAGTTTAGTAATTGTTTTGGGATATATATATATATATATATATATATATATATATATATATATATATATATATACATATATGTTTTTGGGATATAACTAGGATAAAAATATAGTGTATAGAGCATTACAGATTTTTATTTGTTTTCCCATTATCTTTTATTTTTCAGTTAGTGTATAACTTAGATACCCCAAATTGGAGTGATATTCAAAATTCACCATGGCGCTTATCTCAAGTTCATCTTAGGATTGATGTAAACTTAAGTTACTACAGGCATGCAAATATAATGCACTAAGCTTTATATATTATTTTTTATTGGCTACATTCCCTGTTGTTCAACAACTTATTTTAACCATAAGCATCCTTATTCGCTACACGTGATCTTCATTAATTATAATTTCTCTTTAAAAGGTACAGTTGGCTTTGCTTAACCCAGTCCATTAGCATTACCATTATTTAGTTCCAGCAAGGATGTAGCTATCTCTCATACAAACTGATCCATTAGTTTCATTATCATTACTGTTAGTCTCAGTTAGTTCAATGGAATGATTTAAGTATAGCCTTAGAAGAAACGAATGGTCAAAAGACAAAAATCAAAGAAGCGGGTTTAATTATGCTAAATGAGACCAATTGTGTCGCAAAATCCTCGGCAGAATGCAGTAGGATCTGGTTACCCATATAAAAAGAAGGAAGTTAATAAAAGGAAAATACCAGTATTAATAAGTCAGTAACATATCGAGGATACATCATGTATGTTTTTTAAATAACAAACACATAATATCAGAATTTGGTGTATATTGAGAGTAAACTAAATGTAAAACCAAATACTTACCATGTCGGGATAGTATTATGAGGTTTTATTTTCTGGTGTTTTCCTCATGATTTATTATGGAATCACTAACGGGAGACTTTTAGTGCCATTATGGCATGTGATTGTCTTTTTAAATATGAATTATATGCTATGTATTTTTTCTGACGGAGATTCTCAAGTTAACGTTGATTTCATGTAATCTTATGAGCTACCTTACAATACAGTCGTCCCAGGAACGCAACTCAGCAATATTGCCAATATTTTAAAGTCGTCTACTTTAAAATGTATAATATATGTCTGAATTGTCAATATAATTGAGTCACATAAAATTAAATTATTAGAAAAAATTTTTACCAAGTAACAAAAACAAAATTTGTTTATTTTATTAATGCTCGTATTTTTAGAACGAATTCCGAAGTAGAAATGAAACGAAAATAAACTTACTTTGATCTTCAATTGTGGCTTATTACCGTTCAAATAGTAATAACTTTAAAATGCCACAAGAAAATGGCTTCAGAACAATATTAAACATTGACTAGTGCTACTACTGTTTTTTGGGAAAAAGTGTGCGGAAATGTAAAGAGTTAATAGAAGAATATTGGATGCGTTAAAATCGCATCGAAGTTTTAACCCGACGACAGTGATTATGAGTATGGATCTAATTCTTGATTACACAGTAAGGTAATACAGTAGAGTCGCGATTATCCGAGTCTAGGCTATCCGAGCCCCTTGGTTAACCGAGACAAAAGTCGTAGCTGGTGAGTCACAATATTGCGAATAGTAATGCGCCGCTAGGTTGAGCAGAACAGAAATTGGTCATCGCCTTATTTCCAGAAATTTCTGTATCGCGTTTTGTCTACAGTTATTTTTCCTATGTTAATCAAAGTGAAATGAACAAGGGTGAATCAATAAAGAAAGTTGCTTCAGATTTAGGTGTTTTGGAGAAATAACTGTTGAAGATTGGAAGCGTAAACGGAATGAAATCGAACAGTATGTTAACCGAAGTGTGAGTGTTGGGAGTGGATTGGAAGATCATGAAGAAAGGAGACCATGAACAAACTTCTGCGGCGTTGTTCTTGTGGTTTTCACAAATGAGAGGATTGAGTAGCTCAGTAAGTGGCCCAATACGTCAAGCAAAAGCTACTGCATTCCAGAAAAAGTTTATGGATGAAGGTTAAAAGTTTTGTTCTAGTAAGGAATGGATTGACTCATGGAAGAAAAAGTATGGTATTCAACAATTGAATCTTTGTGGCGAAAAACTATCTGCTAACTCAACTGAAATTGGAACATTGCATTCAAAATTACAAGAGATTATCCTTAAAGGTTAACTGACTAAAATGCTTCTATCGAAAACACTAGCCGCTAAAAATTAAGAAATGGCATTGGTTACAAGAAAAGCAAAGAGAGAGTCAAAATCATGATCTGCAGCAATGCTTCTAATTCAATAAAACTAAGACCTCTATCAATAGAAAAATCCAAAAGTTTAATGGCATTCAAAAATATCCAAGTGAATTGCTTAACTACAATCTATAAAAACCAACGCAATGTATGGATGGACTGCAGCATTTTTAAGAACTGGTTTTTTAATGACTTTGTACCAGTCATTGATGCCTACTAAAAAAACAAAAATATGCCTCCGAAAGCTTTGTTCTTGATGCCCAACGCAGGGTGAATTGATTAGTGGTGACATAAGAGCTGTGTTCTTCTTCTTAAGGTTCCATCTTCTAACGAAGGTTGGATATCAACATGGCAATTCTTATTTTACTTACAGCAGCTCTAAATAGTTGGCTAGAGCTCAGACTAAACCATTCCCTTAGATTTCGTAGCCAGGAGGTTCGTCTTCTTCCTACATCTCTTTTACCTTTTGAGCTGTGTTCCTTCCACTCAATGTGACGTCTTTCATCCAGCTCCTAGGCCAAGGCGTGATGGAAGCAATGAAGAGGAATTATCGGCGAAAGCTTCTTCAGGTACTACTGAACAGGCTGGATGAAGGGCTGACTGTAATTGACGCAATTAGGAAGATCACGATTAAAGATATGTGCTATTGGAATGCATCTGATTCAGATAGAAAACAAAACACTGGATTTTCAAAAAGAAACTGATGACTATGAAGTTGATAATATAGCCAACGTAGCCAATCGGAAACCAAGACGTCATAAAGAAAATCAAACTGGGCCCTTGAAGCAGCTCTCGCGTAGATCAACCAGCAAAAAGAATCGACGTCACTAGACGTCGTTTATTTTTAACGTTGACGCAACATCGCCGCTTCAAAAAGATGAATGAGGCTTACGCAAAAATCAATAAGACTTTTTTAATCAGTGATAATAATAAGATAAATGTTATATCTATAGTACCGTATTAGTTTTTAGTCAAATAACCAAAATTATCGTTATTTACGTGTTTTTCTATATGTACAACAAATATTGGTGTTAACCGAGTTTTTCCGTATCCGAGGTAGTCACGGTCCCTATTACCTCGGATAACCACGAGTCTACTGTAGGTTTTTATTATCTCATTAAGAAAAATGTTATTGTTTTTTATTAGTAATTTTATCAGTATATACCACTACAATTCAGAAACAATAGAATTTTTAACTTTCTTATATTTTTGCAGTAATAATGGTATATATTTCTCTAAATAAATGTAAAGTACATTATTAGTTAAAACCGTGTTTTTCCTTGCCTTCGACAAGCAAAGTGGTTCAAATATTGGAAGAAGTTGCTATTAACTTCTTCAGCATAGCGGACTGTTTAAGTCAAAGCTTTCAACCCTAATCCAAAATAATCGCAAATCCGTGAAATATACTGTAATACCCAATTCAAACAATATACAAATGGCGCTTCTAGAGAAACTGCGCGTGATATACGAAATAAGGCAGGTGATGTGGGTTGCCTATCTCACAGTATTATCGGTTTAATTGAATTTTTACCAATCTTAAAAAGTTTTGTATTTATTTTATTTTTGAAATTATTTTGGTGATTCTCAAAGACAGCAGCACTTATGTGCTTATACACAAAAACAAATATTGAATTGTAATTATACACATTATATTAAAATATACTAGTCAAAGTATGAGATATATGTATATACCTACCTGATGTGTTAACTCTTTTTCTCTAGCACTAACTTCTCTAGTCACTTTACTTAGACAAGGACTCAAATCTTTTAAAAATTGGACAAGTTCATCTAGAGTTTCAATAACTTCAGCTACAGCTAAATAATCCAACACCCTGTGACACTCTTTAATAATTTTTCTGACTTCTGACTCATCAAAACATAACAAAAGAGCTGAAGTGGCCTATAATATATAAAATAATTTATAAATTAGTACTTTAATTATAAACTAAATAACTAAATATAATTATTATATAAATTTATGTTTAAATTGTTGATTGAAATTGAATGGTCGCTGGTTAACCGTGGTGTAAAGGTGAAGAAATAACTTTTTTAATGAAATCTCTTCACACGTTTTTTATTATGCTCTTTTCGCTGCAACGGGTAGCTCTTTCGGGACGACAGACTCAGTAAAACACAGGTTGAAATAAAAATATATCTATTAATTTAATGTATGTACAATAAAATAAAAATAAAATAAATTCTCCGCCGTATAAAATAAATAAATAAATAAATAAATAAATATATATATATATATATATATATATATATATATATATATATATATACATATACATATATATACATATATATATATATATATATATATATATATATATATATATATATATAACACTGTTTTTGATGGGTTGGAGTCAATAAAAGGGGCTATTTGTTGACTATTTTTTACTCGAGCTTTCAATTGTGATTACAATTTTTATCAAGAGCTTCTAAAAAATACAAAATGTCTTACAAAGTTAAACTAGAAAAAAAAAAATTAAAAAAATTTGTATTTTTTAGAAGCCTTTGATAAAAATTGTAATCACAATTGAAAGCTCGAGTAAAAAATAGTCAACAAATAGCCCCTTTTATTGACTCCAACCCATCAAAAACAGTGTTATATTTTTTCCAAACGAGTCACAAGTACTTCTTTTTTCTTACTCTTATATATATATATATATATATATATATATATATATATATATATATATATATATATATATATGTATATATATATATATATATATATATATATATATATATATATATATATATATATATATATATTGTCATACTTCTTCTTTCCCAACTAAAGAAAATAAATAAAAAGATCCATCGTGTAGATAAGAATAGAAATTTGTTTGTTTCGAAACGACCTTTTCCGTTTCCAACAAAATTATCAAAAAACCCTTTTGTTTAGAATTAGAAGACATTTTACCTGTAAGTTAATCTTTTCATTGTTCGTATAATCGATTAAATGACCATATTCTCATCTTTTGAATGTATAAATTGTGTATTAACAAAACCAATTTTAAAGTAAGCTATTTAGTTTTTCTCTGAAACAGAAATTAGGCATTTCCAAAATCATGGTAAACACAATTTAAGCTTTTGATTGGACGGTCGTTTTTTGAATGGGAATTTGTGAGCCGATTAGGAGGACCGGAGAAGTTAGTTATAATTTGTCCATCGAAGGAAACAGTCGTTTGTCTCAAGATTGGGTGTGGTTCGTGAATTTGGATACCGGCATTGTGAAAAGAAGTGAATAGTGTTGCAGAGGGAGATAACAAGGATTAAAAGAGGTCCGTGTATCTACCGTGGGCATTTTGTGAATTATATATGAAAGTAATTTTTACGGCATCAAGTTGACAAAAGGAGGTCCTTGTGTCATAAATAAGCAGCTGAGTTTTTTAGAGAAGTGAATCAGGTGTTTTTGGGTAGTGCAGGAAGTTTGCAGAGACGTTAGGAAGGAGCCGAGGTGCCAAAAAGCAGAGATCACATCGTTGAGGAGACTGGACTCTTCTGGGTATGTTCCAACATACAACTCAATAAGGAAAAAAAATCTAAGTGTTTGAACAATTGAAATTGGTATTTGTGAAGGATCTATGTTGACATCATGGTTATTCATCGTTGACATAATTCAAATTTGAGAATTGAGTTTTGTTTGACTAATCAAAAGTTTAAAGTTTTTGTTTTTTTTTCTTGTTTTAAGTAAAGGAAAGTTTAAGTAAAATTGGTTTTCACTTAATATAAATGTGTGTAGATTTAAAATCTTATTATTATATAAATTTCATTTATTTTCTTGTATGCTGATTGATAAGATAACGGCAGAATTTGATAATTGTTTTATTCGTTCATATAAAATAAAAAAACTTAATTTTTTTTAATATAATATTTTCTTCTATTATTATCCTTTTTCTCTATCCCGATAAAGGACAACTTGAAAATCTTTGAATCCATCGAACACAGGTAATATAAGGAGTTTTATTTTACATTTGATAACAATTAAGTTACATTATTTTGATCATTATTTTCTACACCATTAAGCCTATACAATATTTGTGTTTCTTTAAACAATCTTCCTCTACAATATTGCTACACCTCACCTCAACAAAATTTTCGACCCCATTGTTAACTTCAGAACCATCCATATCTATCATTCTTTTCTCTTTCATTATTTCTTGGTCAACTCATTTATCAAACATGTACTCAATATTTTTAACTATTTATTCTCTCAAACATTATCTAACATTTTATCAAAATTTATATTATTTGTGCTTCTTCAAACAACCAATCTCTAAACTTTTTACACTCCTTCATCACTTTTCGACCTTAGTGTTAACTTTATAATCACCCACATCTGTCATACCATAATATTTTATCATTTTCTTCACTCTTCACATCTACATCACATTCCTGTCCTTTCTTTTCCTTCATTATTTCTTGGTCAATTCATATATCTAACATGCACTCAATAGTTTTAAAGTCAGTAATCATTCAAACATCATCTAACTGTTTTTCAAATTTCATATAATTTTCCCCTCTTAAAAAAAATCCTATTCCAACATTGCTCACCTTCTTTTGATCAACAACTAAGTAGCACATTCATATTTCAAATTTTAGATTTTTACAAACCGAATCTATTACTACTAAAATACATTTTGTTTAGGGTGCTAGATGCTTCAAGCATAAAGGACCCCTATTATCTCTAATTGTTGACTAAGTCCTTTTCTCCTTTAACCATCCCCTCCTTCTTCAGTCTTTTTCTCTATTTCTCATCAAGTCTCTGGGGAATTCAGCCTCTTCAATTTTAAATGAATCACATAGGTTATAACTCTGATTTCTTCAGCCTGTAGATTTTCAATTTACCAAACTTGTTTTCATTAATTTCTAACCATACTAACAGTCTTAAATATTCATTTAAATAAAAGGTCTTATATTAGCTTTAAATATTTACTATTTAAAATTTTTACCTGTCCTAGATGTGATAAACATAAAAGGATAATTTTCATATATATAAGCTAATCTAACACAAAATACACTTTCAGACCATACTCCATACGACAAAAAGCAACATAGGTTGCCTAATACACAGGTCATCCTCACAAACATTACTTTAACACCATTGGTGATGTAACATCGATTATAACCCAAATTTTAAATCCCAACACCAATATTGCTGTTATTATTTTAAAATCATCAAAAATAATTTTTGAATCTTTTGGCTGTAGTAATACTAGGTATAACTAATATAGTTCTATGTTACATTGACATTTCTGCTTTTGACACCTTTCATAGGTATATTGTAAATCAGTTTCCAGCTGTTCTCCGTGCGTAGAGGTTTTCTCCCCGGCTCTGGAACTCAAAACTTTTTACAATGTATGTTACCTGAAGTCATATCTAATTTAATAATGAACATCACAGTTTTTTAACAACAAGATGTATAATCTTTGATAACTATAAGTAATTTAAAGGGTTTTTACCCATGTATTTTGGTGGCTCAGGCATTTTAACCTAGTAAGTATAGCCATTTTTGCTTTTTAACCATAGTCAAAATTTCATAATCACGTTTGTTTTAACTAAATGGTTTGTACTTATTTTAGGCAGATTTTAAACCTGATGATGGACTGTTTAGTCCGAAAACGTTTGTTTTTTTTATGTAGCCCTTTTAAGGGTTTTTAAATAAATATACCCACTTACAAAGATTAACCTCTTTTTTTGTGATACGTGGTATACAGCCAGCTACAGGAATTGTTTTCCTTGTGGATTTTATTATTTTGATTGGCTCAATAAATTAAAATCAAAGTAAAAATAAACAATCATAACAGTATATATATATATATATATATATATATATATATATATATATATATATATATATATATAATATAATAATAGCCTGGTAAGAGAAATGGCACGCGCCATACAAGAGTTTAATGGTACAAACCCACTTGGGTACTCAAAATAAACTCTTGTAAGAAACTAGGTGCGCTGTTACAAATTATGAACACTAAGTCACTGAACACTGAAGTCCTACCCAATTATATCGTGAAAGCACATACATTAGAATATTTGCATATGCTGATTTACTGTGCAGCAACAGCAATTGCTTATGTTATGGGCATTAATATCAGAACACGACGGGGAACTAATATCGGAAGGAGTGAAAACAGAATTGCACCCTGGGAAAAAAGACTGTTGAGGAAAATTGAATTATTGCGCATGGATATTGGACAAATTACGAAATACATCCGAGGAGTAAGAAGTCGAAAACACTTCAAGACACTTACAACATGATTCAGAAAACAACACAGCTCAACACTGCCTAGACACATTAAAACAAAAACTCTCCGTTTATTCAGGTCGCTTAAGGAGATACAAAGTTAGTAACAACCGTAAATGCGACAATATACTTTTTGAGAATTCAGAGAAGGCTTTCTATAGGAAACTAAATTCCACTGTAGAAAATGTAAATAAATCCTACCCAAGCCAAGAAGAAATTCATGAGTTTTGGGGAAATCAACTTACGACGCCAGCTACTCATAACAACAATGCTGGATGGATTGAAGACATGGCGAACAATTGTCAACACTACAAGAATATTGTAGAAGATTGAAGAAGTCTTGAACATCATCAAAGAGCTTCATAACTGGAAACCTCCTGGACCAGACGGAGTTCAAAACTTCTGGTTAAAGGAGTTTTGGAGTGTTCATGAGCTTTTAACAGTATTTATTAATAATATTATTTCTAATTCACAGGAAATACCACCATTTCTTACTCAGGGAACCTCTATCTAATACCGAATTATCAAAATAACACCCAAGATCCAGCCAAGTACCGCCCAATTACTCGTCTTCCAACTTTGTACAAATTGGTCACATCCTGTGTAGCCCGGCGTATCTACCAACGCTGTGCTCTGAACAATATCATAGAGCCTCAACAGAAAGGATGCGCTAAGGGCTCCATGGGCTGCAAAGAACAACTTATTATCGACTCAGTCATTTCTAACCAGGCATACACTAAAAAAGAAACCTTTTTACTGCCTTCATTGACTACAAGAAGGCTTTTGACTCAGTGTCGCATGAATGTCTTATAGATATATTGAAAATATATAAAGTCGATGATAACCTTTTTGAAGCATATAATGACAAAGTGGAAGACTAAAATTCACCTTCAAATACCTGGTGAAATCAATATCGAAACTGTATCGCTATTAACCGGGGCCTTTTCCAAGGGGACTCGTTGAGTCCACTTTGGTTCTGCCTAGCGATGAACCCACTATCTCAGCTGCTGAACTCCACTGACTCAGGATTTAGCATTAAAAATAACAACACTGTTGTGACGAAGCTTAATCATCTGTTGTATATGGATGATTTGAAGTTAATGGCTTCCACTCGAAACCACCTAGATCAGATGCTAAAAACTGTAGAAACTTTCTCAAATGATATCAGTATGCATTTTGGACCAGACAAGTACCGTATACTAAATATAGTCAAAGGAAAGGTTCAGCCCGGAGGTTTCGATATGCAAGATGGCCAAAACATCGAGGCAATGGGTGAAAATGATATTTACAAATATCTCGGAGTAAAACAGGCGCGGAAAATTGACCATAAACAGATGAAAACTGAACTAACTTCGGAGTTCTTGCGAAGAGTAAGACAACTAAATCGGTCATATCTTAATAATAAAAATTTGTTTAAGGCATTAAATACGTACGCCTGTTCCGCGCTGAGCTACTCATTTGGTATTATAAAGTGGTCAAAAACGGATATAGAGGGTCTTCAGCGGAAAGTAAGAACACTTCTCACAAAGGCGCAAAAACATCATCCACAGTGCAGTAGAGAGAACAACATTGCCGCGGTATCAAGGAGGAAGAGGACTTATGGATATAGCTGAGCAATTAGATAAACAAATTGCTAATTTAAGAACTTATTTTCAGGTACAGGCTGAGACATCTACTTTACATCGAGCAATTTACGCAGTAGATGACACAACGCCGCTTAAACTGAGGGAACAAGAAATGCGCATAAACCATCTGACTAAGCAAGAAAAAATGCGCACCTGGATGAGTAAACCTCCGCATGAATGAGATCAATAAAGAATATGTCGACAATACAGCGTCGAACTATTGGTTGACATCAGGAAAGATGTTTCCCGAGACAGGGTTTCCTACTTGCCATTCAGGATCAGGTTATTCCAACTAAAAATTACCTGAAATATATTGTTAAAGATCCTCAAGTCCAAAATGACAAATGCCGATATGGATGCCAAGCCCAAGAAACCATCCAACATCTTACCGGTGGCTGCCAGGCATTTGTCGGTACTGATTATATAGAACGCCATGACTCAGTAGGAAAGATTATCCATCAAGAACTAGCTGACAAACTGGGACTTCTCCAAACCGACCATCTTCCTTATTATCAATACGCCCCTGATAGAATGCTTGAAAATGACAACTACAAGCTATACTGGGACCGCACTGTGCTTACAGACCAACCAGTGGCCCATAATAGACCGGATCTCATACTAGTTAATAAACTTACTAGACAAACAACACTTATTGATGTGTCGATACCCAACATCAATAATTTAGGTGTTAAATACAACGAAAAGATCGCCAAGTACAGAGATCTAGAAATACAAATCAGGAGACAATGGAGAATGGAAAGTACCCAGACAGTACCTATTGTTCTATCTACTACTGGTGTTATTCCCAAAAACCTCCTAGCAAACATAAAACAGCTGGGTCTAAATGAACATCTTTATAGGGTCATGCAGAAAGCTGTACTCCTCGCGACGTCCAGATGTGTACGAAAATTTTTGGAGATACTCCAACATACCAAGTCACCTAGGGCTCGATAACACGGAAAGAGTCCCACCAGAGCTCAATCCTTTTGATACCGTAGGTATCTGGGATGATTGAATTTTCCCCTTAGAGGGAGTGTGAGCCGTATGGCTAAATCTGGATAGTAATAAAATGATATTAGTATGCACTTCGGTCTTGACAAGTGCCGTGTCTTAAATATAATCAAAGGAAAGGTTCAGCCAGGCGGATTCGATATGCAAAACGGCCAGAACATCGAGGCCATGGGTTAAAATATGTATAAATACCTCGGAATCAAGCAAGCGCGGAAGATTGACCATAAGCAAATGAAAACTAAGATAACAACAGAGTTTATACGAAGGGTAAAACAGCTGCTTCGTTCACACCTTAACAGTAAAAATTTGTTTAAGGCACTAAACACCTACGCATGTTCCTCGCTTAGCTACTCATTTGGTATTGTTAAGTGGACAAAAACGGATATAGAAAATCTTTAGCGAAAAGTACGAATACACCTCACAAAGGCACAAAAACACCATCCTCGAAGTGCAGTAGAAAGAACGACATTACCGCGGTATTTAGGAGGTCGAGGACTTATGGATATAAGCGAGCAATTAGAAAAACAGATTACTAAATTAAGAACTTATTTTCAGGTGCAGGCGGAGACATCTACTCTTCATCGCGCGATTTGTGCAGTAGATGACACAACACTGATCAAACTGAGGGAACCAGAAATGCGCATAAACCACCTTACTAAGAACGAAAAAATGCGCACCTGGATGGGAAAGCCTCTGCACGGGCGACATCCCAATGAGGTCAGTCAAGATCATGTCGACAGTATAGCGTAGAAGTATTGGCTGACATCAGGAAGGATGTTCCCAGAAACAGAAGGTTCACTACTGGCCATTCAGGATCAGGTTATACCAACCAAAAATTACCTGAAATATATCGTCAAAGACCCTCAGGTCCAAAATGACAAATGCCGATATGGATGCCAAGCTCAGGAAACCATTCAACATCTTACCGGGGGCTGTCAGGCATTTGCTGCAACTGAATATAAGAAAAGGCACGACTCAGTAGGAAAGATCCTTCATCAAGAGATAGCTATCAAACTGGGACTTCTTCAAACAAACCATCTTCCATATTATCAATATGTTCCTGAGAGTATACTTGAGAACGACAACTACAAGCTATACTGGGATCGCACGGTGCTCACAGACCAAACAGTGGCACATAATAAGACCAGATCTCATACTAGTTAATAAACTAAAGAGACAAACAACATTAATTGATGTGGCGATACCCAACAACAATAATCTTCGTGTTAAACAGAACGAAAAAATCGCCAAGTACAGGGATTTGAAAATTCAAATACGAAGACAGTGGAAAATGGAAAGTACCCAGACAATACCTATTATTCTCTCTACTACTGGAGTCATTCCAAAGAACCTCCTAGAAAATATAAAAAAGCTAGGTCTGAATGAACATCTCTACAAGACCATGCAAAAAGCTGTACTACTCTCAACATCCCGATGTGTACGAAAATTTTTGGGAGATACTCCAGCATACCAAGTCACCTAGGGCTCGATAACACGGAAAGAGTCCCACCAGAGCTCAATCCTTTTGATACCGTAGGTATCTGGGATGAGTAAATTTTCCTCTTAGAGGGAGTGTGAGCCGTATGGCTAAATCTGGATAATAATAATGTAGCGTTTTTTATTTAAAGTGCATATAAAATATTTCTATGGTACGTCCCTGTTGTTTCTATCAAGAAATCGATCAATAAAGTTAAATGTAGGTACGTTGTAAATATTTCAAGTTTTTTTTGACGAGATTTTTAAATGAGTATTAACGTTGGAAATATGTTTTATATCTCTGTGTTGCAATGTTAGGTAAAATAACAAGTTTTTTGTCGCCAAAGAGGTATTATGTTAAAACGCAATAAACCATGAATTCCCCTAATATTAAAGTTGTTTTTCGTTATTAGTCGAGGGTCAAAAAAAGAATATTTGTTTGTTTAGGCAAAGGAACATTTAAAATTTGTTTTTTTGTCGATACAAGCGAGGGGATATTGTTTTGGTTCTTGAGTTTGTGGGGACAGGTTAGCTGCAAGACGGAAGGGAAATTTTTAGGAGTTTCTTGTAAAATGTAACGAAGTGGAGTCGACATGTAAGTTTCAAGCAGGGCAGACGTGCTACAATGTAGAGTGGAGGTCGACATTTAAGTTCCAAGCGGGGCAGACATGTGAGAATGGAGTCAAAGATTTGAAACGAAGTCGAGATTTAGATTCCAAGCGGGCAGACATGTGATAAAGAGTCGAGATTTAAGTTTCAAACGGGGCAGATATGTGACAAGGGGAGTCGAGATTTAGATTCCAAGCGGGGCAGACATGTGACAAAGAGTGGAGATTTAAGTTCCAAGCGGGGCAGACATGTGACAATAGGGTCGACTGAGAGATTTCAAACAGGACAAACGTATTAGTTATGTAGTTTGCAAAAGTCGACAAATTTTGTTAAATAGTGGAACAATTACTCTCTGTAATATGACAGATTTAGAAAAGGGTAGCCACTAAATATTTAAAGGATTTGTGCAGATACCAGAATATGGAAAATATTTAAAGTATGATATAGGATGTCCCCGTAGTCGGCTTATTTCTTCCACTAAGTTCCTGTTCCAATCGTTTTGTCCTGGAGTGTAGAACTAAATCCTGATGGTTGCTGCCTTCCAGTTTTGAAAGTTTTGTCCGAGTAGCTTCCCCAGAGATGTAAAGTTTCAAAGTGTTTGTATAAAAAAAAAAACATTAAGGTAACAATTCAATATATTAATCTTTCAAAGTAAAGACAGATATTTTTTGGCTAAAGTAATAATTGCTTTCATTCTTTGTCATCAAAATTAAATGTGATACCTGACAGCAAGCTTAATTTGTTTTTTTGTTATGACAATTTTAATTTGATTATTATGTAGAAACGATATTTCATATATAAGGTTAAATTTATATGTTTTCATTAAGAAGGATCCTTAATTTTTGATAATCTAATTGGCCATAATATAGTAAACAAAGAACATGTAAGTTTTTGTTATTTGTATTATGTTATATGATATGTTTCTTTTATAATATGTATTTTTGATCTGTTTTGTTTGAGACAAGAATAAATGATTAATTTGTTTCTCTGATCTATTTTGAGTTTTATTTGAAAAAGATATTTTTTTCTATATTTTTTATGTTATACAATTATTTCCCTAGTTACAACTAGTGGTTGTAATAGGTATAATTGGGCACCTCAAGTGGCGCCCTATATTAAATTTCTTGAGGTGTTTCCGTTTATTTTCATTCTGTTTGTCCCAAGAGATTTGTATAAGTACCCCTTTATTTCTTTTCTTGTAGTTGCCCCAATCTAACCCCCAATATCTTTAACTTATCCACGACCCAGCTCTCCAACAACCAACTGAGTGTCGTATGCACTTGTTCCGATTATTTTGTTTGCCCAATCTTGTCCCCCATATTCTTACCCTGTGGTAAGCAAAATAGTCGTTACAATTTTGGCTCCCAACGTGCGAGGCTTTTGAATATTCCTTAATTTTTAGATTTTTGACCCTTTTCCTAAAGCCACATATCTTTTTCAGTTTCCCCAGTTCCCTGCCATTTATATGAAACTTTTTTCCTTTTGAATAGTGCCCCAAATTGTCTCAAACATATTTATTTGTATTATATGTATGTATTATGTACCAACATTTATATTTGTGTATATTGACATATGTGTATTGTTTCTTATATGTAATGGTAAATGAATTTTGATTGAAGTATTGATATTGAAAAGAATTTAAAAACAGTAGCAAATTATACAGTTACTGTTACATTTATTTTTTTATCGATTCGACAAATTTTACAGAATAATCGGTTTTTGTAATTTTTTATTTGTTGGGTCATTTTGAGTAAATGTGTGTATTCGTTTGAGTGACTTTTGAGCTATGTAGTTGAGAAGTAGGATTATGCAATTTGTCTTCCAATTAACCGTCTCTGAAGGTGTATTTAAATGCCAAGGGTTAATTAATGTTGTTGTACGAGGGGTAGTCATTGTGAGTCGTAGAGAAGATTCGACAAGTTTAGTCTCAGTAGTAGACTGTTTGTTTATTGTGTATACTTTCTTGTATCTGAATGACCACAGGTATAGTATTTGTGATCAGGAGATGCTGTTTTAGTTTTGACTAGGAGCAGTCTCAATTAGTTTTCGGAACAAGAGTTGGTTTATTTTGGTGTTATTTAGTGTAGCTCACTCAAAGGTCAAGTTTTCAATATTATTAGTATTTTGTCTTTCCCCGTATGTACGGTTTATGTTGCTTGTTAGTGTCCATGTTGTCCCATGTTGTTTGAAACCATTTTTTTAGTCCTTGTTAGTGGAAGTGTGAAATTTTAGGAGACAGGTTAAAGACCTCATTTTTATTTACCAACTGATTACTAAGTCAAGAGCAGAAGTTGCAGCAAACTGATTGAGTTTTGGATTTCAGTACGCGGGAGTGCAAGTGAGACTTACTATCAGGTGATAAATGGAAACGGTTGTTTCTTAAATTTATCATATTTTATACTAGTTGTTGAGGTTGATTTCAGTTATTTTGTGTGTTTGCTTTCAACCAATTTTTGAAAAATGAAGTCTACCCAGGTTAATCATTTGAAATCAGGAGAGTTATCTTATGAGCTTTTCATAAGAGGTAAAAATGTCCCAAATAAGACAGTTGATGATAAGAGAAAGATGTTAAGAGCTTTGTTGGCCAAGGAGGCCACTTTGTCTTCAAGTTTAGTCGATTTGGTTAATAATGTAGTAGATCCTAAGGAAGAGTTGAATGAGATCATGTTGATTATAAAAGATTTATATAGTATTGCTCAATCAATGAATGCAGAATCAAACAAAGCTGATTTTGTTAGATTTGAGACAAGGTCTACACATTTAGATACCAGATTAGAAAATTTCCCTATGAATGATGTTGAGGAAGATGTATTAAAGTTTGTTGAAGAGTGTAAAGATGATTTGTTAGTGTTGAAGGGTAATGTGTTAGAAAAAGAGGAAATGTTTGATGATATAGTAAAACCATCCACTAGTAGCCCAGTTTCAGTCCCTGTAGTTCCCAGTTGTACAGTCCCAGCCCCAATAATACAGGTTTCAACTCCTGTCATTATTTCTGATTTACATATCAAGTTTAATGGTGAGAGTAAAGCTCTTCCCACATTTTTAGAGAAAATTAGAGATTCTGCTAGGTCTAGGAATATTTCCAAAGACATCCTGTTTCGCTCAGCCATTGAGTTATTTGAAGGTAATGCTGCTATTTGGTATAGGAGTGTTAGAGATAGAATTAATAGTTGGGATGAGTTGGTAGCCCTACTCAAATCTGCTTTTTTGCATCCAGATTATAATGATAATCTCTTTGATGAAATTAAAAATAGAAAGCAAAAAAGGAATGAATCCATAACCATTTATTCAGCAGTGATGGAAAACCTTTTTAAACGTTTGGAAACATATCCTAGTGAATCCCAAAAAGTAAAAATAATGAGGAAAAATATTTTAGTGGACTACATTCCACTGATAGCCCTTCAAGATTTTGCTACAGTAGAAATGTTAGTAGCAACTATAAAACGTTTAGAGCAGAATGTCCTGCCCTTGTTGCAGACTACTAAAGGTCTTGCAGGTATTTCGATTGATGATTCAGAAAAACCCAAAGAACAAGTTCATGTGGTGAATAATCAAACCAAGCAAGATAGAAGTGGAGTAGGTAACAGACAGGACAGAGAAAATTCTTCTAGGAGACCCAGTCCACCAGAAAATACTGAAATAAGAAATCAGTCTTTTTCGTCCCCACCTCCAATGGTGCAATCTTTTTCGTCCCCACCTCCATTATTGCAGTCAGCCCCTTATCAAGCTCCCAGAAATCCGAAAAAGATTATTTGTTTCAATTGTAATAGACCAGGTCATATTTCCCGTGACTGTAGAAGTAAGTCAGTATCTTGTTGGCGTTGTGGTCATAAAGGTGTGATCACATCTTTTTGTCCTAAGTGTAGTATTTCGAATAGGTCTAAGTCCAATAGACCTTACAGGCCATTGTTGAACCCAATTTTTGAAAAGAAAGGTTTTGATAGTCGTCCTCATATTAGTATTTCCATTTTCTCTAAAAACTTTGTAGTTCTTTTAGACTGTGGTTGCACTACGTCCGTTGTAGGTGCCGCTGGAGTTGAATTTCTAAATTCCCAAGGAATTAAATACAATCCCACATCTACTAAGCATGTCCGCTTAGCAGATGGTTCCAATAAATCAATTGTTGGTACCATTGATCTTCCAGTAGAGGCTGATGGTGTGTGTCATACAGTTACATTTTTTGTTGTACCTTCTGTCCCTTATAGTTTTATTTTGGGAAATGATTTTATGCGTCAATTCTCACTGTTATTAAACTTTGAGGATAGGACATGGCAGTCTTCCCGAAGGAAAAATAAAACAGAAACTACCCAAAAGATTAATTATTTAGAAGTTGATGTAGATAGAATAGACCCTTGGTTTGATAATATGAGATCAAAGATAGTCCGATCCCCCATTGATTATCCACAGTGGAAGGTGGACAATGATTTTGTTTATAAGTTTGCCCCTACTAAAAATTCTTTTAAGACTAATGATGTAGAGTGGAAAATTCTTGTGCCCAAACCACAGAGGTTTGAAGTTATGAAGTCTTGTCATGAGCCACCTACGTGTGCTCACTTTGGATTTTCCAAAACTTTGTCCCGTATTCAGGAAAGATATTATTGGCCCCAGATGCGTGTTGATGTGCTTAAGTTTGTCAGGTCATGTAAAGTTTGTGGTGCTCAGAAGACACCAAATTATGCTCCATTGGGTAAAATGGGTAAGCAGAGAGAGGCCAAGTTTCCTTGGCAAATAGTTGCAATAGATCTGATAGGTCCCTTTGTTCGTTCAAATAAAGGTTATACGTGGTTATTAGTAGTTGCTGATTGGTTTAGTAAATATACTTTAGTCCAACCTTTGAGAAAGGCCACGGCTAAGAATATTGTTGAGTTTTTGGAAAATGATGTTTTCCTAATGTTTGGTGTTCCTCAATATGTGATTTGTGATAATGCCTCAAATCTGAACAATCCTCTCTTAATTGAGCTCTGTAATAGGTATAACGTTCAGAAAGTATGGTTTAGCCCAGTATATGCACCTCAGTGTAATTTTGTGGAGAGGAACAATAGAACCATTGGTACAGCAATACGTACGTATGTTAAAGACCACGTAGATTGGGACAAGAATTTAGCAAAGATCAGACAAGCTATTAACACTGCAAAGCATGAAGTGACTGGATATACTCCAGCTTTCCTGAATTATGGCCGTCATGTTCCTTTAAGTGGAAACTATTATGGTGTTGATCATAAGGATCAACAGAATCAAGATATCGAGATAATTCCAGGTGACCGTAACATGTATGCTTCAGAAGTCAAAGGTATAGATAAAGTTTTTGAAAAGGTTAAGGCTAATCTTCGAAAAGGATATGAACGTAACGCTAGAAGTTACAACTTACGTAGAAGAGAAGTCCAATTTCAAGTGGGTGATAAAGTTTGGAAAAGAAATAGGGTTTTGTCTTGTGCTGTCAACAAGTTTATGTCCAAACTAGCACCGAAGTATATTGAAGCAACTATCAAGGAAAAATTGTCACCACTGGTTTATCGTTTGTCAGATTTAAATGGTTCGGATCTTGGTAAGTGGCACATTAAAGATTTAAAGCCTTTTGTGTTAGATGAGGACAATATGTCATCTTTAAGTAATTAGTTCATCCTATCCCATGTCTGTATTTTCGAGTTTGTATGTTGATTTGATTTCATTCCTTTGGAGTATTCTTTCACTTTTGATAATTTTAATTCAGGTAACCTATTTTATTTGGGAGATACATGTGAGAATCACATTTTGTCATATGTAGGTATATAGATTTAGGGTCTATATCCTAATTTTTTTTGTGGAACCGTTGCCGAATTCCCTGTCTCGCTAGGCGTATAGTGGAGATAGTAGACGCCTACCTGTTAAGTGTAGAGCAATTTATTTTGGATTTGTGTATAGCACCTGATTTAGGCAACGAGGTGTCATGGCTATGCCTGCCCGTCAAATCACTTGTGTTACTGCTGTGAATGTCAGCGAGGTTCACTGCAGGGCATAAGGTTAGCTTCCCCCAAGGCATAGAAACTCATGTCACCTACAGTTCAAGTAGAGTAAAAAATTTCAGTCTACTCGACTTTAAAGAGTCTGGCGATCGATGGCACGCTAGCCCATTCTTTGTAACAAACTTTGTTTTTGTTGTTTAATCCCATGCTAGCCATCATCTAAAAGATATTATTAAGAAGTTTCGACTCAGTTAAGAGGTCATCTTCTGATTTGTTTTTTGTTGTTTTGCCTTTATCAAAAACTGGATAAGAATTATCCGAGTTTTTTCTTTTAAGAAGGGGCATTGTAGCGTTTTTTATTTAAAGTGCATATAAAATATTTCTATGGTACGTCCCTGTTGTTTCTACCAAGAAATCGATCAATAAAGTTAAATGTAGGTACGTTGTAAATATTTCAAGTTTTTTTTGACGAGATTTTTAAATGAGTATTAACGTTGGAAATATGTTTTTATCTCTGTGTTGCAATGTTAGGTAAAATAACAAGTTTTTTGTCGCCAAAGAGGTATTATGTTAAAACGCAATAAACCATGAATTCCCCTAATATTAAAGTTGTTTTTCGTTATTAGTCGAGGGTCAAAAAAAGAATATTTGTTTGTTTAGGCAAAGGAACATTTAAAATTTGTTTTTTTGTCGATACAAGCGAGGGGATATTGTTTTGGTTCTTGAGTTTGTGGGACAGGTTAGCTGCAAGACGGAAGGGAAATTTTTAGGAGTTTCTTGTAAAATGTAACGAAGTGGAGTCGACATGTAAGTTTCAAGCAGGGCAGACGTGCTACAATGTAGAGTGGAGGTCGACATTTAAGTTCCAAGCGGGGCAGACATGTGAGAATGGAGTCAAAGATTTGAAACGAAGTCGAGATTTAGATTCCAAGCGGGGCAGACATGTGATAAAGAGTCGAGATTTAAGTTTCAAACGGGGCAGATATGTGACAAGGGGAGTCGAGATTTAGATTCCAAGCGGGGCAGACATGTGACAAAGAGTGGAGATTTAAGTTCCAAGCGGGGCAGACATGTGACAATAGGGTCGACTGAGAGATTTCAAACAGGACAAACGTATTAGTTATGTAGTTTGCAAAAGTCGACAAATTTTGTTAAATAGTGGAACAATTACTCTCTGTAATATGACAGATTTAGCACAAAGGATTTGTGCAGATACCAGAATATGGAAAATATTTAAAGTATGATATAGGATGTCCCCGTAGTCGGCTTATTTCTTCCACTAAGTTCCTGTTCCAATCGTTTTTTCCTGGAGTGTAGAACTAAATCCTGATGGTTGCTGCCTTCCAGTTTTGAAAGTTTTGTCCGAGTAGCTTCCCCAGAGATGTAAAGTTTCAAAGTGTTTGTATAAAAAAAAAAACATTAAGGTAACAATTCAATATATTAATCTTTCAAAGTAAAGACAGATATTTTTTGGCTAAAGTAATAATTGCTTTCATTCTTTGTCATCAAAATTAAATGTGATACCTGACAGCAAGCTTAATTTGTTTTTTTGTTATGACAATTTTAATTTGATTATTATGTAGAAACGATATTTCATATATAAGGTTAAATTTATATGTTTTCATTAAGAAGGATCCTTAATTTTTGATAATCTAATTGGCCATAATATAGTAAACAAAGAACATGTAAGTTTTTGTTATTTGTATTATGTTATATGATATGTTTCTTTTATAATATGTATTTTTGATCTGTTTTGTTTGAGACAAGAATAAATGATTAATTTGTTTCTCTGATCTATTTTGAGTTTTATTTGAAAAAGATATTTTTTTCTATATTTTTTATGTTATACAATTATTTCCCTAGTTACAACTAGTGGTTGTAATAGGTATAATTGGGCACCTCAAGTGGCGCCCTATATTAAATTTCTTGAGGTGTTTCCGTTTATTTTCATTCTGTTTGTCCCAAGAGATTTGTATAAGTACCCCTTTATTTCTTTTCTTGTAGTTGCCCCAATCTAACCCCCAATATCTTTAACTTATCCACGACCCAGCTCTCCAACAACCAACTGAGTGTCGTATGCACTTGTTCCGATTATTTTGTTTGCCCAATCTTGTCCCCCATATTCTTACCCTGTGGTAAGCAAAATAGTCGTTACAATAATAATAACCTAACCTAACCTGTGGGAGTTTTTATCAGTTCTTCTATCAGGCGCGGCCCCCTGCGAATGGGGGATGCTTTCTGGGAATCCGTAGCGCAGATACCCAGAGGGTAACAGGAATACCTGTCGTGGAACAAAAACTGACACCTGGCAGTAGGTATAAAATGCACACCCATGATAATGGAGTTTATTAATTTATGTTTAGGGTCGCTGCCTGGGGATCGCCAGGGCACGTCTGGAGCCGACGCTGGACGTGACAGCATGCGGGACGTCGGTGGCAGGGTGTTGAGGAGGCGGGCCCCTGCCACACAATCAGCTACAGCCCAACAACAACAACCACAAGTGAGCCAAACAACAACAAGAGCTCCACTCGCTGAAGGTGCTGCGCTGGAACATCTGCCGGCGCTCACTCAAGCGGGACGACCGAGGCAGCGTATCAAGTGGACAGTGTCCATAAACGAAAATATTTTGCGCTTTTATTATAAGGTGACAAACCTCGGTCAAGAAACAATCGGCTATCGACAACAACTGTATGCCGAATTTTGCAGGGAGTACCCAGAAATCCAAGTATCCGAACAAAGAGTAGCAGATCAATACCGGGTAATTTTAAGAAACAATTTTATTCCAGAGACTAGACGCGACACCATCAGACGCGAAATCGAACGGGAGATCCATAACCAAGAGCAAGTTGCAGACCAAGTCCCAATGAAATCCCTAATGAGTAGATTCCTGAGATTCTCATACAAGAAACTCAACCTAATAATACACAGCAGGACAATAACGAGTTGCACGATAGTCTGGCAAACGAAATGGCGCGCGCCGTACAAGAGTTTAGTGGAACAAACCCACTTAGCAGCTTTTTTTTACATCTTTAAAGAGAAGAAGGAAAATCTGCATACTGACACCTGTGACTCACACAGGTAGTGTTGGGTTCCTAATACCCTAGCGAAGTTGTGCAGGGGCGAGATGCCCAAGGAATTTAGACCCTTGACACCTCGCCCGTCACCACTCCGAGACGGTCGGCGTCCAACTAAAAACCTCTCCTCTGTCACACCAGACATCAGGATGGAAGGGCCAGTTAAGGCATACATCTCTCCCGATGCCCTGCTATCACCCGATTCCCATTCTTTCTCCGACACATTCATCCAGGAAACCACACCCACACGAACCACCAAGGACTTTCAACCCCCTGCCTTAGCGAGGCTGCCATCTCTCTGGCGTCGTCTGTTTCTTACTCACTCTTAGTTCGGCCTGCGACAGTCCGAACCCTACCAAGGTACTACTCGCTTGTCTTAAAATTCTGTTGCGAGTTCCCTCTCTTCTCGTTCTTTTGAGGAGAGCAGCTCCCTGACAAATTTGTGGGTCCGTGTCCACCACCACTTATCCCTCATCATTTTCTCCACCATTTCTCTCACGGAATCAAACATTCTGCAGTTACACTCTCTTACAAACTTCTCTCTTTCATCCGCCCAACGCTCACACTCCAACATCGTGTGTGTCACAGTGTCCGAGAAACCACAGTAAAGGCACTGATCGGACTGAGCCCTCCTAAACCTGAAAAGGTAGCTGCGGAAGCAGCCATGGCCTGTGACGATTTGCGTTAGATAGTAATCCAGCTGCCTATGAACACAGTCCACCCAGCTTCGAAGGTTCAGGATTAGTGACTTCGTCCACTCCGCCACATCACGTGTTGCCTCCCACTCTTGTTGCCACTGTCCGATTGAAACTAACCTCTCGGCCAGTCTTATCTCATTCATTTCTCGCTCTCCAATGTTCCGCCCCCTACGACTGTAAATCCTTGCCCTTTCACCTGCCAGCACATGTAAAGGAACACAGCCGGTGATAACACACAGAGCGGCAGCTGACACAGTCCTGTAGGCACATGCTACCCGCAGCAGACTAGTTCTGTCCACGCGTACCATGAGCCTCTTGTAAGTTGGTATTTCTACCGCGTCACTCCAGACTGGGGCCGCGTAGAGGACGACAGACTGCACAACACCGTGGAGCACCCTTCTCCTTTCGGATTTGGGACCACCGATATTAGGCATTATCCTCCCCAGCGCAGCCATTCTCTGAACAGCTCTGCGGGTCACCCCCCTCAAATGTTCCCCCCAGCTCCCACTCTGGTGGAGAGTAACTCCCAAATACTTAACGTACTTTTTGGGCGGCACTCTCGCTCCCGCGCACTCAAATTCCACCCTATCTATCTTTCTGTAGCCTCTGAGTACTACAGCCTCCGTCTTATCCTCCGCGAGAGAAAGATCATGCTCACTCATCCAATCCTCAACTAGAACACACGCACGCGTAATCGGAAGCAAGAGTTCCTCCCTGTCCCGTGCAGCCACCAGCATAGCAAGGTCGTCCGCGCATGCAAAGGGGGTCACACCCTCCCCATATTCGCAATTTAAGACCCCGTCATATGCCAGGTTCCACAGCGTCGGCCCCAGGACGGAGCCCTGCGGGACCCCAGCCGTTACATCCACCATCACACCATTTTCCACCACAATCTTCCTATCGGAAAGATAATCAGCGACCACATTCCTCAAATACCCAGGACAGTTCCTTGCTTCCAAAGAGCTCATTGCGTGACCCCACTGCAATGTATTAAAAGCATTTCGGACGTCAAAGAGAACTAGGATGACCCATCGATGATCACCCCCAATTCCCCGTGCCGCCCGGAGCACATCGGTCACCGCATCCACTGTACTTTTACCCTTGCAGAAACCATATTGTCTCGGAGACAGGCCTCCAGACATCACAATCACCTCCTCGATACGCGAGCGTAACATTCTCTCATATAGCTTTCCGATACAAGGAAGAAGGCAAATAGGACGATATTTTCCTGCCTTGAATTTAGGCAGGAGCACGAGCCTCGAGATTTTCCAGGGATCCGGAAAAGACTGCGCGACAAGAAGAGCATTCATGTGTTTCAGCAGCCACGTGGGCTCCAAACGGCCAAGATGTATAACCGCCTCAGGTGGGACACCATCCAGACCGGGAGCCGTACCAGACTTAAGGGAACTCACCGCCACAGCCAGTTCATCCAAAGTAAAGGGAATCCCACACTCAGCCTCGACGTCTCTCCGCACACCAATCCATGGTCCTTGTGGAAACAAGTACTACGTATTAGTACGTACGTAGTAGTGATCGTGCCGTGAATAGTGAACAGTGTAGTAGTGTCTGGGGGCTCGGGAGACTGAGACCTCGGAAGCCCTGAGGAAGGCATCAGAGAGGATGCCGAAAGCTTGGCAAAATGGATTACGACGCGGTTCAACCCGGAAGACTGGTGAGTTTAATATTAATTTTAGTAATAATATTAATCTTAGCTCTAGGTATATATATATATATATATATATATATAATATATATATATATATATATATATATATATATATATATATATATATATATTATATATATATATATATCTTTGTAAAGGTATTTTCTAATTATATAACTGCTTATTTTTATATATATACCACCATTTCATAGTTGTTGGTGTATTTTTATCTTGTGTGTACATTGTACATGTACATATATATATATATATATATATATATATATATATATATAAATGTACATATATATATATGTACATATATATATATATATATATATATATATATATATATATATATATATATGAAATAACGAGAAGTCGAGAGACCTCTCTGATAGCAAATTAGGTGAACCGCAAATTCAAAGGCTCTTGCTAGAGGCTTCCAACGACGCTAGAAGTACATTTTTTTTACTTCGACATGCATCTACGATTCACCTTTGAAAATTACCATCTTTTTTCTCTTTACGTAGAGAAAGACGTTTAAATGAAAGTAAAAGATTGCATTTCATTTCGATAGGAACTCCACCATAACCCGACACGTGTTTCGGGTTATTCAACCCATCGTCAGGAGCTCTTGTGGAAGTTCAACTGAAATGAAATGCAGTCTAGTCTATGACTAGATAACCATATAGATAACCCGAAACACGTGTCGGGCTATGGTGGAGTTCCTATCGAAATGAAATGCAATCTTTTACTTTCATTTAAACGTCTTTCTTTACGTAAAGAGAAAAAAGATGGTAATTTTCAAAGGTGAATCGTAGATGCATGTCGAAGTAAAAATGTACTTCTAGCGTCGTTGGAAGCCTCTAGCAAGAGGCTTTGAATTTGCGGTTCACCTAATTTGCTATCAGAGAGGTCTCTCGACTTCTCGTTATTTCATATAGATGTCGCTGCTAGCGTACCCTGGCTATTATTTTAGTTATAATGGTCAAATACTAGACTGCATTTCATTTCGGTTGAACTTCCACAAGAGCTCCTGACGATGGGTTAAATAACCCGAAACACGTGTCGGGCTATGGTGGAGTTCCTATCGAAATGAAATGCAATCTTTTACTTTCATATATATATATATATATATATATATATATATATATATATATATATATATATATATATATATATATAAATGTGTGTGTGTGTGTGTGTGTGTGTGTGTGTGAATTTTTTATCTATTATATTATCTATATTAATTCTCACGTTAGAATCTAGGATGTCAAATTCTATATTATTTAATCTATAATTTAATTCTAAATGACATACCTTAAGATAAACACCTATAATATCTCGCTTCTTGTATTGGTATTTTCTGTCTTGTTTAAGCCATCTGGTCTGACTATGATGAATTCCTTTTTGTGCAGCGGGGCTGTGGTTTTTGGTTTTTAACTGAATATATTTCGGGAACACTTTATTTTGTAAACACATATTTAAAAACCAGATGTTTTGTGTCGCCAGTGTACTTTTCAGATGTAATCTTGAAAACAATATGGTCAAAAGTCCTGTACTGACTTCTTTTAAATAATTGATGGATTCGACCGTTACTTGATGGAAATTCATTTTATGTAACAATAAAACACTGAAAACTTTGTTTTCAAACTTCCACAAAATTTATTTTAAATCTTATCACTACAGCTGTTTCGGCTGATTGCCTTTCTCAAGTGATCTAATTTTGGCTTGGGTTTACAAACTTATTATAGTCTCTAATGAAATAGGTTTAGGAGAGGAGAACTTTTTGTCTCAAGTTGGTCATTCAGAATTATATCTGTGTTTTTTAATTTGTTGATTTCCATAGATTCTAACAAAGATAGCTTAAGGCCTTTATCTTGAATGTGAAGAATTTTAAATTTGTCATTAAAAGAATGATTATGATCTAGAACGTGAAGTGCGTATGTCGAATCTGTTTTTCTATTCTTGAAAGCCCTTTTATGTTCTGCTATTCGTTTATCAAAGTTTCTACCAGTTTGACCGATGTAAGTTTTTGGGCAGTCGCCACATTGAAGTTTGTACACACCACTATTTAAGTGTTTTTTTATTTCGACTCTTGATATTTTTAATATATTTGCCTAGGTTGTTATTTGTTCGGAAAGCTGGTATTATTCCTTTCTTTTTATGTGTTTGGCAATTTTTGTTGTTATTTTGCCTGTATATGTAATCGAGCAGAAGGTACTGGGTTTTTTCTCTGGTGGTGGAAATACTAATTTTAGGGCTTTCTTGTATAGTTTTTTATTTAACATTTTATTAATTGTTTGTTCGTTGTATCCGTTGTTTACTGCTATTTGATTAATTATATTTAATTCTGTCTCAAAGTTGTATTTTGACATAGGAATTTCTGTTAATCTGTGCAACATACTATGATAAGCTGCCAGTTTATGTTGTGTTGGATGGGATGATGAATTGTGTATAGTCGTGTCAGTATGGGTAGGTTTATGAAATATGGAGAAGTCATGTTTGTTTTGAAGTCTGCTAATTTTTAAATCTAAAAAAATATGGATTGATTTTGTTCTGTTTCTATTGTGAATTCAATATGACTATGAAGTGAATTAATATACGATAAAAATTGGTCGAGTTGCCTGTTAGTTCCTGTGAAACATACCAGTACGTCGTCTACGTATCTCCACCAATATAAAAACTGTTTGAATACGGGATGTTTTGAAATCTTTATCTCTAGATGATCCAAAAAAAATATTTGATAGCAATGGGCTTAGAGGATTACCCATTATAAGTCCTGCACTGTTATTTGTATATATTTTATTATTAAATTCAAAGTAGTCCTGGTTTATGCAAACTTCAATAAGATGTAAAATTTCAGATGTAATTATTGGATTTGTACTATTTTGATCTAAAAGGTTTTTTACTAGTATAAAAGTTTCTGTAGGAGGGATACTAGGAAAAAGATTTTTTACGTCAAATGAAATTAATATGGAGTTGTTAGGTACTTGAAAATGTTGTATTTTATTAACTAGTTCTATTGTATTTTTTATGGTAAATTTAGGTGAAAATTTAGTGTGTTCTAAAATAATCTCTAACAGTTTTTTTGAAATTTTATACGACGGAGCTGTATAAAAAGAAACTACAGGTCTTATTGGGTGATGCGGTTTGTGTAGTTTAATGAAAGAGTATAATTTAGGAGGCTGTGGGTTCATGATATTGCGGTATTTCTGTTCTATTGGATTTAGTATTGATTTTGAATTTTCTAACGCTAGCTTAATTTGTTTTTGATATTTTTCTGTCGGATCTTTGTGTAAAGTTTCAATATTTTGATTATTTAAGAATTCTATTGTTTTGTTATTATATTCTATTTTATCTATAGCAATAGTAGTGTTACCTTTGTCCGCTTTTGTAAACACAATGTTGTTTTCTATTGATTTATTTTTAATTGAAATTGCTGTTTTATTCTCTTTGTAACAGGAATTCTTAGTTTCACTACACACATCTGTAATAGATTTGGCAATTAAACTTTTTTCGATATTGTTAGCAGTTTTGTTTAACGCTACTTCACATTCTACACCTAAATACTCTAAAGTTCTCTCATTATTATGTTGGGGCAAGTTGTGTTTAAATCCTTTCTCTAAAAGTTGTATCGCGCTGTTACTAAATTTAGGATCTATTAAATTTATAAATCTATTGAAAAAAGTATGGTTCGAAAAACTTTTTGTATAATGAATATTGGGTTTTTTACTATTGGAAATTAGATTATTGAGTTTTTTACACTATGTATTGAATTTTTTATCTATTATATTATCTATATTAATTCTCACGTTAGAATCTAGGATGTCAAATTCTATATTATTTAATCTATAATTTAATTCTAAATGACATACCTTAAGATAAACAGCTATAATATCTCGCTTCTTGTATTGGTATTTTCTGTCTTGTTTAAGCCACCTGGTCTGACTGTGATGAATTCCTTTTTGTGCAGCGGGGCTGTGGTTTTTGGTTTTTAACTGAATATATTTTTTTGTAAACACATATTTAAAAACCAGATGTTTTGTGTCGCCAGTCTACTTTTCAGATGTAATCTTGAAAACAATATGGTCAAAAGTCCTGTACTGACTTCTTTTAAATAATTGATGGATTCGACCGTTACTTGATGGAAATTCATTTTATGTAACAATAAAACACTGAAAACTTTGTTTTCAAACTTCCACAAAATTTATTTTAAATCTTATAACTACAGCTGTTTCGGCTGATTGCCTTTCTCAAGTGTTCTATTTTTGGCTTGGGTTTACAAATTTATAGTCTCTAATGAAGTAGGTTGAGGAGGGGAGAACTGTTAGTCTCAAGTTGGTCATTCAGAATTATATCTGTGTTTTTTAATTTGTTGATTTCCATAGATTCTAACAAAGATAGCTTAAGGCCTTTATTTTGAATGTGAAGAATTTTAAATTTGCCATTAAAAGAATGATTATGATCTAGAAGGTGAAAGGCCTTTTATGTTCTGCTATTCGTTTATCAAAGTTTCAACCAGTTTGACCGATGTAAGTTTTTGGGCAGTCGCCACATTGAAGTTTGTACACACCACTATTTAAGTGTTTTTTATTTTGGCTCTTGTTATTTTTAATATATTTGCCTAGGTTGTTATTTGTTCGGAAAGCTGGTATTATTCCTTTCTTTTTTATGTGTTTATCTTTGTGATAGCCCGTTTGGGCATTTTATTATATACCTTTTATAAAGGATTTTAAATAAATTTTTTCATAGTAACTTCTTTACGAAAATCGGTTTACGATAAAAACGTCAACGAACCACCTCTACTCGTTACCTCTGTCCTTACTTTACTTTGATTCGGTGCTTTGACGAATCGAGAGATTAGGAGACGAGACGTTGCCAAATAATTCTGTATGAAGCTTTTGTTTATTGTGCCATCATATGCAGTTTATTATTTTTAATGGGAATAAGGCATAATGTGACTTTAAAATAAGCTTATTTTGATGTTACGATTTAAAATTGTGGCATGTTCCCAATAAAAAACAGTAAGCTGCCATTTAAATCCATTTCGCTCAAATTTGATTATCTTAGAACATTGTTCAAATGCTAAAAAGACAACAGGTCAAATAAAACCAAATCTGTACCATTTGGTCAGATGGTGATAACTGCATTTTTAGTCATTTTGTGTTTATTGTACACAAATAATCAAAACAACATTCGTTATCGTTTGAGCAGACGCTGCTAAATGCATGACGAATATAAGTTGATTGACAACGTTGGTTGTTTAATGATATATCGACGGTGAGCAGGAAATATGTCCTATCTACAAAAAGTGTGTTTTACAGGAGGAAGAAAAAATCATTTTATTTTAAAAATATTGATATAGTTACGAATAAAAAAAATACGTAATTACTTAAATTTTATTACGTAAAAGTGAATGTTAACAAAAATTGATTTACTTGCATTATACATTTAGTGAGTCAGTTAGGACAATTTGAAATAAAATATTTTGTTAGATAGGACTCTATGCATTATGATTATATAATACAAATCAAGGTAAAAAGAACCTTTTTCTAACAGATAAACCTAAATAATAAAAAGTTTTTAATGATTCTAAACAATATGTGGCAAATTGTCATAGAAAAAGTGACAGTCCGATGGAATGACACTTTTTAGTTCTTGTAGATGTTGCCACTTTAATTTGGAAATTTTACATCGTTCGGTGAATAATGCAGGAGATTTGGATATTGTGGGGATATTTCTTTGGTCTTACAGGAAGATCAGTCCAATCTGATTCCGTATAATCAAGTTTTACCTTAATAGGTCTTAACGGATTGTAGAAAATAGATCTTATATCCACAACAGTTGGATCGTTTACTATTCGTCCTGGACGAATAGAAGAATATCTTCAAGTTTTGCTATATTCCTTAAAAAAAACGGAAATCACAATGAATAGCCTCATATGGGTTTGGAAGCTTTCTAGCTTCTTTTGTAATAGATATGTAATCACTTGGAACTTTAATTTCTCTATTCTTTAATTTTCTCTCAATGCATGCATTCACAGAATCCACCTCCATCTGTGTATGCTCAACTTCTACAAATTTCTGATGTATTGTTATGTTATGTAACATACTGAAATTTAAAAGGGCATTGGCCATAACTTCATTCCGATTCTGAACAGTGCATTCATCTAAAAAATTGTTATAGGTTTTTTTTTCTCTGTTACACAATATCTTGAAAGACAATCTAGTAAACAAGAAGTAAATGTTGATGCAACAAGCTGATTATTCTGATCTTAGAAAACCAATAGCAACTGGCATGTTTTGTAGCCAAATTGTATACTGTCAAGTTGTGGCAGGGGCAAGCTTGGTCTTGTAATAAAACGCGTTTGTGTGTGTAAAGGGAGCTAATTTTACGACCTGAAAATCTAATTGTATTGTGAACTGATTTCCTAACTGAGCCTCACGTTTGTCTTTTTCCATTTCATCTCTCGAGTCCTGTTTACGTTTTTGATGAGCTTGTCATGCCTCTTCTATTACGTTTCCAGTTCGGTAGCTACAACACGTGTTACACTGGTCCTTCTTATTGGGAAAAACTGAAATATTTGGTTGGCTAATTATTTCTGAAAACTTCTTTCTGCCACTAGACAAAACGCTTTCAGCTTCGCATTTACTAAGATACAATTTAAAAACATCAAAAATTGTATGAAATATGGGTTCCAAATATAGTTTAGATAAATGTTTTCGAGCGTAGTGTGACGGCATTTTAGGCAGTTCATTTAAAAATTTTTGGAGGAACTTAATTCTCCTTGCTAGTTCTGATCGGTCACTTACTTGTTTATTGCGCTGATCTGCGAGACGAGAGATGTTATATGAACTTTGTTAATACCATATCTGAACCATTTTGTAATTGATACCAAGCGTATTCAAAAACATTTGTCGACAAACATGCTTTACTCCTTTTTCATTATTTAATCTATACTGAAACGTAAAATTGCGTCTAGAGTCAATTCGATCTACAGTGTTTCTCTTTTTCTCAATTTTTATCACATGAGCAGTCACAAATGACTGTTTTTGTCCACTGAGCCAAAAAATAATACCTCAGTGGAAGGTGCGTTCATTGACTTATTGCAGGTTTCCATCGAATTTTGTATTTTACACATATTCACTAACTTCTTTCCTCGGTTCATGATTCCTCTGGATCATTCTGTAATATAAATAATAGCAGTCACCCCTAATTTATGTATAAAAAGGATTTCAATTTATAATATGTGTAAAAACAAATTGTCCTAACTCCATTTGACACGTTTAACAGACTCCTACTAGAACAATTAATTTTCTGACAAATTGTCCTATCTACATAAGTATTAAATTCAACGTTATTTTTAATTAAAATAACAAATCTATCCAACTCCATATAAATATTACAATGCTCATACAACTTAAGAATCAATAAAAACTTTTCTCTAGTAAAACAGGTCACTATTTACAGTGATTATACAAAAATAATTAGCACAATGTGCACAGCCACTTCACGCAAATTAAAATTGACGTTAGATAGGACATTTAGCATTACAAATGGTGTCTGTTTTCAATAGGCCAAATTGAAATGCGCAGGTGCCGAGGCAATGTTGTCGATTTTCGCAAATATTCCTTAATGGGGTGATAAATAGTCACATTTAAAATTGTTTCGACCAAAAATATAAAAATCGACAAAATGCGAGATAGGACATTTTGCCTGCTCACCATCGATATGCATATTTTTTTTGTTTATGTGTGATTAGATTATCATAAGTATTCTTGTCACGCAATGATCAAAATACATTTATAATTTTTTTATGGTCAAATAGTGATAGGTGGCTATATCATAATGGCTAAAGAACTCTTAATCTTATTACTGAAGTCAGAAAATGATAAGTGTATGTCATATTGAAGATGAAACGAAAACGATGTATTTTCGTGACTATCGAAACTTAAAATCTTGGGATGAAAAACGAAAATTTTTAAGTTCTTTGACTGAACTTGCTCCACCAAATCGTAAGCTACAAGTATCACGGTGAAGCAGAACTGTTGCAGCAAAATATTTTATCACACAACAATCTTTAAAAGTTGAAGTATGTAGGGCTTGCTTCCAAGCCATGTTTACTGAAGGTCAGATGAAGATATTAGTATAGTTCGTCAATATATTGCTAGCTTTTCGGCGTACGAGAGTCATTACTCGAGACGTAGAACATCAAGAAAGTATTTGGGTAGTGATCTGAATTTGGAAAAGATGTACAAATTATACAAGGACAATGGAATACCTTCAGAATAACAGGAATCGTCGACTCCCGTAAATTTCAGTATATACCGAAAATGTTTTTTAGAATTTGGTCTAAAATTCAAAAAGCCTCATAATAATACTTGTAAAACTTGTGATACTTAATTGTCTAAAATTAAAAATGTGACCGATGAAAATGAAAAGTGTAGGTTGCAGTCGGAATATAATATTCACAAAGAAAGGGTCGATTTTCGAAAAGGGTCGAAAGAATGTCTTGCTAAACCGTGGTTAAATACGAGTATCAGTTTTTACAAACGTAAATTATGGACATATAATTTCACAGTAAGAAATTGCAATTCGAACACCACAAGCTGCTTTATTTGGCATGAAAGTTATGCCACATAACGTGGTGCCTATGAAATTACTTCATGTTTACTGAAGTTTAATCAGGATATACCCAACGAGATTAAGCATATCATATTCTATTCCGATACATGTTCAATATTGTTCAAACCAAAATCGTAATAATGTTATTCCGTTGCTCTAGCTCAACACCTCCGTATTTAACATTAAACCTTTTGTAACAACAATAGATCACAAATATTTGGTTCCAGAACATACGCATTTAGAATGCGCCTCAGATCATGCCAATATAGAGAGGAAGAAGGAACAGTTCGATGGGGTAATTAATGTGCCTAGCGACTGGTATAATTTGGTGAGAATAAGTAGTCAGAAATATAAGGTATATCTTATGAAAACTGAAGATTTCTTCTCTTTTTCAGATTTGTTGAAATCTAATTTGTTCGTGAGAAAGACGAAAGATGAAGGTAATGACAGCGTTTCCTGAATCCAAATATTTTGGATACAAATACGCAAAGAATCTTTTGGAAAACTAATTTATAAGCTCACTTTACTTTAAGATAAACCGTTTAAAATTATTGATCTAAGAAGAGAAAAAAGGAATAATTACGATTCGTCAAACATTATTGTTTCTCATGCCTATGAAAACAGCAAATTCAATTTGGCCAAAAAAAATATAAGGACATTTTAAGTCTATTACCTGTCATAGACCAACTTTATCATCCCATTTATAAAAACCTACCTCATTCAAAAACGAAAAACGACGTATTTTATTTATATATTGCCATTTTGTGTGCGAAATATTTTAATAAATAAATATTTTTGTCCTAATTAAGTGTTGTTAATTCAAAAAAGTTAAATAATTCCAACATACGAAGATAATAAGTTATTCCTTTAACAATAATCATTTGGTCAAAACATGATATTTGTCATTTTTCCAAATTTTTCTTTTATTTTCAAACTTTTGTTCAACTATTTCGGGATCATAAATTAAATTATAACATATCACATCAACTACTATTTTATATATTCGGACAATTGCTAATTCATGAGTACAACCATAAACGGTTTTTTCACTCTCCTGTAAAGTAGTGAAAATGCACATAACATCATCTGATCAAACTAACCCAATCAACCTTACCATATATATATATATATATATATATATATATATATATATATATATATATACATATATATATATATATATATATATATATATATATATATATATATATATATATATATATATATATGTTAGTTTTGATATTTCCGCGGGAGCTGTATGTTATATCAATGGTATTCCGGGTTTGACTCCGCGTTAAATGTTGTTGGTTTTGATAAAAACCATTTTGACGACGTTTCGGCAAGATCTCACTTGCCATTTTCAAGTCTCTCTGGATGGTCTGCTTCTTGTCGATGTTCGAGTGGAAGTGACGCTACGAGTGTTAGGCAGCTGGTTTTTGTAGTTACTGTGCGTTGCGCGCGCTCTTGTAATTGGTCCAGTGCGCAGGTCAGTGGGCGGGATCTTGGTCGATTCCGTTCTTGCGTTATTCTTCGGGATAATTGGTTTCCATGTTTATATATATATATATATATATATATATATATATATATATATATATATATATAAAGACAAGGTAGTCCAAAATTTTTTGACTAGTTTGGAAAAAATATGTAAATACTTTTTCTTTTTGGGTGTGGTAGTCAATAAAAAATAGAGTTTTGCTAAGGCGTACTATTTATTCTGAAATCCGAGCTTTCGGTGGTTATTTGCCACCTTTATCAAGGTCTACAATGAAAATTACTGTGTTATAAAATTAGGCTGATGTAATATAAAAGTTATAAAAACTTATCAGAAAGTAAGATTCATAGCATATAAAACACAACGTTAAATAACATAATGTGATCTGAATTATTGAAGGCATTAAAAATTTTAAAATAACTTAAAAATTAAAGAACATGTTACAAAGTTTAAAAAGTAAAAAATAACACGACATGTTTGACAAAAAACAGTCGTCTTCGCAGGTTTGAATTCAGTCACATCTCACGAACAGAAAGAGGTTGTAGGAGGAACTATTGTTGTTTAAATAGTTCGATGTAACTACAAAAAACAAACTTTCAAACTGATGTCTAACAAAATGCCGTTTGTGATTTTAAGTACTACCAACCATGTTACCAACTTAGAATTGAGAGGGAAATTTAAAAAAAGTTTTATGTCAAAAAATAAAAAGAAAATAGTATTTAGTAAGTAGGTTTAGAAAAAACAAACAACCAAAACAAAATGAACATCTGAATAATAACTGAAGTTAATCATGATAATTATAGCAATTAATAATGGAATTTACGAAACATGAAGCACTCTGAGATGCAGAAAACCCTAGTCAAAAGTCAAAATAAAATTGTAAATTTTGCTAAGATTCTGGATCTCAGATCTTTTATTCAGATTGTTGTTATCACTCCTGCTGATATGTACCATCTCTAAGAATTTTCTCTTAAATTTATTTTTCTCTCTGGCTAATATTTTAACATTGTTGAAATCTATCTTATGGTCTAGATCGATAGTGTGTTCTGCCAAAGCACAAGTGGGTTTATTTAGTCTACAGTCACTCTTATGAGAAATGATACGACTAGACAGATTTCTTCCAGTTTCACCAATGTACGTGGATGGACATTCAGTACATTGAATGCAATAAACAACATCTCTTGACTCTAAAGTAGTTAGGGGTTGTTTTATTTTGCTATATAGCTGACGTATGGTTTTGATGTTCTTGTTAGCTATTTTGATGTTCTTAAATTCTTTGAAAATTTTAGTAAGTTCTACGGTTAGTTTTGGAATATACGGAAGGGCATAAAAATACACACTTGTTTGAGAAGAATTGTTTTGTGCTGAGGGCACTGATTGAGAATTAGTGAGAATGTTATTTCTGTTAACAAATGGAACATTAAAAATTAATTTATTAATCAGTCTTAGAGGATATGAATTTTCAACAAAAATATTCCGTAAGAGGTTAAGATCATGTTGGAGATAATCTGGATGTGATAACCTTTTGACACGTTCTTTCATTGCTAGGACTAGGTTGGTTTTCATTCTAGGAGGATGATGGGAATGGTAGCTTATGAATCTATTGCTACATTGCTAGTTTCCTCAATAGGTACACCTAATGGCCCCATAGCAAGTTTTTTAACCAATATTCTCACAGAAACCTACAGTAACAATGATTTCTGCATTCAGGACTCTTTCAGTTTCAGTTCTTTTATTAATAACTTAAAATTACCTATCAAATATAAGCTCGTTAGTTTTGATGTAGTGTCTTTGTTTACTAATTTACCTTTACAAACAATTTTGGTTAGTGTTGAGAAACACTGGGATGACATATCAATGCACACAACTCTTAACTTATCTAATACCAAAAAACTCATTTCTTTTGTTTTTTGAAACTCATCAAATGTGTGAATTGACAAAGTTCAATAGAACTGACAGAGAAGTAATGAGAAGAAAAAACTAAAAATAGGGCTAAGCTCAGAGGAACAAATTTAAATGGCCAAAGAGACACTAAATCTCAAGTGAGTGTTCGGGCTAGCTTCAATGCACTGGATTGTGGCTTTAAAGATATAAACAACAATAATAAGAGATAATGAGCTAACGAGACAAGAAAGAAATGAGACCTGGTAATATCAAACGTGATACAACTGAAGAAGGTCACTGGGAATAAATTTTTAGAAAGAGAACAATAAGAAGAGAAAAGAAGGGCGCCAACTCAACGATAGTTGAGATTTTGAAGTAACAAATGAATCTGGAGATAATACTCTGAAATACAAAAATACTAAATACCTAATAATCTTGTTTTGCTATGTTATATACTGGTTAGTAGAACTGAAATAAAACTCAAAATAGCAACAATAAATATATTTATAAAAAATGTATATAGGTATATGTGTATAAACAATTTACATATAATGCAAAGCCAAATAACAGTGGTAGTGGATGGTGTAAAGATACAATGGGACCTAATAGCCCCTCAACAAACGAATAGTCACTACCACTGGCCAAATAAAATATGAAATATTAGTATAAACCAAGAATAGTCCGTAGGGTAGCCTAAGTCTTAACACTAAGGTTAGTAATTTAAATTTAAATAGTTCTACTAAAATGAGAAATAATTACCGTATTATACAGATATCAACAATGATAACTCTGTTACAATTATATTATCTCAAAAGTGAGTTCTCAATACTCATATATATATATATATATATATATATATATATATATATATATATATATATTTAAAAAAAAACCACATAAAATTTAATTCCCTCCCCAATCTCAATTACATTATCTCAAAAGTATGCTAGTATAAAAATTATATCAAAGCAAATGAGTTCTGGTCAGACTCTCTAAATCCTAGTTAAAACCTAATAACACGTGAAGTGTCCTTTTTCCCTCCCCGAATATTTTATAATTAAATTATCAAAAAAAAGTATTCACCTTGTCATATGCATATGAAGAGGTATACTACTAAATAGGAAGTAACAAAAGTTAAACAATTAAACAACTTATCTTAAAATCACTACAAGTCCATAGGAAAACTCCTCTCGGCACGGCAAAATTAGTTCTGGGCTATGATGACAAATCCATGGGAGTACACGGTAGTAAACACCAGGCGCTGGTCTATCCGGTCCGAGAAATCGGTAACTCCAGAGACAAGTTGCTAGTTAGTTTAAGGATGCAAAGTTATTTCAATGAACATTCTTAAATTAATATTTTCAAGTGACGGAATCTAAAATGATTATTTAATTTAATAAATATGTAATATAAATGTAGCAGCAGGGATTAACTTCACCAGAACACAACATTAAACATTAGGTTAGGTCAACATCATGTCAAAATTTATGAAGTTATTTCCGTAGCATGACAGGCTTGAACATGCGCAGAATACAGAAGGCTGTAGAACCTTGTATATTCCACCAAAAAAGTTAGATAAAAGGGAACCAAAAAAAACTAGTAACGACATGGAATTTAAATTTGACTGTATAAAAAATGACCTTCTGTTCTTGGCAAGTAAATCAAGGAAATTTTATATTGAAATTATTTCGGAACTCAAAAATAAATCTCTAGGAAATACTAAACTGCAATGGCTGCAATGAATTTTAGTGGATGATAAAGAGGTAATACGTATGAAATAATATACTTACGGGAGCACGTGACACGCCAAAAAAATCTTCCTTTTTAATTGGAACTCTTAGAAAATTGAAATCTTGATTTCTTTTAAATTTAATTATTTTTATCCATTATTATTATTATTACTCAATTGACTATTATTTTATTCTTCCTACGTTATTTTATTTGCCCCAATTCCGTCACTTTGGATTGATTGGCGTGTTTTCACGTATGAGTCTTGACCACAACTGAAAATTCTCGTATCAATTCGATTTCAGGGCGATCCGGAGCGTGCGTAGAGAAATGTCGATGTAAAAATTGATCGCTGGCGTGACACAAGAAATTTCTTGAGGGATTTAGTGAATACGATTTTAAATTGTATATTAAGTTGATCAGTAGCGTAAACGCCACATTTTGACTCTAATGTTTTTATTTTTAATGACTGTTACTACAAACAAGTCTTTGGTACTCCAATGGGGTCAACCATTTCACCAATTCTTTGTAATTATGTCTTAGACGATTTGATTAAAGATTGTTTGCAACAAATCAATTTTGAAATACGCTACATTCTCCCTCATCTCAAGCAAAAAAAAAAGGAACTTTTTTTTTTCCTTTCTGGCAGATCGATCTAACGCTGGATCAACAATGAACGTTGATACGTTAAAATTGAACATTTTCCTCAACAATCAACCATTTGCTCAGGAATTGGAACACAATCAAGGACGAAATAAAGAATATGGATCGAAGAATATGAGACGAAGTCATACATTTTTTTTTTCTTTTTATGAGATAATGTATTTTAATTTAATAAAAACCAAAGATTAAAGAACAAGGTATACATTTTAAGTTTAATCTATAACCTTACAGATCAAGTTAACTTTTAACACTACTTATCTACATTCTCAAGTATTAATAAAAACAACCATTCGTTAAAACTACATTATTGGGGTGTATTAACAACCCTAACACAATATTCCCAAGAACCATTCATACCAACGAAATTCACACAAAATCCTATGAACTTTACCCAGCGTTGACACTAGAGCGACCAGATTCTATTCGTCACCATAGAGTTCAATGAGGGCCTAATTATTCAGGACTAGTTGAAACTACAAACCTAAACATATATTGAAAATCCAAGGTAAAAGCTAATTCAATACACCTACTTGCTTTTGCAGCGGTAGGGAAACACACAATCGATAAAGGCACAAGTAAGCCTAGATACTAGCAAGCCCACTATACTCATGGTATAGGGTATGCTAAAAAAAGGTAAGTAAGATAACTGCAATCCCAACTCATAGTAAAGGATATGCACAAAAGATAACAGATAATTGCAAGTCCAGATCTACTCATGGTAGAGGATAAGCACAACACTCACTTCTACTAGCTATACACTTGGTAGAAGGAAAGATAAAAGAGATCCTAACTGTAATACCCAAACTGTACTATAGACGTGGTCCAATTCTTTATTCACGACAAGAACAGTAAAGGACAGATTTTCAGGACTCTATAATCAAGATATAGATAAGAAATAACCTTATCCAGGTAAAGGTAAAGATAATTAACTTCAGGTAAAGGTACGAGATAAACTCAGTCAAGGTACGAGATAAACTCAAGGTAAAGGTACGAGATAAACTCAAGGTAAAGATGCGAAATAAACTCCATTACAGGTATGAGATAAACTCCATCAAGGTAAAGATAAACTCACTTTAGGTACAGATAAAGATAACTCCCATCTACCAATCCATATGACTAGTAGGGAGACAGGTAAACAAACTGTATACAATAAGATATGTTAAAAAATCAAATACTTTCAAAGATAATAGCATAGTAGATTACCTCCAAGTTAAACAGACTTACTTACTGCTGAATATCAGAACGATCCAATTCTAAATGACACATTCTAATTTCAACCTAAGAGACACTCAAGGAACAACTAATATGTATTGATATATTTCTGAGCCAAGTGAGGGCACACACCCAGGGTGATCAATCCTGAACCCACGCTAAAACACCGACACAGTAAGTGAATATGAATGCATAAGCTTTATGGCCATAGTCTACGTACGAGCCTATGCAAACATCAATAAAAGAAAATGTTAAAGTGCTTCCTAATTATCTCTGTAAACATCTATTTAACTCAGAACTCAAGATGGGGAAAATTCCATATATCCATCCTGTACTCCTGATATGCAATTTGACTTTTAAGAGAAAACAAACAACAAAATTAACAACTCCATATACTAAGATAATAACCAACATTAAGATAAGATAAAAAAAAATAGAAGGCAAAATAGCAAAACATCTTATGGTTTTTGCCAGGTAAACAAAATAGATAAACAGATCTTAAACAACCAAACTGGTACAACATTAATAAGGGACCAGTTAATCTTCATCTGAAGATGAAGAATCCAAATTATTTGACAAGTTATGTGGACCTACTGTCTTATCCTCCAGTAAGTCTTTGACATGAAACCTACCTAGTTTCCTACCAGTAGAAGTTTCCTTCAACTCATAAATTAAAGGAGAAATCACCTTAATAACTGTGCAAGGTATGTACTTCTGACATAACTTGGCCGATTGAAAGTTCACTTTATCAGATTTGACAAAGTTCCTCTTTAAAACGGAATCTCCAACTCTGAAAGATAAGGCTCGCTTTCTCAGGTCATACTGGCATTTATTTCTAGCATAAGATGCTTTCAACCGTTTGCGAACATCTACATAAATATCAGGAAGATGCTGAATATCTTCTAGGCGATGTAACTTATCTGATATTGTAGGAAAGTTATTGGCATTCTCTGAAATCTTACCAAAATAATCACCAGAAAGAGGGACATGACGACCAAACATCAAATAAGATGGAGGACATTTGGTTATTTCGTGAGAAGAAGTCCTGATCGCTTGTACTATAGAGTGGATATGAGTATCCCAAGCTCTCTGATCAGGAAAAGAATAAGATCGTAAAGCGGTCACGATTGATTTGTTCACTCTTTCGGTATGGTTGACTTGTGGATGATAGTTCGCATTGTACCAGATCTTTTGGACATTGTATTTAGCCATGAGATCGCGGAAAGCCTTAGCCGTGAACTGTGGTCCATTATCGCAAGACACGATCTGGGGAACACCATAAATTAAGAAAACCTCATTCTCAAGATATTTGATAAGGGATGAAGTAGTTGCCTTAGACATAGTATGAACCAAAGGAAATTTAGTGAAATAATCAACAACTACTAAGGCATACTGATAACCTTTATAAGACCTAGGATAAGGACCAATGAGATCTAAAGATATAAGTTGAAATGGAAAATCAATCCGTCGATAATTACCCATTAAACCTGGTTGGGGAAGATTTGTCGGTTTGCTTGTAGCACAGATTTTGCATTTAGCGATATAGCTACGTACAGTTTGACGCATCTTCGGCCAGTAATAGAGTTCCGATATACGACGGAAAGTTTTGTAGAAACCAAAATGAGCTGCAGTAGGATGGTCATGAAAAGTGGCCAAAACCTCTGCTCTATTAGGAGTTGGAACGACTATCTTCCAATGCGACATTCCAGTAAGGGAATCTATGGAACTTAAGACATGTTTATACAAAACACCATGTTCAACTTTAAAATCGGGAAATTTACCTGGTACATTCTGTACATCATAAAACATTTTTCGATACCAGTCATCTGGTTGGACGGTTGGAATACAGACTCTCAACTCATACTCTAATTCAGGAGCTAACAGATGCTCTACCTTAAAAGCAGACATATTACACAACTGAGCGATATACAAGAGAATGAGTAAAAGTAGGTAAAGTTTAACTTACTCTCTGACTCCAAATTAATATTCTGAAGGGGTACCTATACCAGTAATGTTTAATTGTTTTGGTCCAGTTATGAAATCCAATGAAATATACTGCTACAACACCCTAAGGAACCTAAAATTTCAAAACTGTTATTTCGAGGTAGTGACTCAACTTATTGGCTACTCCGGACTTGTAAATATATGTGAAATAGTTAACTTTAAGTTCTTTAAATTTTTAATGAATTTATTATTAATCTAAAATAGTTATTTAACAAATCAAAACAAAGTAATTTATTCAGTCTACACAGTATATAGCAAAACAAGTTGATTTAAGATATAGATATAAGATAATGTCCAAAAAAAAAATTGAATTGAAGTACAAAACTACACGTTAAAATGAAAATCTAAAAGCACAACCAGTGAAAACCACAACTACCCAAGATCAAAACCAAAAGTTAAAGGAGATATATATATTTTTTTAAAAGGCAGAAGTGGAAAAGAAGTCACACGTTGGGTCTAGCCAATTAAAACCAAATCAAATGTGTGAATTGACAAAGTTCAATAGAACTGGCAGAGAAGTAATGAGAAGAAAAAACTAAAAATAGGGCTAAGCTCAGAGGAACAAATTTAAATGGCCAAAGAGACACTAAATCTCAAGTGAGTGTTCGGGCTAGCTTCAATGCACTGGATTGTGGCTTTAAAGATATAAACAACAATAACAAGAGATAATGAGCTAATGAGACAAGAAAGAAATGAGACCTGGTAATATCAAACGTGATACAACTGAAGAAGGTCACTGGGAATAAATTTATAGAAAGAGAACAATAAGAAGAGAAAAGAAGGGCGCCAACTCAACGATAGTTGAGATTTTGAAGTAACAAATGAATCTGGAGATAATACTCTGAAATACAAAAATACTAAATAATAATCTTGTTTTGCTATGTTATATACTGGTTAGTAGAACTGAAATAAAACTCAAAATAGCAACAATATATATATTTATAAAAAATGTATATAGGTATATGTGTATAAACAATTTACATATAATGCAAAGCCAAATAACAGTGGTAGTGGATGGTGTAAAGATACAATGGGACCTAATAGCCCCTCAACAAACGAATAGTCACTACCACTGGCCAAATAAAACATGAAATATTAGTATAAACCACGAATAGTCCATAGGGTAGCCTAAATCTTAACACTAAGGTTAGTAATTTAAATTTAAATAGTTCTACTAAAATGAGAAATAATTACCGTATTGTACAGATATCAACAATGATAACTCTGTTACAATTATATTATCTCAAAAGTGAGTTCTCAATACTCATATATATATATATATATATATATATATATATATATATATATATATATATATATATATATATATATATATATATATATATATATATTATATGAGAAAATATTAACCTTGAACTAGCTTAAGTTCGCGGACTTCAGATTTCATCATCCCATTCCCATAGAAACAGCTGAGCACGCAGTAGAACTTTGTACGAACCGTTGGCCAATATTCATGGGAACAGCGATTCAGCACTTCATACCAAACCTATAAATTACCATTCTCAGATGCCGGGACCACTCTTAGCTGCAACTTCGACCAGTCCAGTTATTAGTCATTTTAAATTCATTTAATTTTGTACTGTTATTTAATATTTAATTTGTAACAAATAAAGTTCTTTTTTAAAAAGTTAAACTCGTGATTAGTGATCTAACAATTGGCGCAAAGTCAGTAGGATCCGAAAAACGTTGCTAGAACACGTGTATACTCACTGGCAGCGGCGGATTCTCATCCCTTAACGGAACAAAGAATCTACGGAAGTCCTCACTCCTGTGATCTACGGAAGGAACACCTAGTGAAGCCCCTGGTAGCCGAGCAGAGAGAACAAGACGACCCTTAAAGAAGAAGACATCTCCGAACAACCTCACTCCTGTAATCTACGGAAGGAACACCTAGTGAAGCCCCTGGTAGCTGAGCAGAGAGAACAAGGCGTCCCGATGTTCTTCTTTATGTAAGTGGATTTTGAATCATCTCGTTAATAATTTTGTTTTAATATTTTACGAAATTGACTATACTGCAAGTCAATTAATCAAGATACAAAACAATAATACAACTTGATTATCTAATATTTGAAATTATTGATATTGACATATTTCTTTTATACTATTTTATAATTACTGATATTTTATTCACATTTTTTTTTACTTGCTATATTTTTGGTATATTTTCTCTTGATATATTTTTATTTGACATATGTGATACATTTTTTACTTGATATATTTGATACATTTTTATTGATATATTATTTGATATTTTAAATTGATACATTTTTGTCCTTTATATATACCACCACATTTTTCCCTTATATACTGATATATTTTATACTTCTTCATACTTCTATTTTTCATTTTCGTGTCAAAATATCTCGAAAAATGCCCGAGACACGTTCCCAAACTCAACAAGAAATCGAACCATACAAGCTTTAGGAAATATTTTCCATTATCCCAGAATTTGAAGGCGATCCGATTTCTCTTTCAACATTTTTAGATGCGTGCGACTGTGCCTTTAAAATGACCACAGGCGATCAGCACGTTCTATTAACGATTCACGTAAAAAATAAACTCAAAGGTAAAGCTGCACAGCTTATTAATTCTAGAAAACCACTTTCCTATACAGAAATAAAACAATTATTAAATCTACATTTCGGAGACAGTAGAGACCTGACCTCCTTAATACAAGACTTACAAACACTAAGACAACTATCTAGCGAATCTCCTCTAACTTTCTTTAACCGCTTACAAGTTCTTAATGCAAAAATGCACGCCTCGATCCAAATAGCAAATTTATCCCCAGATCAAAAAACCGCCCAATATGACTTAATCGATACCATGGCCCTAAACACACTTTTAACCGGTTTAGAACCCTGTCTAGGACAAATTATTAGGGCTAGTAATCCAAATGATCTCATTGAAGCAAGCAATCGTATTAGACGCGAACTTCAATTGTCATATTTTGAAGAACAAAAATCTAATTCTAGATCGACTATTCCTAAACCCTCTCAACCAATGAGAAGACCCTCATCTCAGTTTACAAAATGTACAAATTGTGGCCGCATTGGTCATCTAAATACTGAATGCCGCTCTTCACGTTTCGTAAAGCCAAACCAAACTTTTTCTACGCCACACGGTTACCAAAACCAATATAATAATGGACCTAATAACTATCAAAACAATCAGAACCCTAATAGGAATCAATATTCTTCCAACAATCCAAATTGCAACCAACAGAGACCTTCCTTTTCATCTCAAAATCAAAATCAAAATCGTCCATCTGTTATTCAAAGAAACCCAAACTGCCAACGGGCACATGTCTTAAACGAATACCCTGACGAAATAACGACTAACTATTATACAGATGATTACTACACAGATAATTATTATAATACCGATAACTATGAAAACTATGACACAGATTATTATACAGAAAATAATCCACAAACTGATAACTTTTACGAAACCAATAACACACAAGATTATCAAAATTTTCTTTCACTTCCGAATCAAAATCATCCTCCCAATCATACGAACCACTCAACGGATATTACGAATATCCAAGAACAAATTCAAGCACTCAACTTGGACGACTTTCATCCGGACCTCAATTTTCCCGAACAGACATTCATGTAACCCCATTTCATACAATGAGTTCCAAAAATTTATATTATATTAACGATGCTACCAACACTTTTAAACTTTTAATCGACACAGGTGCTGGAATCACTGTTTTCAAAGAAAACACAGCACGCAATTATCATAATAGATTTCCTGAAAACGTTACTATTCAAGGTATAACCGATCAAAAATTGTTAATAACAGAATCTGTCCTGATTCCCTTCACTGACAATAATCCTCACAAAGTCTTTATTTTCAATTTAGACATTGATTTCGATGGCATAATAGGCCTAGACTTTCTAGATCATTATGAATGCGTAATAGATCTTAAATCCCGACAGTTGCATACAAATTTTAAAACTGTCACCCTTCACAAAGTAGGACACGAGACAAACACACCTCAAGACAAAATACCGACACACCCTACAGAAACAAGACAAAACGAACCTAAAATAAAAATTAAATCAGATTCTAAACAGGAATCAAATTTAAAATACCAAAACCCTATAAATGAAAAATACACTATCATAAAAAACCGAGATCAAGACAAAAATCTTGAAAGACCGGAGAGAAAACGAATAAAAGGAACAAACAAAATTACCATTGACAGCCGGACCGAACAAATATGCAAACTAAAATGCAACTTATCAAATACAGATGCCATATTATCAGCTCAAGAAATAGAAAAAGTAATATTACCTCATGCATTAGTCCATGTAGACGAAAATGGAGAATTCTTAACTTCCGTCCTAAATGCTAATGCAATGCCGAAGACAATCGAATTTTCAGACATTTCAATCGCACCCTTCAAAAATTCGGAGACAATCCTATCCTACAACGGAAATGATTTTGAAGAACCCGTACTAGACAGAACACGAATAATTAGAGAACAACTAAGAATTGATCATCTAAATTGCGAAGAACAAGAACTAATTCTAGATATATGTTCTGAATATGCAGATATATTTTATGTCGAAGGCGACAAACTGACCTTCACAAACGAAATCAAACACAAAAACGAAACAAACAACGCTAAACCTATCTTCACTAAATCTTATAGATATCCTCAAATACATAAGGAAGAGGTAAAGACGCAAATTAATAAAATGTTAGAAGAAGGAATAATCCAGAAAAGCGTCTCGCCCTGGTCGAGTCCAGTCTGGGTCGTACCGAAGAAATTAGATGCGCCAGGAAAACAAAAATGGCGAGTTGTTATTGATTATCGAAAACTTAACGAACTCACAGTACAAGACCGTTATCCTCTACCACAAATATCAGAACTATTGGACCAACTAGGAAGATGTCAATACTTCACAACACTAGATTTAGCGTCTGGATTTCACCAGATCGAAATCGAGCCACAAGACATCCAGAAAACGGCCTTTTCCGTCGAAAATGGACATTACGAATTTGTGCGCATGCCATTCGGACTAATGAATGCTCCATCTACTTTCCAAAGAGTAATGGACAACATCCTTTTAGGAATACAAAACGAAAGATGCTTAGTGTATATGGATGACATAATTATCTACTCACCCACTATTCATGATCACATGTCACGACTAACAGAAGTTTTTAAAAGGTTACGAAAAGCAAACTTAAAAATACAGCCAGACAAGTGCGAATTTTTAAGAAAAGAAGTAGCATATTTGGGCCACCTTGTAACAGAAAATGGTGTAAAAACAAATCCAGTTAAAATATCTTGCATCAAAAACTTCCCGGAACCAAAGAACACCAAAGAAATAAAATCATTCTTAGGCCTAGCCGGTTACTACAGAAGATTTATTCCAAACTTTGCCAAAATTTCTAAACCACTTACGAAACTACTTCAGAAAGACGTACCTTTTATTTTTAATTCTGATTGCAAAGAAGCCTTTAACGAACTCAAAAATATTTTAACTTCAGATCCAATACTTATATATCCCAATTTTGAGGAACCATTTTTACTAACAACTGACGCTAGTGCATTCGCGATTGGAGCCGTTCTATCGCAAGGCCCTATTGGAAAAGATTTACCCATAGCTTATGCCTCCAGAACATTATGCGGTGCCGAAACAAAATATTCGACTATAGAGAGAGAACTTTTAGCTATCGTATGGGCAGTCAAACATTTTAGACCATATCTTTTTGGCCGAAAATTCACCCTTATTACCGATCATCGACCCCTTACATGGCTTTTCTCGATAAAGGATCCCGGAAGCCGATTAGCGCGTTGGCGCCTAAAGCTCGAAGAATACAATTATAAAATAGAACATCGCGCAGGAAAAATAAACAGAAATGCAGATGCCCTCTCAAGGATAAAGATTAACCATTTTAAGGATTGTGCAAACTTTCAATCAAAAATCTCATTACATGCATCGAATCAAGATGACACGGAAACTCAAGAAAACGAAGACGACGATGAAGAAAATATAGAAAAAATGTCCGAAGAACTTGACAAGTTTATCGAACTGTATAGAACTAAATCAATAATCGATTATTCAAAAATTGAAACATCGAATACAGACTTATTAGACAAATCCAACAAAAATATTGTTACATTTTTTTGGCAAAATAAACTTGAAGAACTCCACGAGAAAATAATGGATGACATATTCGAAGAAAACATGGAATATAGTAACCGAAGAATTAATATTCTACACAGCAAAACTGTAAAAGATCGAAAATATTTTATTATACCATTACCGTTTGATCCCGAACGAGTAATATCACATTTATTTCTTATACTTTTTGCAAATAAAGATCAATTCGATGAATCAAAAATATATTGTGTCGAAAATAATCTCGAACTGCCTATCCTAGAGATATTTTCGTATATTTTTGCTGACAAAGAATTAAAATTAAGAATCTGTCAAAATATAATTAAAACAGCCAGCGAAGACGAAATCCCTCAAATTTTAGATCAATACCATTGTGGTAAAAACAATTTACATCGAGGAATAAACGAAACTGTCAGAAGAATAAAGCAGAAATACAATTGGAAATATTTAACAAAAGATGTAGAGAAATTTGTAAAAGCATGTGAAATTTGCCAAAAAGTTAAGATTTGCAGGAAAAACTTAAGTGGACCATTAGTCATAACAGAAACTCCAAAAACACCATTCGAAAGAATAAATATTGATATATTCGAATACCCTACTAGGAACTATGCTTTAACTATTCGTGACGAATTGACCAAATTCACGCAAGCCTATCCTTTGGAAGACAAAAAGGCAGTAACAGTAGCCAACACACTCGTACTCTTCTTTCAACACTATGGAACACCACTAAGAATTCATTGTGATTGCGGTCGAGAATTCGAGAATGCTATAATCAAAGATCTATGCGAATTATACGACATCAAACTAACATTTTCTAGTGTTAACCATCCACAATCTAATGGGTCCGTGGAAAGATTTCATGCCACACTCTCAGAAATGATTAGAGCAAATCAAGCCGAGAACCCAAACGATCATCCCTTCACTATACTTCCTTATGCAATAATATGCTATAACAACACAAAAAATAAGACCCACGGTTTCACACCATATGAACTTATATTTGGACACACTGCAGGCCGACCACCAGAAACTCTATACAATCAAAAAACACTAATGAGCAAATATATTCGAGACCTGAATAATCGCATGGAATATTTTTACAAAGTAGCCAAAGCAAAAACAGAAAGACAGAAAGAAAAGGCGAAAGTAAGATTTGACGAGAATATTTCAGAACGAAGACCTGATTTTAAAATTGGTGACAAAGTTTACGTAAAGGAATCCCAAATTAAATCAAAATCAGATAATCTTTTTAATGGACCTTTCGAAATCCAAGAAGTTTTTACAAATTCCGCAATTATCCTTAACCCCAAAACTAACCAAACCTCTAAAGTAAATTTTGACAGACTGAAACCTTATTTTGAATAATTTTCCTTTACAGATTCTATGGGCTCCTTTCTATCGCCCAATCCCAAATTCTCCTCACTCCAATTAATAACACAATTGGAATATTTTTTCATGAAAAAGGAACTATACGAATATCTAACGACAAATGGACTTTACTTGTTTACAAAGAATTATTCCCTATCAAAACTACAATATCAAACAATGACAGAATTTTGGAAAACCTATTAGAAAAATTTATTAACGTTGATACACCGAGAAAACTTGCCTTTCAAGCCGAAGTACAGACACATGTTAGTCTGCTAAAACAAATCTCAAACTCCGTTAACTTAAAATATAAAGAAATAACCTCCGACACAGTATCTTATAATAAACGTCTAAAACGCGGTTTAGTAAATGGTATTGAAAATCTAAAAAATCAAATATCTGTTACCACTTCAGTTATAAGAACTTTCAACACTACAATTCAAAAATTGCAAATAGACGAAGAAACCTTTAACAAAGACTTAAAAACTATCGAGACTACACTTCTGGACATTAATAATGACATCTCCTTTTACCAAGCACAATTACAAATACTAGATTTATGTGAGTCATTAATGGAAAGTTACGTATTTTTAGAAAATTATTTAAATGGTATACTAAATTCTATCACATTCTCTCGCCTGCAAATTCTACATAGTTCTATTATTTCGCCCATAGACTTATTGGACGCATTAAAAGAAATCTCACAGTCATTACAAAATAACGTATTGCCTCTACCCACTTATATGTCAAATATAGCTCAGTATATTGACATAATAAAACTACAAGCTTATCAGCTTGATTCAAAAATTGTTTTCGTTCTCGAAATTCCGTTAGTTGATCCCGAAATATTCACCTTGTATCAATTATATTCAATACCAATATTAGATAATCAAACTGGTTTTCATCATATACTTTCAACTGTTCATAAATACATTGCGCGAGATGATGATTCAATTTCATATGTCTTACCCATGGACACCGAAAAATGCAAACAAATCAGTCAAAACCAAAGAATGTGTACAGACATTCTTCCGTACCCCATAGACACAGATGCTATATGTAAAGCCCAGCTTTTGAAACCTCTCAGCAACTTACCAAAAACTTGTCAGATGTCCATGCTCTTGGCACAAGGTTACAACGTACAGGAAATCGACCGAAATTTATGGTTACTAACCATTTCCGATATATTACCAGTAACGATCAAATGTGCAAGAAAAGAAGTCACTACACAAATAATCAAAACAAATTCAATCTTAAGATTAATTCCCGAATGTATTGCATTCATCGGCAGTACCAGAATTCATGCTAGAGACCAAATTGAGAAATATACAAATATCACGTATAGAAGTCACCCAGTTAACGTACCCTACAGATGCTGTGACCATTTTGAGACAAAGAATCACCTGTCAAAATTAAAACCACTAAAACTCAGTAAAATCAACGTAGATGACTTATATATTGCACAACACAAATTGGACCAATATTCAGAAGAACTGGACCATATTATGAGCCAATCATTCATTGAGGAACATCTACCGTTATTCACTATATCAACCTTATCCCTGATTATTATCCTAGTTATTCTATACCTTTTCTGCAAATACCGAACCAAAATATTCCCAAAAATTGCAATCTCCTTGTCCCAGGATCAGCCTCCAACTTCATTACCACGCAGAAATTCCATTAGACAGAAACTTCAAAGCTTAACCTCCTTCAGAAGAAGACCCAATGTCCAAGAAGAAAGCCAAGCAGAAACACCAATTACTCTGTAAAAGTCAAAGCAATGGCATTGACTTTTCACTAATAAGGGGAGCTGTTATATGAGAAAATATTAACCTTGAACTAGCTTAAGTTCGCCGACTTCAGATTTCATCATCCCATTCTCATAGAAACAGCTGAGCACGCAGTAGAACTTTGTACGAACCGTTGGCCAATATTCATGGGAACAGCGATTCAGCACTTCATACCAAACCTATAAATTACCATTCTCAGATGCCGGGACCACTCTTAGCTGCAACTTCGACCAGTCCAGTTATTAGTCATTTTAAATTCATTTAATTTTGTACTGTTATTTAATATTTAATTTGTAACAAATAAAGTTCTTTTTTAAAAAGTTAAACTCGTGATTAGTGATCTAACATATATATATATATATATATATATATATATATATATATATATATATATATATATTTAAAAAAAAAACCACATAAAATTTAATTCCCTCCCCAATCTCAATTACATTATCTCAAAAGTATGCTAGTATAAAAATTATATCAAAGCAAATGAGTTCTGGTCAGACTCTCTAAATCCTAGTTAAAACCTAATAACACGTGAAGTGTCCTTTTTCCCTCCCCGAATATTTTATAATTAAATTATCAAAAAAAAGTATTCACCTTGTCATATGCATATGAAGAGGGTATACTACTAAATAGGAAGTAACAAAAGTTAAACAATTAAACAACTTATCTTAAAATCACTACAAGTCCGTAGGAAAACTCCTCTCGGCACGGCAAAATTAGTTCTGGGCTATGATGACAAATCCATGGGAGTACACGGTAGTAAACACCAGGCGCTGGTCTATCCGGTCCGAGAAATCGGTAACTCCAGAGACAAGTTGCTAGTTAGTTTAAGGATGCAAAGTTATTTCAATGAACATTCTTAAATTAATATTTTCAAGTGACGGAATCTAAAATGATTATTTAATTTAATAAATATGTAATATAAATGTAGCAGCAGGGATTAACTTCACCAGAACACAACATTAAACATTAGGTTAGGTCAACATCATGTCAAAATTTATGAAGTTATTTCCGTAGCATGACAGGCTTGAACATGCGCAGAATACAGAAGACTGTAAAACCTTGTATATTTCACCAAAAAAGTTAGATAAAAGGGAACCAAAAAAAACTAGTAACGACATGGAATTTAAATTTGACTGTATAAAAAATGACCTTCTGTTTTTGGCAAGTAAATCAAGGAAATTTTATATTGAAATTATTTCGGAACTCAAAAATAAATCTCTAGGAAATACTAAACTGCAATGACTGCAATGAATTTTAGTGGATGATAAAGAGGTAATACGTATGAAATAATATACTTACGGGAGCACGTGACACGCCAAAAAAAAGCTTCCTTTTTAATTGGAACTCTTAGAAAATTGAAATCTTGATTTCTTTTAAATTTAATTATTTTTATCCATTATTATTATTATTACTCAATTGACTATTATTTTATTCTTCCTAGGTTATTTTATTTGCCACAATTCCGTCACTTTGGATTGATTGGCGTGTTTTCACGTATGAGTCTTGACCACAACTGAAAATTCTCGTATCAATTCGATTTCAAGGCGATCCGGAGCGTGCGTAGAGAAATGTCGATGTAAAAATTGATCGCTGGCGTGACACAAGAAATTTCTTGAGGGATTTAGTGAATACGATTTTAAATTGTATATTTAGTTGATCAGTAGCGTAAACGCTACATTTTGACTCTAATGTTTTTATTTTTAATGACTGTTACTACAAACAAGTCTTTGGTACTCCAATGGGGTCAACCATTTCACCAATTCTTTGTAATTATGTCTTAGACGATTTGATTAAAGATTGTTTGCAACAAATCAATTTTGAAATACCTTTTATAAAGAGATACGTGGATGACTTAATCTTGGCACTACCAGCAGACTCTATACAATTTACTTTAAATGTTTTCAACCAACAAAACCCACACTTGCAATTCACATGCGAGGAAGAGCGGGAGGGATCTTTGCCCTTCCTTGACATGCGTTTGCATAGATATGAGGATAATGTTGTGAAAACACAATGGTATAGAAAACCTATATGTAGCAATAGATTCATAAGCTACCATTCCCATCATCCTCCTAGAATGAAAACCGACCTAGTCCTAGCAATGAAAGAACGTGTCAAAAGGTTATCACATCCAGATTATCTCCAGCATGATCTTAACCTCTTACGGAATATTTTTGTTGAAAATTCATATCCTCTAAGACTGATTAATAAATTAATTTTTAATGTTCCATTTGTTAACAGAAATAACATTCTCACTAATTCTTAATCACTGCCCTCAGCACAAAACAATTCTTCTCAAACAAGTGTGTATTTTTATGCCCTTCCGTATATTCCAAAACTAACCGTAGAACTTACTAAAATTTTCAAAGAATTTAAGAACATCAAAATAGCTAACAAGAACATCAAAACCATACGTCAGCTATATAGCAAAATAAAACAACCCCTAACTACTTTAGAGTCAAGAGATGTTGTTTATTGTATTCAATGTACTGAATGTCCATCCACGTACATTGGTGAAACTGGAAGAAATCTGTCTAGTCGTATCATTTCTCATAAGAGTGACTGTAGACTAAATAAACCCACTTGTGCTTTGGCAGAACACACTATCGATCTAGACCATAAGATAGATTTCAACAATGTTAAAATATTAGCCGGAGAGAAAAATAAATTTAAGAGAACATTCTTAGAAATGGTACATATCAGCAGGAGTGATAACAACAATCTGAATAAAAGATCTGAGATCCAGAATCTTAGCAAAATTTACAATTTTATTTTGATTTTATTTGACCAGCGCCTGGTGTTTACTACCGTGTACTCCCATGGATTTGTCATCATAGCCCAGAACTAATTTTGCCGTGCCGAGAGGAGTTTTCCTATGGACTTGTAGTGATTTTAAGATAAGTTGTTTAATTGTTTAACTTTTGTTACTTCCTATTTAGTAGTATACCTCTTCATATGCATATGACAAGGTGAATACTTTTTTTTGATAATTTAATTATAAAATATTCGGGGAGGGAAAAAGGACACTTCACGTGTTATTAGGTTTTAACTAGGATTTAGAGAGTCTGACCAGAACTCATTTGCTTTGATATAATTTTTATACTAGCATACTTTTGAGATAATGTAATTGAGATTGGGGAGGGAATTAAATTTTATGTGGTTTTTTTTTAATAAATATATATATATATATATATATATATATATATATATATATATATATATATATATATATATATATATATATATATATATATAATGAGTATTGAGAACTCACTTTTGAGATAATATAATTGTAACAGAGTTATCATTGTTGATATCTGTATAATACGGTAATTATTTCTCATTTTAGTAGAACTATTTAAATTTAAATTACTAACCTTAGTGTTAAGACTTAGGCTACCCTACGGACTATTCTTGGTTTATACTAATATTTCATATTTTATTTGGCCAGTGGTAGTGACTATTCGTTTGTTGAGGGGCTATTAGGTCCCATTGTATCTTTACACCATCCACTACCACTGTTATTTGGCTTTGCATTATATGTAAATTGTTTATACACATATACCTATATACATTTTTTATAAATATATTTATTGTTGCTATTTTGAGTTTTATTTCAGTTCTACTAACCAGTATATAACATAGCAAAACAAGATTATTAGGTATTTAGTATTTTTGTATTTCAGAGTATTATCTCCAGATTCATTTGTTACTTCAAAATCTCAACTATCGTTGAGTTGGCGCCCTTCTTTTCTCTTCTTATTGTTCTCTTTCTAAAAATTTATTCCCAGTGACCTTCTTCAGTTGTATCACGTTTGATATTACCAGGTCTCATTTCTTTCTTGTCTCATTAGCTCATTATCTCTTATTATTGTTGTTTATATCTTTAAAGCCACAATCCAGTGCATTGAAGCTAGCCCGAACACTCACTTGAGATTTAGTGTCTCTTTGGCCATTTAAATTTGTTCCTCTGAGCTTAGCCCTATTTTTAGTTTTTTCTTCTCATTACTTCTCTGTCAGTTCTATTGAACTTTGTCAATTCACACATTTGATGAGTTTCAAAAAACAAAAGAAATGAGTTTTTTGGTATTAGATAAGTTAAGAGTTGTGTGCATTGATATGTCATCCCAGTGTTTCTCAACACTAACCAAAATTGTTTGTAAAGGTAAATTAGTAAACAAAGACACTACATCAAAACTAACGAGCTTATATTTGATAGGTAATTTTAAGTTATTAATAAAAGAACTGAAACTGAAAGAGTCCTGAATGCAGAAATCATTGTTACTGTAGGTTTCTGTGAGAATATTGGTTAAAAAACTTGCTATGGGGCCATTAGGTGTACCTATTGAGGAAACTAGCAATGTAGCAATAGATTCATAAGCTACCATTCCCATCATCCTCCTAGAATGAAAACCAACCTAGTCCTAGCAATGAAAGAACGTGTCAAAAGGTTATCACATCCAGATTATCTCCAACATGATCTTAACCTCTTACGGAATATTTTTGTTGAAAATTCATATCCTCTAAGACTGATTAATAAATTAATTTTTAATGTTCCATTTGTTAACAGAAATAACATTCTCACTAATTCTCAATCAGTGCCCTCAGCACAAAACAATTCTTCTCAAATAAGTGTGTATTTTTATGCCCTTCCGTATATTCCAAAACTAACCGTAGAACTTACTAAAATTTTCAAAGAATTTAAGAACATCAAAATAGCTAATAAGAACATCAAAACTATACGTCAGCTATATAGCAAAATAAAACAACCCCTAACTACTTTAGAGTCAAGAGATGTTGTTTATTGCATTCAATGTACTGAATGTCCATCCACGTACATTGGTGAAACTGGAAGAAATCTGTCTAGTCGTATCATTTCTCATAAGAGTGACTGTAGACTAAATAAACCCACTTGTGCTTTGGCAGAACACACTATCGATCTAGACCATAAGATAGATTTCAACAATGTTAAAATATTAGCCAGAGAGAAAAATAAATTTAAGAGAACATTCTTAGAAATGGTACATATCAGCAGGAGTGATAACAACAATCTGAATAAAAGATCTGAGATCCAGAATCTTAGCAAAATTTACAATTTTATTTTGACTTTTGACTAGGGTTTTCTGCATCTCAGAGTGCTTCATGTTTCGTAAATTCCATTATTAATTGCTATAATTATCATGATTAACTTCAGTTATTATTCAGATGTTCATTTTGTTTTGGTTGTTTGTTTTTTCTAAACCTACTTACTAAATACTATTTTCTTTTTATTTTTTGACATAAAACTTTTTTAAATTTCCCTCTCAATTCTAAGTTGGTAACATGGTTGGTAGTACTTAAAATCACAAACGGCATTTTGTTAGACATCAGTTTGAAAGTTTGTTTTTTGTAGTTACATCGAACTATTTAAACAACAATAGTTCCTCCTACAACCTCTTTCTGTTCGTGAGATGTGACTGAATTCAAACCTGCGAAGACGACTGTTTTTTGTCAAACATGTCGTGTTATTTTTTACTTTTTAAACTTTGTAACATGTTCTTTAATTTTTAAGTTATTTTAAAATTTTTAATGCCTTCAATAATTCAGATCACATTATGTTATTTAACGTTGTGTTTTATATGCTATGAATCTTACTTTCTGATAAGTTTTTATAACTTTTATATTACATCAGCCTAATTTTATAACACAGTAATTTTCATTGTAGACCTTGATAAAGGTGGCAAATAACCACCGAAAGCTCGGATTTCAGAATAAAGAGTACGCCTTATCAAAGCTCTATTTTTTATTGACTACCACACCCAAAAAGAAAAAAGTATTTACATATATATATATATATTTACATATATATATATATATTATATATATATATATATATATATATATATATATATATATATATATATATATATATATATATATACATTGTTTGGAAAGATTTCCGCGGTTAGTACAATAAAATCTAGAGCTAAGATTAATACTATTATAAAAATTAATATTAAACTCACCAGTCTTCCGGGTTGAACCGAGTCGATATCCATTCTGCCGAGCTTTCGACATCCTCTCTGATGTCTTCTTCAGGGCATCAGAGAGGATGTCAAAAGCTCGGCCGAATGAATATCGACGCTGTTCAACCCGGAAGACTGGTGAGTTTAATATTAATTTTTATAATAGTATTAATCTTAGCTCTAGGTTTATATATATATATATATATATATATATATATATATATATATATATATATATATACTTCATCTAATTTAGATAACGACTTACGTCATTATCTACGTCAGAAATCGAAGTTGACATAGTTGCCAAAGTATAAAAAAATCCTGACTCCATTTTAAATCAAATAGATTACATAACTATTGCAATAGTATTACCATCTCTTTACAACGACTATTTAAATTCTTACGTGACATTTTTTAAATAAAACACACTAATTTTGTTCTAAAAAGAACAGATTTTATTAAATAGTTAAAAATATAAAACAAGAGATATTCACTTTAAAATTCAAAATAATGAAGTACAAAAAGTGTCAACACCGCAACTGTCAAATAAGTGTTACCAATTTATGCCAAAATTTTACCTTCGTTCGATTACAGTTACAGTGTGTTCCGAACAAATGTTCTTCATAAAAACGCTTTATAATGCATTTATACAAATTAAATGAAACATATTATTGTGTATTTCTGTAAGTTAACATTAATAGAAATTTTTAAATATTATTTCTACGCGGATATAATAAAATATGTCTAGTGGCTGTAATGCCAGTGTACTCGGTAAAGTGATTCTAAAAAAGAACACACCTACACCCTAAATATTTTGTGTTGGTATCATGTGACGTCACAGGCTATGACGCCGATGACGTGCATCGTTATATAAATTAGATGAAGTGTATATATATATTATTGTGATATTTCAAGTCTTGGTGCGCCAAGCAATTAATTAGCTAATTAGTTAATTAATTAATTAAAATTATTTAAATGATATGATTATGACTCAAAATCCCAAATATTATTCCAAATCTCCTAATTAAAATATTTATATCCTTTCTAAATTAAGTGTAAAAAATTGTGTTATCAATAAAAGAAAACTGCAGAAAACAAAACTATCTCTCTCTGATGATGAGTGGTCCAAATCCTTGTTCCTTGTAGACTACATTATCTACTCTCAGCCGCTCCCTAGGTAATCAGCAATATCATAACAAATTATTGCAAGTTTATCATCCTTAATGATCTCCTTCAAATGCACGAATCGTTCAAATTATGCTAGCTTCTTCTTCTCTCAATAAACTGAATCTCTCGTTGGCCTGAGTTAAAAATGACTCTTGGAATATCTTTTCTTTACGATAAACTGAATCTCTCGTTGGCCTGAACAGTGACTCTTGGAACATAAGTAGAAAAATATGACTTACAATATTTTACTGGATCAGCTTCTGTCAGATACACTAACTACACGAAAACTCACAAACTTTAACTGCTAGAAACAACGGCCGTTCGCCTTGCACCCTTGGAAACCAACTGATTCTCGTTTTCCTCTCCTAAATCTTGCTAAACTTTCATTCCTACATACCTATCCCACCTTTTTTAATCTCCGCCAATCAAAGCTCGTCACAATTCTCCCATTTTTTCATTTCGATAACAAACAAATTTTTACCTATAATTATAAAATTTCCTAAAACTTATTTACAAATAATGTTTGCTCTCGCCCTTTTTGTTGGAGGACTGTAAAAAGCCAACGGGCGTTTGAGCACTTTTTGTGATGTCCTATCTTTGTTGTCGATTGGATCGGCTGTAGGAAATTCACATTAAAATGACTATTTTAAGTTTATTTATTTGCGAAACTGCATTTATTTGTATCAGCACCCAACAACTCTAAGCGAAACGTAAAACTTCGTAAAAATGTGACAATGTATATATTTTTTTTTGACTGATGTTGCTAGTTTGATGTCTCTATGGTAACTCACCTGTTTTCAGTGCAAACCTACTCTTTTTTACAGCGTGAAATAAAAAACGTGTTTTTAAACTAAAAGCGGTCCACTCAAGGTTAAACATAAAATTAGGATCGAACATACCGCCGCCCTTGAAGTTATCTAGGGATACACTTCAATAAAGCAAGGGAGTGACTAATTATTTAAAAATGGTTCGCTTAGGCTGTTGCTTGCAGAATTACAATGAAATATAAAATATTTATATAGATGAACATGCTACATACAAAAAAAAATAAAACCTTAAAATTAGTTGTTTCATTTACAGTAAACGAGGAAAGACTATTTATTGTTCATCAGGTAACGGACACAGTTTAGTAACGCTACGTTTAACAATTCCATTTGGGGTAGAGACAGTCACAACGCGCACAAGTCCGTCTTTGCCAGGATGGAGAGCACTTACGCGTCCACGGGACCATTGGTAGGGCGGAAGACTATCATCCTTCAGGAGCACCATCCGTCCTTGTAAGCTGGCAGTGTCTTTGCTATATCTCCACTTGGCTCGTTGCTGCAGAGTGTGCAAGTATTCATTTTTCCACCGGGACCAAAAATGCTGTAACATACGCTGCAATAGCTCATATCGGGTGAGCCGGTTGATCGGCGAATTCTCGTAGTCTATAGCGGGAACCATATTGAGCGGATGACCAATGAGAAAATGGCCCGGCGTCAGTACTTCCATATCATTGGGATCGTTGCTCATAGGAAGCAAGGGTCGAGAGTTTAACACACCTTCAATCTGTACTAAAAGAGTATACAATTCCTCATAGGATAAAGGATTGGCATCGTTTATGACACGGTGCAAATGAGTTTTTACTGATTTTATAGCACTCTCCCATAGCCCTCCAAAGTGCGGAGATCTAGCGGGAATGAAATGCCACGTTATTTTATTTTCTTGAGAAAAAGTTTGGATTGCATTTGTTTTTAGCACATTGTAAATACCTTGCAGCTCGTTGTTAGCTCCAGTGAAATTTGTACCATTATCTGAGTACAACTCAGTGCATAGACCTCGTCTCGCAACAAAACGTCTTAAGATGCTTAAGAAACATTCTGAAGTTAATTCGCTAGCTAATTCGATGTGAATCGCTTTAGTAGTCAAGCAAACGAATAAGCAAATATATGCCTTAGTAAATCGACGATTTCGAAATTTAGATTCCTTAAGTTTGAATGGTCCAGCGTAGTCGACGCCAGAGCGCGCAAAGGGATGAGACATATTTACTCGAGAGGCAGGTAAATCCCCCATTAAATTGTTCATGGTTTGAGGATTGCTTCTAAAACATGGAATACATTTACTAAGTACATGTCTGACCGCATTTCTGCCGTTTAATGGCCAAAAGGATTGTCTGACGAAAGATAGCGTCGCCTGGGCTCCAGGATGGAGGTTTCGCTTATGCTCATAAAGGATAATTAATTCTGTCAGAGGATGCTTATGTGGAAGTAAAACTGGATGTTTTGCTGAGAATTGGATAGAAGCGTGTCTTAAACGGCCTCCCACTCTGATTAGGTTTAAGTCGTCAAGGAACACGTTCAGTGATCTTAATTTACTGGAAGGTTTGACTCTACCATGAGCCTTTAATTGATGAATGTCCTCAAAAAAGCTTTCTCTCTGGACTTCCCTGATAATATGATGTGTGCTTCGGTCAACCTCCGTTGATGTGAGATTTCCAGTTATCCGGAATTCCCTTGAAGCTTTAGCATTGTGAATGAATCGAAAACAATAAGCCAGGACGTTCCGAAGTTTGATATAACTAGAATATCTATTGACAAGTGAGGATATTAAGGTTGAATGAGATACTTGAGTAGATAAAATAATGGATTTTGGATTAATTTCCATTAAATCTGGATCAGCAGTATGCGCTGTGAAGTTAGATATGTGATTGTTAGAGGGCCAAGTATCCTGAGATTGCAACAAAAATGAAGGTCCATGCCACCATAGATCACATTCATGCAATTCGGACGGACTAGCTCCTCTAGATATTATGTCAGCAGGATTTATATTGGAAGGTATATAATGCCACTCATCTACCTTTGTTAATTGCTGGATTTCGGATACACGATTGCATACAAATGTTTTCAAAGTGCGAGATTCAAGACCCAACCAGCATAGAACAATTGTGGAGTCGGTATAGAAATAAATTTTTGAGAAATTAAGTTCTAACGATTCAATTACGTTTTTAGCTAGACGAGCAAGAGTAAGGGCTCCACACAATTCTAGTCTAGGTAGTGAAATAGCCTTTAATGGAGCGACACGTGATTTGGCGCACAGTAAATTGCTAACTATGCGACCGTGTGTATCAACAGATCGTACATATATGCAAGCTCCATATGCATTTATCGAACTATCGGAAAAGCCATGTAGCTCAATGTAAATGGGATCTATCGTAGTGATTTGACGAGGTATATTAAAGCAGTTAACGAGAGTAAGGTTATCTATAAATGATTTCCAAATTTTATAGAGTTCCACAGGAATAGGATCATCCCAGTCAAGTTGTTGAATCCATAATTTTTGCATTAGAACCTTTGCTTGGACGAGCATTGGCCCAAGGCAGCCTAGAGGATCGAAAATAGAAGCTATAGTTGATAGAATTGTCCTTTTTGTAATACTGTATGGGTTCGGTTTTATCTTTGTGCTGTAGATAAATGAATCAGTTGAGGAATTCCAAGATATGCCAAGAGTTTTACTGTTTGGTGAATCGGTTATTATATATTCTTCTTTGTGATCATCTACATTTATATCTGATAGTACGGCCATACTGTTTGATGAAAATTGCCTTAGATTGAAGCCATAGGAACTTAATATTGATGTTAAGTTTCGACGAAGAGCAATCAAGCCTTGTTCAGTTGAAGCACCGGTCACCACATCATCGACATACGTATCTAGGTTGAGCTTACGACTTTCTTCAGGAAATGGAGCAGAAGAATGTATAGAAATTTCCTTTAAGCATCTAGTGGCTAAATATGATGAACTTGCCAAGCCGTATGTCACGGTGTTTAACTGATAAATGTTAATTTTCTGGGAAGGATCATTTCGCCATATCACGCGTTGAAGATTACGCTGTGTTGGGTCTACCAACACTTGGCGATACATTTTGGCAATGTCACCGGTAAATACGAAGTTGTGCTGTCTGAATCGTAGCAATATGGAAAAGAGGTCGCTTTGAACAACATGGCCCACCTTGAGTGTATGATTTAGTGATATGCCGGTAGAAGTGGGACACGAGGCATCAAAAACGATACGAGTTTTAGTGGAGAAAGATCAGGTTCTAGACCCGAAATTTTAGACATGTGCCCAAGTTCGATGTACTGTGACATAAATTCGACATAGGCTTGTTTTAGAATGGGATTTTTCTGTAGCTTTCTTTCTATTGATAGGAATCGTTTAAGAGCTATGTCGTAAGAATCGCCCAGTTGTGAAATTTGAGGTTTAAGAGGAAGACTCACTTGAAAACGTCCAGTGTCGTCCCGAATTGTGGTAGATTGAAAATGGAGTTCACATTCTTCCTCTTCCTTAGTGTATTTAGAAGGGATCGTGATATAGTTCTCTTCAATTTTCCAGAATTTTTCGATACTGTCCTGAAGAGGATCAGCCGATAAAAGAAAGCAAGAACTGGGATTAGAATGGTAGCAATAAGATTGTGCAGGAATTGGGCCACTAATTACCCAACCCAATTTAGTTTGTTGTAAAAATGGTTGACCTTTATTACCTTTTATTTGTCCAGAACCCATGAGGTTAAAGAATACTCCTGCACCGATGAGTAGGTGTACTTCAGAAGGATCATAGAACTGTGGGTCAGCTAATGTGATATTGTTAGGTATGTTAATATAAGAAAGATTGATTGAATGCTGAGGTGTTAGGTCGGTTATTTGACTAATTACGAGAGCAGGCATTTTGAAAGTGAAGTCTCCGTTTAGAGATTTTACTTCTAATTTTACACGCTTGGTAAGTGACGTTGTAACGCGATTTATACCCGTTATAGGTAGGTTAACATGTTCATATGGAAGATTTAGTTTCTCAAATAGTTCTTGAGTAATAAAATTTGATTGGCTTCCACTGTCTAGGATGGCTCTGGCCTGTAGGGGTTGTCGATTTTTGTCAAATGTTTTTACTACAGCCGTAGCTAACAGTATGAATGAATTGGGATTTTGGTTAAATGAATATAAGTTACAGGATGCCTGTGGTTCTCTAGAAGTGCTAGGATTATTTTGATGAGATTGCTGAGAATTAGATGTGGTAGATACATTGTTTTTAAAATGATGATTTTGCGACTCAGATTGAGTTCTATGTAAAAGAGTGTGGTGTTTATTTTGACATGTCTTACAGGAGTAGCTAGATTTACATTCTAAAGTTTTATGTCCGGCTCTTAAGCAATTTGTGCACAGATGAAGTTCCTTTACTTTAGCAAATCGGTCTGGTATCGGCATGGTACGAAACTTAGAGCAAGAGTAGATAAAATGGTTGTCTGAGCATAGACTGCACCTTGATGGCGCTTGAGTTAAGGTGGTAAGAGTTGAAGATTTGTAAGATGCCTTGATGTTAGGCTCATCTCTTTTATGAGATATCTTTTGGTGGAATTTTGTTTCCACTGATTCTAAAAATTTACATCTTTCCGACAAAAATTTTAGGAAATGTTGCACATCGGGTGATTCATTTCCTATTGATACCCTTTCCCATTCCTTTCGAGAATTGATGTCAATTTTAGATGTTAAGAGATATATTAGAATTGTACTCCACTCGAAGACGTGTTCCCCTAAGTTTTCTAAAGATTTAAAATGGTTGACGAAGGTGTCTAAAAGTTTCCTCAGCGAATGAGACGACTCTTCTTTAGTAGGACTTAGCTCGAAGATGGATTTAACGTGAGCATGAATAATTGCTCTTTTGTTTTCATAACGGTCGCACAGTAGATGCCAGGCCGTTTCATAATTTGCTTCGGTTGCGGATAGTGCTCCAATAATCTGAGCGGCTTCTCCCTTTAAACTGGATTTAAGATAATAAAATTTTTCGATCTTATGAATAGTAGGATTGTTGTCAATAAGTGACTCAAAGGTTTCTTTGAAATTTGTCCACGTTTCGTAGGATCCAGAATATAGGGGTAATGGAATAGGTGGTAAATATGAATTAAGACGATGAGAGTTGAGCACTGGCGAAGATGACCTGGGTGGCTGATCCGTTGACATTCCTGCTGCTTGTTTAAGAAGTAATGTCGCTTTAGCTACTGAGGCATAATATTTGCTTTCAAACTCTTCTCGTTCATCATCTTGATTACCGAGGTTAGGGGTTGTATCAAACAGACAAATACGTTCAATGTCACACTGTACTTTTTCAAACTCAACAACTGACATTTTTAAAGCATCCAGACGCGTTTGCAATTCAAGACTGACTGTGCCAGACAAAGGAGTTCCACATTTTTCAAGGAAATTGTTAAAACGAGTTATTGTCGCTTTAATAGTGTCACGACGAGCTACAAGGTGTTTAAGGCTTTCAGCATTAGCCATTTTTATGAATTTATTTAAGCTAATAGGTTTAAGAGACGGTTATAAGGTTAATGTATTTTGGAATATACTAATTAATATGATAAATACATTGATCAATTAAATGCAGTAAGCATAGGTAAATAAGTAAGCAATAAAAAATAAGAGGTTGTAAATGAAGGTATGAGTTAGGTGTAACGATTGTGGTATGGCTATGTTGGGCCGAATGTTAATAATGCTTGGGATGTCTTTATTACAAATAAATTTGATTTAAAAATGCGTTAATTATATTATAAATAAACGACATTTCTTTCGATTGGTGCTGCTATGGGAGGCTGCTTATAGTATATGTATTATCTTATAAAGTGAATAGAATATTAATTAAAACCAAACCATATGCCAATAAATTATGTACTCTCAAAGCAAGATTAAAGTATGTGAATAAATATTCTAACCTTTATTTCTCGATGCTGCAAGCTGTAGATACCAAATTCAGACGAAGCGATGTTTTCTTTGGGTGCTAAAATCCAGACGAAGTAGACCAATCCGGCTCGAAGACCAATGTTTGCTCTCGCCCTTTTTGTTGGAGGACTGTAAAAAGCCAACGGGCGTTTGAGCACTTTTTGTGATGTCCTATCTTTGTTGTCGATTGGATCGGCTGTAGGAAATTCACATTAAAATGACTATTTTAAGTTTATTTATTTGCGAAACTGCATTTATTTGTATCAGCACCCAACAACTCTAAGCGAAACGTAAAACTTCGTAAAAATGTGACAATGTATATATTTTTTTTTGACTGATGTTGCTAGTTTGATGTCTCTATGGTAACTCACCTGTTTTCAGTGCAAACCTACTCTTTTTTACAGCGTGAAATAAAAAACGTGTTTTTAAACTAAAAGCGGTCCACTCAAGGTTAAACATAAAATTAGGATCGAACAAATAATATTTTTCTACAATTCTTAAAAACTAACAAAAACCTCTTTCTAAAATCTATGCTATTGTCCTTAATCACTGCATTAATGTATTTGGAAAAACCCGGTTCAATTGTCTTTGGATTTCACTTAAAATTATGCGGGTCACTCAAGTATAGTATAACAAAGAAAATAATTTATGCATAGCTTACATTTTGTTTAATACAGGTAATCCAAAAATTTAAAGACTTTCCTTCTTCGAAATGTTTGTTGGTTATTATCCTACTTATCTAAATTATTTTAATGTTTTTGAACTTTGAAATATTTTAAACAAACCAATATTTTTCTCGATTTTACATATCATAACAAATCCCCGCCATTTGATCTGCCGAAAACTCTTTGTTAAATTTTAAAAATGGCAAAAGTTTTCCAGGATCAAATATTTCACTATGTTATTAAAATCTACTCATGATATTGATAGATGTCGTGAATGTTAAAATTCCCTGTATATTGCCTTTCTTTATACGGGATTTGATATATTTTCGTTTTAAATTTTTCCAAGTATTTAACCTTAAAAGAATGTTCATCATTTTTATCCACTCGGCTTACTTAATTAATAAGATCTCCATGATTTTCTAAAATCTTCTCTATTTTCTTTCCCATGTTTTCTCCACAATTTATTTTTCTTTCATCCTCATTTTGTTCACATGTGTTCACTGTCCATAATATTTCTTCACAAAATTCTGGATTCTTGTCCATCATTGCCATTTCTTCTTTTGTTTTCTTTCTATCTTCTAATTCCCTTTGGTATTCCGAGCACCATGTTTCTATTCCTTTCATTTCTCTGATGATTACTTCCTTTTCTTCCTGCTTCCTTTCTGTTTTATCGTCGGTTGCCAACAATTCTTCTGTACCTTCTATTTCCTGTTTTTCTCTTGTCTCCATCTTGTTTTCCTGCTTTATTTTCGAACTCTTCTTCTTTTTCTTCCTTCTCCTTTTCTCTTCTGTTTGATTTTTTTCTTGTACTTTCGGTTTATCCGCTACAGTCATATTGATTTCTTTACGTTTTTCCTGTGCATTGATCCTTTCAGAATTTGTTTTCCTATCTGTTTGCTTTTCTTCTTCTGTGTTGTCTGGTTCTGCTCCGATTTCCAGTTTATTTTCCGAAAAATTTATGGTGATATGTTTTTCCCTCAATTCATCAATTCCCGCTATCAGATCATGATTTAAATCTTCAATCACCACATTTCATAATATGGAATTTGTCTCCCACTCTGATCCGTACTCCCAAACCTTCGTTTGCTGTCGTCAAATTTTTATTGTTTGCACCCACTAAATCAACCCTAGGAATCTTATACACAAATCTGTCCAAATTTAATTCTTTTACTAGTTTTTTATTGATTAGCGATATCTCCGATCCAGAATCAATCACAATTTTAATCGCTTTATATTTTATAAATGCATCTAAAAATATTAGATTAGAATTAGAAATTTGTCTTTCGTTTCCTATTGCTACATGATTCATCTCCCTTCTATTTTGTTTTTGGAAGCTCTGGTTATTTCTATCGTCCCTTTGTTCGTTAGTATTCCTATTCGGAGGATTTTGTGCATCTCTATTCCTGTTGTGATTTTCATATGTTCTATTTTGTGTGTCATTCCTGTTATCGTAATTCTGTTGTCTATTGTAATTATTGTAATTTCTCGGCCTATATTCGTTTGTTGATCTGGGATGTCGGTTTCTCTGGTCATAATTTGATGAATACCTTCTTTCCGGTCCATTATATTGGTCATGTTGTCTTCTATTTCTCATTTCTTTTCTTTTCGCTTCTTTTAATTGAAGGAATTGGCACAAACTATCAATATCTTGATAGTTTCTCAAAATCACGTGATCTTCCAACGTTTCCTCAAAATGTCTGCTGATCATTTCTACCAGCTGTTCGGTAGAATATTTGTATTCCAGGTATTTTGAGTTGTTATATATCTGCAAAGCATATCTTTCTTCAGATATTCCCATTTTTTTGTGATATTTTCCATTCTGTAGCTCTTGATTGATTTCTCTCTGTTTATTTTTCCCCCAGAAATAGTTGAGAAATTTATTTTCGAAATCTGTCCAATTTTCAAACTCATCTTCTTTGCTTTCATACCATAACGCTGCTCCTTCTTTCAGATGGTTTCTAATTGTTTCTTTGCAATCTTCAAAATATCTAATATGTTGTAATTTGGTTTTCAAATTTTTAACAAACGGTACTGGGTGTGTTTTTCTAATATCCCCGCCAAATTGTATTTTCGCCTCGCTTGTTCCATGGATGATAACTTCTTTTCTCTCTACCCCTCTTAGTTCAATTTCTGCCAATTGTTTTTCATTTTGCTTAAGTTTCCTTTCCATTTCTTTCCTGTCTTCTAGTAACGCCATTTCAAATTTTTCTTCTAACTGTTCCAGTTCCTTTTTCTGACAGCCTTAATATCCTTCATTTTAGTTTCTATTTCTTCTCTCTGCATCTCTAGTTTCCTCTCTGTTTCTCTAACTTTTTCTAAACAGACTTTTACTTCATTTTCATATTTGTCCAAACGCTTTTCCATTTTCCTATCATTTTCTTCTAATTTCTGTTCTATTGCTTCTCTTGTTTTCCGTTGATTTTCTTCCATTTTCTGTGACTGAAGTTGCATTGTTTGTTTTGTTTCCCTTTGATTCTCTTGTATGGCCTGTTTTGTTGATTCTTGTATTTGTTGTGTCTGTAATTGCATTAGTTGTAATATTTTCTCTATTCCTGATAATTCTTTTTTCTCCTCAACTATTGTAACATTTCCTTCATTATCCGATCCTTCTTCAACAATTGTTTCCTCTTCTCTGTTATCCTCCTTCCTTTCTTGCATTTTGCTTTGACTCCTTGTGGTCGACATGTTGTTTCTTTTCGTTAATGTTTTTTGTCCCCGCCAAATGTGAAATTTTACACCACTCTATACGTTGCAGGACACGACAATATTTCTGCCCAATTGTAATAAATTTTCACGACAAATATCAAATATGCAATCAGTAAAATTCAAATATTTCAAAATAAATATCAAATGTACGATTGGTAAAGAAAATAAAAATCAAATAATTCAATAGCAGTAAATATCAACTAACTACGATCTATCAATAAATCAAATTTTTATCCCCTGGAAAAAATTGTCAAAATACTTTCAAATTCAAATTCCCCCAATGTTATATGTTTTTATCTCTGGATCACCTGTACTTATTCCAGATTTCTTTCCCTTCCTTCAAATGTAAAGCTGCGATATTTTCAAGTCCCACGTTTTGGAAGCCAGTTATTGTGATATTTCAAGTATTGGTGCGCCAAGCAATTAATTAGCTAATTAGTTAATTAATTAATTAAAATTATTTAAATGATATGATTATGACTCTATCACATTTTTAAATCCCTTATCTCAGGGTTAAATTCGTGCTTCAATATCTATGCTATTACATGTGAAAGGTAAGGTCCAAAGAATACCGGAATAATAAAAAAACATATATGATCTAACATTATATATTGAAATAAAAATAATGAAATAAAATTCACACTCAAATGTTTTCAATAAACAATATCTCATATAATGATTCTCAAAATTTTGTTCTACGTACGTGAACCTTCAAAATTAATGGTACAAACAATATTAGTTGAAATCTCAAAATCCCAAATATTATTCCAAATCTCCTAATCAAAATATTTATATCCTTTCTAAATTAAGTGTAAAAAATTGTGTTATCAATAAAAGAAAACTGCAGAAAACAAAACTATCTCTCTCTGATGATGAGTGGTCCAAATCCTTGTTCCTTGTAGACTATATTATCTACTCTCAGCCGCTCCCTAGGTAATCAGCAATATCACAACAAATTATTGCAAGTTTATCGTCCTTAATGATCTCCTTCAAATGCACGAATCGTTTAAATTATGCTAGCTTCTTCTTCTCTCAATAAACTGAATCTCTCGTTGGCCTGAGTTAAAAATGACTCTTGGAATATCTTTTCTTTACGATAAACTGAATCTCTCGTTGGCCTGAACAGTGACTCTTGGAATATAAGTAGAAAAATATGACTTACAATATTTTACTGCATCAGCTTCTGTCAGATACACTAACTACACGAAAACTCACAAACTTTCACTGCTACTGCTTCCTACCTCTGGGAAACTACCCGAGAAACAACGGCCGTTCGCCTTGCACCCTTGGAAACCAACTGATTCTCGTTTTCCTCTCCTAAATCTTGCTAAACTTTCATTCCTACATACCTATCCCACCTTTTTTAATCTCCGCCAATCAAAGCTCGTCACAATTCTCCCATTTTTTCATTTCGATAACAAACAAATTTTTACCTATAATTATAAAATTTCCTAAAACTTATTTACAAATAATATTTTTCTACAATTCTTAAAAACTAACAGAAACCTCTTTCTAAAATCTATTCTATTGTCCTTAATCACTGCATTAATGTATTTGGAAAAACCCGGTTCAATTGTCTTTGGATTTCACTTAAAATTATGCGGGTCACTCAAGTATAGTATAACAAAGAAAATAATTTATGCATAGCTTACATTTTGTTTAATACAGGTAATCCAAAAATTTAAAGACTTTCCTTCTTCGAAATGTTTGTTGGTTATTATCCTACTTATCTAAATTATTTTAATGTTTTTGAACTTTGAAATATTTTAAACAAACCAATATTTTTCTCGATTTTACATATCATAACATATATATATATATATATATATATATATATATATATATATATATATATATATATATATATATATATATATATATATATAAGAGGCTCATTTGCTATCAAAGAAAGGTCTAGTAACAGGCTTCTATAAAAGTTTTAAAAATACAGTACGTTAAGTTTTAAATTAAATAATCACCCTATAAATGGCAACACTGCACGTCGTCGAATTTGTCATTATACAGTGTGTTGTTTAAAGCGTTAACAACGTAGATCTTTAATTAATTTTTGTAAACATGTCTGTTTATATGCCCGCAGAAAAAATTCAAATAATAAAATGGTTTTATAGTGGTAATTCTGGCCAAAAAGTGCGTAGATTTATTTTCTGTTTATTTGAGAGGAGACCAATTCCTTGCATACTGGCAATTCAAAATATTGTTAAAAAATCACGCTCAAGAAGTGTCACTAGAAAAGGTGTCACATATTTTATGACATATTGGGATACTGTTCAGCCATACATATTCAATAAGAGTATATTTTTTGTTTTATCTTTTTAAACAAATACTTTTATTTTTAATATATATATTTTATATTTTATTTTTATATTTTAATAATAGCTTTTATTTTTAATTCTACTACAAAAAATTGTTTTATAAAGGTCAGTGTATTCTTATGAAGTTTATATACTCTAAGAAATGAACCGGGCATATGTAATAAACAAACATGGAATTAGAATGACGAAGATGTGCATCCAACCCGTCGTTACGTGCTACTAAATGATTTTCAATGATTTTTGGATTTCTGTCGTGGAGTCGGGGAGATTGGGAATTACAATTACCTGGAAACGTTGCCGATTTTAGCACTTTATGTGGTGTACAATATCTAATCCAAAATTTAACGTACTAAAGTACTAAAGTAAGGTACTAAAAGCGCTGTGAACTGACAAGTTTGATATCACTACTGTAATCTTTGAGTTAGTCTCGAAACCAAATTATTTTATGTATCGAGTCGATAAACGACTTCGACATCGCCTCGATACCGTCAACGCTTCGTAGCCACGCACCCCTAGCAGAAGTTCCTCCTTCACAATATGCGCTTGAGGAGATGGAAGGCCTTCGCTTGTATAAAAGAGCAGCCGCCGGCGCCGCAAGAGAAAGCTGAGTTCTGCTTTCTCCTGGTCTTGGAGTATTGATCTGAGACATACCTATTCTCTCCTGTGTCCAATGGACCCCGTTCGTTCCTCATCGAGCGGAGTGTTGAGTGGCCCGCACCATCTCTACTCCTTCTATCCGTTCCCTACCGTGTGTGTTCCGTGTGTATTAACACAGCATAACTGCCGTTTAGATTTTATATCATTAATTGTATTTTATTTTTCGCAAATATTAAACAGTGTCATACCGCCGTGGATGCCGTCGTCGCCAGGATTGACGCTGTTAATTTTTATTGTATCTATTACCTAGGATATAATTTTATTATGTTATTTATTTCGAATATATTTTTATTTAATTTAAGCTTAAGTTTTAATAAGTCTGCTGTCTAAAAGAGCTACCGGTCACAAGTCACCTACTTGATAAAAAATAAATAAAATAAAACATTTAAAATGAAGTTCAAATTTATGCTTAGTGAAATTAACACCAAAACGAAGATACTAAATCGAAAAGTGTACTAAATGCGATTAAAACTAATTGTTGGTTACTTTAAGTAAAAACAGAATGGAGGAAAAACTGAGTTACATCTATTTAATTACGAAATTAGCAATAGCAATAAGCAAAAACATAACAAATATAAGGTTTATGAATAATTAATATTTTACCAAAAAGCCATAAAAATGTATACACGCAGATGCATAAAGAACCGTCATTTTAAAAACATTAACACACATTAGAAATCTAAAAAATGCATATTTTCAAAAACAAATTTCTCAATACCTTTATTAGATACGAAAATTATTATTTTTTTAAATACTATCTCATCTTAAATATAAACAAAAAAAATGTTTTTAGTTCCCATGAACTATTTGTCTATGCCAGCCTATGCCAGCATAGAAAATTCTTTAAAATGAGGGTTTGTAAACTTATGTTTATTAATTTGTTTCTTAATTATTGCAAAATAGCTTCAAAAGTTGATTTTTTTAAATTAATAATACCGTTTTTTAAAAATGCACAACAAACTTGATTTCGTGTGAAAATAAGGACAATATCATAAAAATTTAGCTTTAAAAATTTCAAGAAGATTCTCTTAATATCCACAAGGAATCTAAGTTCCTGTAGTTGGCTGTATTCCATATATCAAAAAAATTTATTAAAAATCTTGAATCATGAATGTGTTGCTTGTGTGAGTCCATTTCAAATAGGAAGAAATAATAAATAAGACTTACAATCAGTTTAATGTAAGTATCTAGACGACCGGTTTCGCTTTCTACCATATGCAAAGCATCTTCAGGTCTCGATACAAAGTTAATTAAATGCTGAAATAATAAAACCCATATTAGGGTATTGTCTTATAAAGATAAACAAAGATAAATGATATAAATTACAGTAATTATGCCAATTATACTATATTATATTATAAACATGGAAGTTATTGTCAAAAAATTACAATAGCAAACTTAAGTTCTCCATTCAACAATACAGGGTAGTTTGAACCATGTTCTTCCAACCATTAATTAATAGAGTACCGGCATGAGTAATGTTTTATTTATTTACTAATTTATTACAATTTAATAGACTATTTTATATTAATTTGTGGGTCTTACCTTGTCTGCTTAAACAGTTTATTCATTTTGAAAAACCACAGAGATGTAATACAGTAAGTCTTATTTATTATTTCTTTTACCTATTTTATTAAAAATCCTTTATAAAAGGTATATAATTTAAAAACCCAATCGGGTTGAGTTGTTTTCATAAAGTCCTCGTAGACACACCTGTCTCAGGACTAGCAACATCACGTGGAGTCATATGTAGCCATGTTACCAAATCTAACGGTAACTTTAACACCATAATAATTAATAACACATAATGTAAACTACATTTAAACAAATAATTTTTAAGGGGTTTTTACCCACATATTTAGTGGCTACATACATGTATACCTAGACACTGATGATGGAATATGGATTCCGAAAACATTTTGTGATATAGCCTGATTGGGTTTTTAAATTATATACCTTTTATAAAGGATTTTTAATACATTTTTTTTACTTAATACACTGGAATGCAAAAAAATCGACTCAAAATTATTTTGCGAAAGTACGTCTCCTGTTTAAATCAAAAAAGGTGTAAATTTAAAAATATTTAGTGTACAATTATTAACCTCATTACTGAGTTTGAAAAAAGTTTTGATTTTTGGTAAATCGGGTGACATATTATAAATAAATAATGCAACACGTAGAAAGGGGGTCATAATTTGACCCATTGAAATCGGCACGCACCCACTTAAAATATTTGGTTAACATCGTAACCATCAATTTCTATAGCAACCCACAGTCAATTAAGTTCGCAACTTCATAACAAATGGATACCACGTCCGTCAAATCAGCTCAAGCAGTAGCATTATTGAGAGAAGACCTGATCCAGAGAGCCGTGGCAAATCGACTAAATTTAAGCCAATCTGCTGTGTCCCGAGTGTATCGTCGGTACCAAGATACTGGTGATTATGTCCGCCGACAAGGAGGAGGTCGTAAACGAATAACAACAGAGAGAGATGATCGAATTCTTGTATCTAAATCTCTGAACAATCGACATTTGACTGGTGCTAATCTCAAAGAAGAGTTTAGAGAGGTCCGAGGTGTGGTTACCAGTGACACCAAAAAGGGCAGCTACTGGTCCCAAGCTAACTGCAGTCCAGAAGCAAAGACGACTAGAATTTGCTCGCGAACATCTGAATTGGGACGACTATCAATGAAGTCAGGTATTATTCTCCGACGAAAGTACGATCTGCCTACATGGCAACAAGCGGCGTCGAGTCTATAGAAGGCCAGGGGAACGATTTGCTCAATGTTGTATACAAGAAATTGTGTCATATGGAGGCGGTTCTTGTATGTTTTGGGCAGGCATTTCCATGGATGGGAAAACCGAGCTGGTTTTCGTGCCTGATGGAGGACGTCGAGGAGGTTTAACGGCGGATCGTTACATCAGAGATATTTTGGAGGAACATGTGGTTCCATACGTGGGATTTATTGGTAATGCCTTTATTTTATTGCATGATAATGCACGATATCATACCGCATGAGTCACCACCACCTATCTGACTGAGATCGATATACCTACAATAAATTGGTCTACGTTGAGTCCAGACATAAATCCAATAGAGCATGTTTGGGATGAGCTTAAATGAAGGGTCCGGAGCAGAAATCATGCACCAAGGAGCATAATGGAATTGAGAGTTGTGCTTAATGATGAATGGGAAGCAATGCCTCAAGAATTTATTAGAATCATCCGATCCATTCGAAATTGATTGGAAAGTGTAATTAGGAATAAGGGTAGTAATATCAGATACTAAAAAAAAATAATTTTGTAAATGATGATTTATCTGTTCATTAAATCTTTCTTGAGATAGTTTCAATGATGAATATTTGAGAAACTCTGTATTGCATATTGTTTTTATAATGCGTCTTCCAAATAATGAAATAGCAGTTTTTATAAGTTCAATAATAAAGTTACTGTTTGCACATTACATTTTGTTATTTTCTACATTAAAACAGAAGGTGAAATCTCAAATATCGCTTTTGAGTCAATTTTTTTGCACTCAAGTATAGTTAAGTATTGCAAAATTGAAATTCTTTATCCCAAACAGCTCTTATCTATTAGTATAAAAGATATCTTATACTAATAGATAAAGTCAAAACTAATTTCAGTTCAGCTAATGGATTAAGTCAAGAGTCAAAGGAAACCGACAGCACATAAATAACGTTTATTATGCGTAAACTGTTGGGTCTATATGAATTCTGAAAGCACCAAATTGAAGAAAAAAACTTGTTTTAACAAATTAAATCAATTAACGATTAAAAAGTTTATGTTAAATATTGTAAAATAGGTTTGCACAAGTACTATGATTTTAAGCGTATAAACATTAAAAATAACTCAAGACACAATAACATGTCGCAAATTATTTTTTTATTCGCCATGTTGGCATTTTTACACGAATTAAAAAAAAAACAATGTCCTAAAACCCATAAAACCTGAGTCAGCAATTTTTCAAAAATTCATCGGGACTTTGTTTATAAACAATATGCAATGTAAAACGGATTTGAAAGATTAAGAAAGAGTTTGAGTATAGACAAAAGAAATTTTAATGATAAATAAGCCGTCCAGGATGCTCCAAAGATAAAGGGTTTAAAAGCGAAGCGATTTTACTATTTCAAAAACTGAATTCATAAATTCATATTTATGAAAGTCACAATATCTGAGTTTATAATCAACGCAAATAAATATCATAAAAATGCATTTAACAATTTGTGAATTGTTTAGTTAACCGAGTAATTTTTTAAACCATTTAAAATAAATATTTATTTAGTTTGCAGAATTTTACTTTTCTCTTATTATTAGTAGTAGAAATGGTTATGAAATGATTAGCAACTTAAATATTTATGTATTATAGATATAAGTAATATCTTCAATTAATTTTACAAAAAAATAACTTTTTACTTAACAATAAAATCTATAAGTATTTTAGCAAAGCTTTTTTAACTAACACCTATAGATTTGTTTTTTAAATAAAAAATAATTTTTTTTGTAATATTATTATAACTATAATAAATAAATATTTAAGATACCTATCATAATAATATCTACTAATAGGAATAAGATAAAAGTAAAATTTTGCAAAATAAATCTTTATTTTAAATTATTTAAACAAATTATTCGGTAACATAAACAATTCAAAATTTCAATTGAATTTTTATAAACTAGGCAATGAGATATCCCAAATTAAAAAAACATAAATTTTCGTTGATTAAAGCCGGAGATATTGCGTCTTTTATAAATTTCTCGAGAAATAATGGGACTGAGTTATTTTAAAAGTTTATAAGCTAAAACCACAGTACTTTTGTAAACATATTTTACAATATTTATTTTATATATATATATATATATATATATATATATATATATATATATATATATATATATATATATATATATATATTTATAATTAATGTAGACCTAATAGTTTACGCATTACAACGTTGTAAATAAAAGCTTTCTGGGATAAATAAATTCAAATTTGAAATAACTATTATGTGAAACTTTTTATAATTTTTATATATTGAAATTTGTGATATTGTCCCTATTATTACGCGAAATTATTTTTTTAAAATCTACTTTTGAAGCATTTTTGCAATAATTAAGCAATAAATTAACCAAAATAACTTCACAAATTCTCATTTTAAAGGATTTTCTATGATTTTTCAGTAAAATGGTGTCACTTTTCCATATAATTTACCGGCCTTCATATTTGGCATTTAAAATCAAATAGTGATCTTACACACACACACACACACACACACACACACACACACACACACACACACACACACACACACCACACACACACACACACACACAACACACACACACACACACACACACACACACACACACACACACACACACACACACACACACACACACACACAACACACACACACACACACACACCCACACACACACACACACACACACACACACACACACACACACCACACACACACACACACACACACACACACAACACACACACACACACACACACACACACACACACACACACACACACACACACACACACACACACACACACACAACACACACACACACACACACACACACACCACACACAACACACACACACACACACACACACAACACACACACACACACACACACACACACACCACACACACACACACACACACACACACACACACACACACACACACACACACACACACACAACACACACACTCACACACACACACACACACACACACACCACACACACACACACACACACACACACACACACACACACACACACACACACACACATATATATATATATATATATAATAATAATAATAGTCTCCCGTTTTATACCGCACGCGGCTTTGGGAGTATAGCAGGGTAGTCTGCTATATCTAGGGCCTACGGTATACAAGGAAGGTAACATGGCCAGTGCTACGCTTCAACCGCCTATTATTACCCCTGGTTTTACCCAAGGTACTCATTTTATTCAGGCTGAGTCGACCTGGGGCCTATAGACATTTTAAAAATGCCTAGTTGTTCTTGCCGGCGGTAGGATTCGAACTCACGACACCGGCATGCGAGGCAAGCACACTACCGCTTGCGCTACGCGGGCCCACATATATATATATATATATATATATATATATATATATATATTATATATATATATATATTGTTTATAAGTAAAAAAAAATGATTTTTAATCTTTTGCCTCTTTTGTTTATTACATAATATTGCTATTACCAAAATCAAAAGCAGTTAAATCTGTTAATTCCTCTGGTCTAATTCCAATATACGTAAGTTGTTACTTAATTGTAAGTTTTTTCAAACTACGGTATACAGCCAACTACTGAGACTTTCCCTTTTAATTTTTTGAATACAGTAATAAGTATAATTACCTGTAGAATACCACCGCTACCTTCTATCAACCGTTTCCTAGCAGGAGATGAAAATGGATCATGCTTAAGCATATCACTAGCTTCCTCCAATAATTTTGAGGAACGTTCGACTCTGACAAGAGCAGATGGCATATCTTGACGTAGAATAAGATCATCGGAGCTGTTAATCGTTTCGCGGCCAACCTATAAGAACAAAATTAATAACCTTAAATATCTTAGTTTTCAATACAATGGTATATGTTGAAAATAATATAACTTTGCTACTAGTATTAGTTGCTACCTAAGGCCCGTTTAGAGACTACGTCTCCGGACCAGCAACTTTCGTTGGCAGTTTATGTTGCCCTATTTATTTAGCGTATAGCTTAAAACATGGAATAAATACAAAGATAGTTATAAAATAAAAGGTAAGTACAAAATTTAAAATACAAATATAAGCTTGTATAAAAACGAACACATAAGATAAAATACAAGATAATATAAACAAATGAAAGATTATATATTCAGATCAAATTGAGCTATCCATTCAAGGCTTGAAGGTATAGTTTTGGATAAGTCTTTTGGGTCCCCTCGGTATGACCTCAGTAAAGAGGCAGCACCGAAACGAGCGCAACTCTTATGGAAATTAACATGGGAAAATAGCTAAGGTAACAAACCAACAAATCAGGCGAAGATCAGGAGTTCAAGACGTCATCGAAAGAACCACGACGCTTAAGTGGAACTGGGCAGGGCACTTAGCCAGAACACAAGATGGACGGATGGTCGTATTATGGAATGGAGGCCCAGAAATTATAAAAGAAGCCGAGGACGACCACCGACTAGATGGACCGATGACATTAAACGTTTAGCGGGAAACTGGCTACAAGCGGCCCAGTGTAGAGAACACTGGAAAGAACTGAGGGAAGCCTATGTCCAGCAGTGGACGCGATTAGCTGATTGATGATGATGATGATGCGTAGTGTCTCCGGTAAGAAATAGTTACATAGACTGCATGAAAAAATATGTTAGCATGGTCAACAGTAAGTAATGGTTAAATGTAATATGTATGTTAAGGTGTGAGTTAAACGATAATAAAGCAATGTTAGTATCTAAGCGATGGAATGGTGACAATGGAATGCCCTCTTGGAACGTACTTTCGACCAATGGTGGTATAGGAAGATCCAGAAGTAAACGGCTGAATGATGATATAGGAAAGCTAAGTAAACGACTGAATGTAGCATGTAAATGCCCCTCGATACAATGAGAATGAAGTGATGACCAAAGAGATTCCACCCCGAGGCGTGCAGTCGTGTGGGATAAAAGTCGACCTGATAGAGGTTACATGACTGAATCAAATTCTGCATGTATCAAGCCTTCTATAAAGTAAGATGGATAAAATCAAGTTGTTCAGAGGTCCGAACGCAGTCAGAAAAATAAAACGCTTAAATTTAGATGACATAGTTATTGATCAATGGATGACAAACACAGAAGTTACCTGCTTTATCTTTTATATCAGCGGAGAACCAGTATCGTTTATTCTATTATCAAAATGCACGTTTGATCCACTCGGACAGTATGATGCACCAAGAGTATTAGATTACGTATATACATTACCTCATCATCAAAAAAGAGGATACGTATGCAAACTTATAGAACATGTAAAGAAAAATAACCAATTCACAGCATTTTGCTCCAACAAAGAATCGGAACAATTGTTTGGTAACTGTAAATGTGTTAATCATGGAATAATGAATTATAATGTAATGTTTAGATATCCATAATAAAATCGAAATATACATATAAACAACATATCGTGCTTTATTCCGCACTTATTGCAGTCTACCACACTGTACTCTGAAATACCAGAATAGGTAATAGAATATAGAAAAAACGTGATATTCTCAAAGGACATACGATGGGTATATCGCATCAGAATAATTAGAAAATAATTCACAGTTAACCTATCGCTGTATAGCAATTTTGAACTTCGGACAAAAACATGTAACGTACCCTAACTGTAAACGAACTGTAACAGATATCTAACGCGATCGAACATATAGCAGACGATATAGCTGACGCTATCTAACGCATATGAGATGTATGGCAAACGCGTTCTAACTCATATCAGACGTATAGCAGACGCATATCAGACGTATATCAGACGTACATCAGACGCATAGAAGAAACAATCTAACTTATATCAGACATATAGCAGACGCGATGTAACTCATATCAGACGCATTTCAAACGTATATCAGACGTACATCAGACGCATAGCAGACGTCTAGAAGAAGCAATATAATTCATATCAGACATATAACAGACACAATCTTACTCATATCAGATGTATAGCAGCCGTATACTAGACTCAAGATGGGACAAAAAAAATCGCTAAGAAAATCTGTCGTAAAAAAACGAAATTTGTCAGAGTAAGAAATGAAAAAATCGTAAGAAATTGTGCGCGTTAAATACAGAATAACGGAGGATATAGCAGCTTCACTAGTATGGACACGGCCATAGAATGGGCGACGACAGAATATTAAAAAGTAATATATTGGACACCACAGGAAAGACGAAGGAAATGCAGGTCAACAACTACTAAACATAAATATATAAATCTCATCTGAGCAGCTATTACAAGTATCCTCTGAACTGTATGTACTATTCACAACTCACAAATATGATTATTGATATACGATATCGATTTGTTGCATATTATATTTTATTTACAACAATTTAACAAAGATATTCAGATATAAGAGAATTAATGAATGAACGAATGTTTACCATCCATACATTATGTGCAAACAACTAACGTATAATACTTGACATAGATATGAGTTGAATGATCACAAACCGATAAGGACCTAAATGTTCTGCACAAGCAACATTTGAATGACCACTACTATGCACAAGTCTCCATTGAACGTACCATTCGACAAGGGTTTCAGCTAAACTCTTACTTATATACACACAGATCTCATCTGAACGTACAATTAGTCAAAAGTCTTAAGCTATCGAGTAAAGACATGACTACCACAATACGCTACAGTAACTCTAAGACAGAATTGCTGTACATGAAATGATAGAGAAAAAAAATGTTTAAATTCTCTGATATTGAAACACGTAAGGCAGAAAACATGGACAATAATGATGGAAAATGAATAAATTATCTGACATAGAAACACGTAAGACAGAAAGCATGGACAATAATGACAGAAAATTTATAAAAATATCTAAAATAGAAACACGTAATTCAGAAAGCTTGGACAATAATAATGGAAAATGTATAAAATATTCGGGATAGAAACATGTAAGACAGAAATGCTGTACATAAAATGATAGAAAATGTGTAAAAATATCTAACATAGAAACACGTAAGATAAAAAGCTTGGACAATAATAATGGAAAATGTATAAAATATTCGGGGTAGAACCATGTAAGACAGAAATGCTGTACATAAAATGATAGAAAATGTGTAAAAATATCTAACATAGAAACACGTAAGATAAAAAGCTTGGACAATAATAATGGAAAATGTATAAAATATTCGGGATAGAAACATGTAAGGTAGAAAGCATGAACAATCAGTTCGAATTTTTGAGTTGAACGCTGATAAGGAACCATTCCATTGTACTCTATGCTTAGCAGTCTCCTTCGTAGGTGTAAGTCCAGCTCCCTTCGTCTTAACATATCTAATCGAATCTCGTATCTTGTTAGCCGCTTTTCTACAATCCGTCAGACCTTTTTGTAAATTTTCATCATTATAATCATTTCTAATCAAACCGAAGATGGATGCAATATATTTAATAATTTCAGACATTTTTCACAAAAAATCCAAAGTTAAATTATAAACAAAAAAAAAATTTCCAAAAAACGTTATATCAAAAGTCAAAATTTTATGAAAAAATCAAAATATTCAAAGAAATCAAAATTTTCAAAATTAATCACTCACCAAAGCACACGTCTGAACGCTAGGAATATCTGAAACAGAATGAAGAAAATACCTTAATGCTGTTCCCGCACGCTCTCATTTACTGACCAATCACCGTGCGGGAAACATCTCCACACACGAAAAAAAATTGCTCATTGGTTGGAATAGGGGTTATTCCAACTTTTGAGCAATTCAATTTTTTCATTGGTCGATTTTACGGAAAGTCCACTTTCATACGTCATAATCCCCTCAAACAAAGGATTTTTTTGTATAAAAGAACGTGGATTTTCTGTAGTCGGCCAGTTCGAGCTCACCCTCGTATTATAAGACTCTAGGTACGGTGCTAGTCATCCACCTAGAATCTGCCTTTTATTTACCTATATTTTATATTGATTTTATTGTCGATTTACTTGCATTTTTTTGTATATATATATATATATATATATATATATATATATATATATATATATATATATATATATATATATTGTTATGCTATTTAAATTGTATTCTATTGCTTATTTAGAAAAAAATCCTGTCTATATTTATTAAATGATCTAATCTCCAATTAATCACAATAAATCAGCATTAATTAATTACAATCTCAGGCTATTTAACTTGTACTATTTACCTTTGATCGTTAATTCAAAATATTTTCCAATTGGCTTCCTAATTGGGATAGGTAATATGACCTGAATAAAATACACAGAATTTCAACTGAACTATATGTGAGATGTCCTTTATTTTAATGAAATTTTATATAACAATCAATCCTGTAATATTTGCAATATAATACTTTAAATATATGAGAAGTTGTTTTCTATCAAGGACCCAAATGTTATTTTACATTGATTTTTAATACCTATGTGGTATAACTAAACTCTCTTTATAATTTTTTTCTTTAAATGATCGCAAAATTAACTGTTTCTATTATTTATTCAATTTATCTAATTAATAAATGAAAACCACACTCCTGCTGTAATGAAAAGTGACTGACCTTTCGTTCTCTGCCGTTGTAATTCTATGGCCACGCCATAAAAAAAAAAACCTTTCTCTGCTTCTGCTCCTATTGTGGTCCAGATGACGTACACCTTTCTCCTATCTGTCTTGTATCTGCAACCCAACAACTCGTGTAATTCTATGCAGCCTCCTTTTGAGCCAATCTCCGCGCCTGTTTATAACTTCAAATGTTTCCGGCTTCGTCTGATATTAATATTCTTATACCCTTTGGTTTTTCTATCTCTCTGTACCCCGTTCCTCACACTGATCAGCTTTTACACAGCAAATAAACACACCCTTTAAATTACGTCTTCGGGACTTCAAACAAAACACAAATCACAAAGCTCCTTCCTTCTTGGACTACGAAAACTGACTAACTAACTTTTTTCCTCTCTCCTATCTCATAGCCAAAACCACTACCTCCATTGCATTCAAAAATTGACCAATAAAAATCATCACCTCTGTGACGTATATCGTTACAACCAACTCTCTTTATAAAACGTCATTCGGGTAATTCCAGAAAACAACATTCTTTAATTATTCTAACTAAATCTATCTGCTTTACAAATATTTCTTACTAATAGCTACAAACGATACCTGTTTCTCAATTCAATGTCTTTTATTAATAAACTTTTACCGATATAATCTTTCGGGGAGAAAAAACCACCGCAAATCCGGTCTATTGTTTAAACACTGTCTATATACACTTTTATTCTGGGTAAATCCATTCCACAATAACCGACTTATTTAAATTTGTTATCGATAATATTTGAAAGTCTTGTCTCTGAGGCCTAATGAACAATTCTTCGAACAACTTAAAATGCATATTTTGTCTTATACAGGATGTTTGAAAATTTATATGCCCGTGTCTTTATGAAATATCAATAATTTTAATTTTTATTTAAGTAATAAAATTTGTATATCGGTTTTTTATTGCTAATGGACATTCAAAAGTACAACAAATCCCCGCCTTTGTAATCGATAAAATTTATCAATCTATGCAACTAAATTTTCTCGAGGCAAACTAAAACGCACTTCCTGTATGCTAGCTGTACTTATGCTACGTATTATCCTATCCTACTATCTACTTTATACAAATTTAAATCTTCATTCGTGATATTTATATACATCATGGATATTATAAATACCTCTGATCTTTTTAGAATCCATATGTTCAACTCATAGCTGTTTACTCCATCTTCGTTGTTTACTATGTATGGCCCTTCGAAAACAGGCATCAATTTTGCGCAAATACCGCTCTGAAGATTTGACACTCTTAATGCTCTTACCATTACTTTGTCACCCTTTTGGAAAGTTACTGGTCTTCGTTTCCTATTATGACCCTGTCTCTGGATGTATTTCTCATTGCTTCTTCTTAATCTCCTCTGAACCGTTTCTATAACTGTCGATACTCTCTTTGTTCTGGATCTTCCCACGGTCTTATCGGCATGACGCCTTTCATGATGTATTCTGGTGTTTCTTTCGTTACTGTACTTGGCATGGAATTTAGGTACATCTCTATTTCTCCCCAATTTTCTGTCCCATCGCCGATGTTGACCATCCGTTGCAATGCGAAGAATTTCGTTACCTCTTGTATAAATCGCTCAGAAGGATTACTTTGGGGATGCCTGATGCTTACAAAGTTCGTCTCGATTCCCGTTCTCTAAGCTGTCCCTTGAAACGATCATTTCGGAAGTACGTTGCATTGTCTAGTAAAATTTTTCTTGGGGTTCCTACCGTAGCGATGAAATTGTCTATTTTTCTCAATATTTCTTCCCCTTTTGTGGTGCGGCAACTATATAATTTCACGTATTTTGAGAACACATCCACCATCACCAGAATATGCTTGTTCCTTTGGGTGGTCACAATTAGATCGCTTAACATGTCGATGGCTATAATGTCCAGGTTGTTCCGGGATACAATGCTCTTTGCAATATTTTCGTTTTTAAAATTCCTGCTCTTGTATTTCTGGCATACTTCGCATTTCTGTGTGATCTCTTTTGCAATGCGGTAATCTTGTCGACTGATGTAGTTTTCCCTAAACACAAGCCATACCTTTCTACTGCCAATATGTCCATTTTCCTCGTGTAGCTTCTTTATAATTCTTTCTGCCAATGTCGGTGTCACTAAATATAATTCCTTTCCGTCTATTCTCTTAAAAAATATCTCGTTTTCTAGCTCCGCTCTTCTCTTTTCTCTTTCTTCTAGGCCTTCCTGGTCGGTCCTTATCTCATTTAACGAAAATATCCCTTCGGCTTGTGTCAATATATTCAATCCCACATGTAATGTAATTGTCCCTTTTTTTCCTGTATCTTCGTCCCGTGTTAAAGCGTCAGCTATTATGTTGTCTTTCCCTTTGATGTATCGGAATTCGAAATCATACTCTTGTAAGAGCAGAATGCCTCTGTGTATTCTGTTATTTACCAATCGATTCTTCATGAGGTGTATCAATGCTGCATGATCCGTTTCGATGGTGAATTTAGCTCCCAATAAGTAAAACCTTAATTTGTTTACGCAAAATAGTACACTGGCGAATTCCAACTAGGTGACACTGTATTTTCTCTCATGTGTTTTAGTCACTCGAGATATAAAACATATCGGAACCTCTTGGCCGTTTTGTATTTGCTACAACACTCCTGCAAATTTCTGTATCGACGCATCCGTACGGAGTATAAACGGCAAATTGTAAATAGGGTGATATATTTTCGTTCCTTTAGCAAATTCTTGTTTCAATATTTTGAAAGCTTCCTCCTGTTCTTCTTTCCAATTCCATTTTGTCCCTTTCTTTAACAATTTTATTAAAGGAATTTCTTTTTAGCTTAAATCGGGAATTAATTTCTTGAAATAATTTATCGTACCGAGAAACCCTCGCAATGTTTTAGATTTGTTGGTCTTGGGTATTCGTCGATGAGCTTTACTCTGTCCTCGGCTAGACTTACAGTTTTGGTGTCAAGTTTGAAACCCAAATAAATCACTTCCTTTTGAAAAAATTGACATTTTTCAATGTTTAGTTTTAATCGATATTTAACGGTGATTCATATTGTGATACTGTGTGTTGGTTGATATTTCGGGCATCTAAACAGAGTCTTAACTCTCCACTGCTCTTCTTCACTATCACAATTGGGTTAATATAGGGTGAGTCACATCTCTCAATGATTTGATCTTCCAACATTTTTTTGATTTCTTGCTTTACTTCTTGCCGATACTTATAAGGAATTGGATAAGTCTTCGATCGAAAATTTCCCAAGTTTTTCACCTCAAATGAGTGCTCGTATTTTGTGGCACTCGGTTTTCCTCATTTATCAGCGTTTCGTAGTCTCTTAAAATTATACGCAAATCATTTTCTTTGCCTTCTCCACATATCAATTTTTTGTCTCTCCCATCAAATTCTTCGCACATATTCACAGTGTACTCCGTGTCTTCTTCAAACACCACTGTCTCCATTGTGTCCTCTTCATTTTCCTTTGTTTTTTTTCTGTTGGGCTCGTCTCTTCTTTTGAGGAATCCCATATGTTCTTTTCAACTGAATCCTTTTCCTTTTCTTTCATTTCCTTTGTTTCTTCTTCTGTTGGGCTCGTCTCTTCTTTTGAGGAATCCCAAGTTTTGCTTTCATTTCTTGTCAAAATCTTTCCATCTTCTTCTCCTGAGCTCGTCTCATCTTTTGAGGAATCCCAGGTTTTTTTTTTGATCTTTTTCTGACCTTTTCCCCTCTTTCTTCCTTTTCGCTGTGTCCAATTCTTTCAAAATTATTTTGATATGTTCCACATGACTCTGCATATCTTGTGAAAAATTAATAAATCGTCGATGTAATGGACGATGAACTCTTCATGATGATTCAAAATGGTATGCAAAGCTCGTACAAGTGCTGCACAGGCGCTTTGTAATCCAAACGGAACTACCTTAAATCGGTATACTATACCATCAATTGAAAAGGCAGTGTAGTTTCTACCCTTTTCAGCCAAAGGTATTAACCAAAAACTATGCTTTAGATCAATTTTTGAGAAAATATGTGATCCCGTGATTCTTCCAAAAATGGCCTCGATATTTAACGGTGATTCATATTGTGATACTGTGTGTTGGTTGATATTTCGGGCATCTAAACAGAGTCTTAACTCTCCACTGCTCTTCTTCACTATCACAATTGGGTTAATATAGGGTGAGTCACATCTCTCAATGATTTGATCTTCCAACATTTTTTTGATTTCTTGCTTTACTTCTTGCCGATACTTATAAGGAATTGGATAAGTCTTCGATCGAAAATTTCCCAAGTTTTTCACCTCAAATGAGTGCTCGTATTTTGTGGCCACTCGGTTTCCTCATTTATCAGCGTTTCGTAGTCTCTTAAAATTATACGCAAATCATTTTCTTTGCCTTCTCCACATATCAATTTTTTGTCTCTCCCATCAAATTCTTCGCACATATTCACAGTGTACTCCGTGTCTTCTTCAAACACCACTGTCTCCATTGTGTCCTCTTCATTTTCCTTTGTTTTTTTTTCTGTTGGGCTCGTCTCTTCTTTTGAGGAATCCCATATGTTCTTTTCAACTGAATCCTTTTCCTTTTCTTTCATTCCTTTGTTTCTTCTTCTGTTGGGCTCGTCTCTTCTTTTGAGGAATCCCAAGTTTTGCTTTCATTTCTTGTCAAAATCTTTCCATCTTCTTCTCCTGAGCTCGTCTCATCTTTTGAGGAATCCCAGGTTTTTTTTTTTGATCTTTTTCTGACCTTTTCCCCTCTTTCTTCCTTTTCCTTTCTTCGTCACCAAGTTCATTTCCACCGTTTGTTCTTTCTCTGATTCGTCCGTAATTTGTTTCTCTTGTTCCTTATCCTGTTCTTCTTCTTTTTCCTTTGTTATTTTCATCGTATTGGTTTTGAAGTCGATCACTACATGTTTTTCCGTTAATTCGTCAACGCCTACAATCATGTCATGTGACATATTCGGCATTATTACACATTGAAGTGCATACATATTTTTTTTCAATCGTACCATTACTCGTATACCTTCATTTATTGTTGCCAATGTCCGTTTATTTGCGCCCACTAAATTCACCCTAGGTATTTTATAAATTAGACTTGTTAAATTTACTTCTTCGATTAATTTTCTGTTGACCAGTGTTATTTCAGAGACTGTGTCTATCAGAATTTTAATTGGTTTCTCATTTATAAATCCATCCACAAATTTTAAATTAACTCCATTTCTCTTTTCATTGTTTCCTGCCAGTTTAATAAATTCCTTGGGGTGACAAAAAATTCCTGTTTGTTTCTTCGTTTTTAGTGAGCGCCTTCTTGAAAACACGCCTGTTGTTCTTCTGTGTTTTCTCGCCCGTCATCTTCTCTCTCATATTCATTTTCTTCTCTTTGCATATTATTTATTTCTCTTCTGTTCTCTTTTGGTCTATCATTCCCGTATCGGTTACCGCGAGATTCCTGTTCATTCCGTGGGTTATTGTATCTGTTTCCTTGGTATGAGCGGTTATTTCTACTCTGATTTTCCCGATCCCTGTTTTCATTCCATCTCTGGGTTCTGGGTTCATAATTCTCTCTTCCGTTCGGTCTATTTTCGTATCCCCGCCAAATCGTACTTTTACGTCTTCTGTGCTATGTACGATAACTTCCTTTCTTTCTACTCCTCTTATCTCCATCTCTGCAATTTGTTTTTCATTTTGCTTAAGTTTCCTTTCCATTTCTTTCCTGTCTTCTAGTAACGCCATTTCAAATTTTTCTTCTAACTGTTCCAGTTCCTTTTTCTAGACAGCCTTAATATCCTTCATTTTAGTTTCCATTTCTTCTCTCTGCATCTCTAGTTTCCTCTCTGTTTCACTAACTTTTTCTAAACAGACTTTTACTTCATTTTCATATTTGTCCAAACGCTTTTCCATTTTTCTATAATTTTCTTCTAATTTCTGTTCTATTGCTTGTCTTGTTTTCCGTTGGTTTTCTTCGATTTTTAGTGATGTTTCTTTTTGGTTCTCTTGTATGGCCTGTTTTGTTGATTCTTGTATTTGTTGTGTCTGTAATTGCATCATTGCTAATAATTTTTCTATTCCCGATTCTTGTTTTTCTGTCTCCATTACTGTTGTGTCTAATACGTCTTCCTGGTCTGAATATTCTTCCTGTTCTGATTTATCTTCTTGTTTTTTGTTCTCTTTGCTCTTGTTTTCTTGTGTTTGGCATTTATTATGTTTTTATCCCCGCCAAATATAAAATTCTACTGGTCTGTTGCAACAAACGGGACTTTTCTTGTTCAAATGTAATAACTCTTGAGTACGAGTATCAAATTTCAATATCCCACAAATAAATCAAATTGTAAAATATCAAATCTCAAAATCAATCAAATAAATCAAGTATGGTAAAATTATCAAATGTAAATATCACACAAATAAATCAATTATGGTAACCTATAAATTGTCAATATCACGAATAAATCAATTATGGTAAATTGTATCTTAAAAAAATATATAAATCTTTATGTCCTCAAATTTTACATAATATTTCACTTTATCCACGGCATATAAACTTTCAAATATCTGCTCGTCTACTCCTATCCTTTCAAATTTGCCAACTAGAAATATTTTTCAAAGCTTTACACGTTGGGGGCCATTTTGTTATGCTATTTAAATTGTATTCTATTGCTTATTTAGAAAAAATCCTGTCTATATTTATTAAATGATCTAATCTCCAATTAATCACAATAAATCAGCATTAATTAATTACAATCTCAGGCTATTTAACTTGTACTATTTACCTTTGATCGTGGATTCAAAATATTTTCCAATTGGCTTCCTAATTGGGATAGGTAATATGACCTGAATAAAATACACAGAATTTCAACTGAACTATATGTGAGATGTCCTTTATTTTAATGAAATTTTATATAACAATCAATCCTGTAATATTTGCAATATAATACTTTAAATATATGAGAAGTTGTTTTCTATCATGGACCCAAATGTTATTTTACATTGATTTTTAATATGTGGTATAACTAAGCTCTCTTTATAATTTTTTTCTTTAAATGATCGCAAAATTAACTGTCTCTATTATTTATTCAATTTATTTAATTAATAAATGAAAACCACACTCCTGCTGTAATGAAAATTGACTGACCTTTCGTTCTCTGCCGTTGTAATTCTATGGCCACGCCATAAAAAAAACCTTTCTCTGCTTCTGCTCCTATTGTGGTCCAGATGACGTACACCTTTCTCCTATCTGTCCTTGTATCTGCAACTCAACAACTCGTGTAATTCTATGCAGCCTCCTTTTGAGCCAATCTCCGCGCCTGTTTATAACTTCAAATGTTTCCGGCTTCGTCTGATATTAATATTCTTATACCCTTTGGTTTTTCTATCTCTCTGTACCCCGTTCCTCACACTGATCAGCTTTTACACAGCAAATAAACACACCCGGTAAATTACGTCTTCGGGACTTCAAACAAAACACAAATCACAAAGCTCCTTCCTTCTTGGACTACGAAAACTGACTAACTAACTTTTTTCCTCTCTCCTATCTCATAGCCAAAACCACTACCTCCATTGCATTCAAAAATTGACCAATAAAAATCATCCACCTCTGTGACGTATATCGTTACCAACCAACTCTCTTTATAAAAACGTCATTCGGGTAATTCAGAAAACAACATTCTTTAATTATTCTAACTAAATCTATCGGCTTTACAAA